>SKCR01027460.1:0-168637 GCA_019454045.1 Zanthoxylum bungeanum | reverse complement strand
GTTGTAAAGGTTGTGAGTACGCCTACGAACAAAACTCAAAGTTGTAAAAGGTTTGGAGTGCACCTTTGCGGAAAACTCTTGGTTACGAGTGAGCCACGACAAAACTCAGATTTTAGTGGAAATCTTCAAGCGAGGCTTGGGGGAGTGGACGTAGGCACGTTTGGCCGAACCACTATAAATCGTGGTGTCGTATTTCTCTTTCCCTTAACTTTTACTTATTTGAAAGTTTGATTACATTTATAATATTGATTAGAAACTTGCATATAGGCTATTAATTGGAATAGAGAAAATTGCCTAAAACTCTCACTTGGTAATAAGAGCTTAAAATCGGCAAAGATTTTATAATTCCGCATTTATAGCGATAACCCAATTCACCCCCCTCTTGGGTATAGAGATTTCTTGTCGCTATTTCTTGTAGGTACTTTCAAGAGTGTCACAGATGATTTTACTGTATGAGTGGAATTAGTTGCAACTTATGAAGTATTGACTTATGAAGTTGCATAGTGACCTTGTAGATTAGAAGTTTGTAATTAATGTTGTGTTTGCAGTTATCTACATAGTATTTTGGAATTTATCCGTAAATACTTAGACAACTTAGTAGCTGAAGCACAATGTTGATGTGGCATCTGAGTCATATTGATGTAGAACTTAGTTTCTACAAAAATATGAATGATGCTGGCTTAGGGAAACAATTGGGTTTGTTTGACTAACTCAATATGTTATAGCGGGCTTACTTGTTGTTGCCTACCTTTTGAGCGCTAGATGAGTTCTTGAGGGCCATGTGTATGTGATACACATTAAGATGTGTATATCATATTGTGGATTGACACTAGAGCAAGTTGGAGAAATTGTTAGGGTTGGTGCTCGGAGCGCCAATCCGGATCGTATTTATGTCTGATTCATAAATACGAGCAATACCTTTTTCCATAATATTACTTATTTATGGTAGCACCTTTAGTCTTTTATTATATATATTCGATCTAATTCATCAGATTGAAACTAAATCGTGTTTAGTGATATATATATATATATATTAGACAAAGACCCGATAATATATAATGTAGTGCGCAATTACAATATAGCTTGTAATTGACATTGGGAAGCGTCACTACTAGAAATATATTATCAAATTAAGTTCCTGGTCAAGATTTACTAACACGGGTCGGTTGGTAAAATCCTCTAAGACCAGAACATGTCGTATATCGGACTTGGTCCGATGGTTTATCCCAATGAACCATGAGTCTCGTGAGACTCGTATAGACGTGTAGGTGTTTATTTGATAAACACTGAACGACTCACCGAAGATTACCTAATAGATGGTACACCAACGTTAATAGGAATCTTCTTGGGTTGAGTAGCATATTGATTCTTTGACTTGAGATACCACTGTGGATATATGAGTTATCCTCCACACTTAGATGGCAGTCACGTCACCAATCTATTTAGATCAGACCTCCGCCTGTTCGTTGGGTGTGGACTCATGCTCATGATATCCTGTGTGTATCAAGATAGGATCCGCCAGTCCTGTGTACAGGGCATAGATATTCATTATATGATTAGCAATCTGTTAAATCTATGGCAGTGGTATACTTCGTAAGTAAGTTCTGAGTTTTATTTAGAAGATTGCTAATAGATACGTCAACAGGATTATACATATAGAGATTTGACGTTTATATCTATATCTCTGGGATAATCCGGATACGTGTGACGGAGGGATTATACATATGCAGTGACCTCGACCTATATGATTCAGCGAGTTTATCCATGGTCGTTATAATTTACGGGTGGGTAAATTATGGACACGAAATTGGATTTCGTGACGGATATGCCTGAATCTAGAGAGTCTCACTAATGAAATATACTATTAGAGCACTAGGGCAACTTTATGAATAATTGAGATTATTTATAAATCGTTTAACCGTTAAACGAAAAATACATGCAATCGGGACCTAATTGTCATTTCTGAAATTAATGTGTATTTGTATTTAATTCTTGATTTTATTAAATACACATTAATAAAATATCAAATTGTGATATTTGACATATGTCATTTATATATATGTATTTCAATATTTAAAATAAATATAATACATATATTATGATATTTGTATTTAATTATTTAAATATTTAATAATTAATTAATTTAATAACAAAATATCTATTTCATAATTTATTTTTGGAAATGGCATGTGTTTATTGGAACACTTGTAAGTTTACTTTATTTTTTATAATTCTTATCTTTAAACTAAGTAAAAGTGTTCCAATAGAAATGAGACAAATGAAAAATTATTTATTGTATTTTTTGTGCTCACGGCAACAACAAAGAATTATATATAAATATTTTTTGTTTCATTTTTCAATTGATACAAGGTTTTCAAAAATTCACTAAGTTAAAATTGAGAGAAAAAAGTGAAGAACAAATGGAGAAAAGCTTGGAAACTTGGAGTTTTTGTAAGTTATTTCCAATTTTCTTTAACTAAGAAATTGTTTATATGATTCTATGCTTCAACCTGTGTAGCTTAGAATTTTCTCTAATGTTTAATTATGTGAATTATTGTGTTGGAAACTTGTTTGAAGGTGTTTAGCATGTATGATTAATTAATAAGCTAATTAGGAGTAATTAAGCTTTTTTAATTAATTGGTGAATAAAGTTACCATTCTAGAGTTTCTTAGCCATTCATAAATAACCTAGAATTGTTCTTGACTTGTTTCATGATGGTGAGACTTGATTGGTGTGGTATTGGATTGATTAAAGTGTTGAATTTTATCAATTTAGTGTAAATTTTGCAATTGGTGTAATTTATTGAAATTAGGGTTCTAAACCCAATCCAATTTTGGGGCTTTTCATATATATGATGTAATGTGATATATATATATGATATATATTAATTTTGGGATTGATTGGATTTGATCTTGATGTGTTTTGAATAAAAAAAGGACCAAATTATACTTCTGGAAATTATTGGGTGGTCTCAACAATTACTGAAAATTTAGATTTTATGTTGCAATTTGTATTTTCATGTATTAGACATGTATAAATCATTTTGGGATTCATTTGGAATCACTTAAATATGTATTTTACGAACCAAAATGATCAAAATGTAAAGTTTATAGGTCTCATGGCAATTAATGATAAATCTGATTTTTCAGATAAAAATTCAGTTTTTATTTATTGAGTAATTAGAATAAATTGGTTTATTTTAATTGCCCAAGAAATATATTTATCGGAAATTATTTCGGAGTGAAAATAAGCGAAAACGGTGAAAAACAGCGTTACCAAGTAACGGCTGCCCAAATAGTGAACTGGGCACTATTTGGGCAGTCCACGAACTGTCCAAATATTTTTGGGGCTGACCTGGACAGTCCCCATGTGCATTGGTTGGTCGGTTCGGCCGGAAAAACATTTTACGCTATTTTACGGAATAATATTTTCGCAAAAGTTTCGCGATGTTTCTATATTATTTATGTCATTATCTGATAACAAATAAATATGTTTAGGTGAAATATGAATGAATTATTAATATTGGATATTGAATAATTTATTCGTAAGTTTAAAAATTTTAAATTACGATTTTGCCCGAACCGCGCTCCTTCCGCTGTGCCGCCTTGAAATGACCCCAACATACAGTGTCTCATTTTACGAAGGAGGTGTTAGGAGTGGAGTTCCGAAGAAGGTTCATCATGCTCGCAATGGATATCTATAAGGGCAACACAAATCCTAATTCCCATGTTGAAAAATTTGTTTTACTATTGGAGATTCAGGGCATGGTTGAAGAGGCGATCTGCAAGGTATTCTCATTAACCTTGGGGGGGATCAGCTAGCTTGTGGTTCATAAACCTAACTCCAGTGAGCATTAGCAGTTTTTCGCAGCTAAGAAAGTTTTTCGTGCGCAATTTTAAAGGAGCATGTGCACCGAGGAAAATGGTCGAATCATTGAGGATGATGAAGTAGCGCGGTGATAAGCCATTGAAGAACTTTATCGACGATACCATAGCCGGATATTAGAGGTCCTGACTTATGAGTCCCTGGAGGCACTCGAGAGCTTTAAAGGAGCCCTGAGGATTGAGAGGTTATGGTCCCATATTAGGATCTAGGAAGTGCCAAACTATGTCGTGGCTCTAGAGTAGGCGAGAAGGTTCGTACTATTAGAAGATGATGAGAAGACATCCTGAGGATGTGCTGATCGGGTGAAGAAGGAACCAAGGCAGGAGAATCATCGGGATTTTGGTAATGGTTGGAGAGGGCCAATACTGAGGCAATGAGAGTTCAGGCCAATCACCCAGGGCAACCCAGCACCCGATAAGAGGTCCCGAATCAAGGTCGCACATGTTGCAGGGGTACGTCATACACTGCCCTCAACAGACCTCTGGCACAGATAGCTCGGGAGATACATGACAATGGTCTATTTACCGAGCCCAGTCCAAGGAGGTTACTGGTTGAGAAGAGGGATCACATGGTCTATTGTGCACATCACAATGCCAGGGGACATGACATAGAGAGCTGCAGAGACCTACATGAATAAGATTAAGATGTGGTCAGGAACGACTACCTCAAGGAGTGTATTGATCATGAGGCCATGAGGGTGAGGCAGCGAAGGGAGAAAAGGCCCATGTTCACAATATCAAGCGGTAGAACGTTGATCGGGGATTCGAACCGGGTAAGGAAGAACTACTGCCGGATCAACAATCTTGAGGTAATGACAACTAAGAGGGCCCCGAGGATTCAAAAAGCCAGATCAGTGCCCATAATATTCACCGAGAAAGATGCTCATGGAGTGAGCTACCCTCACGATGACGCGCTAATAATCAAAGCTAATATTGGTGGATTAGAGGTGGATAGGATATTGGTGGACCTTGGGAGTGCGATGGACATCATATCCAGGGAGGCCCTGAAAGGTTTGGGCGTGGAGTTCACTACTTTAATTCATGACGTAATCCCATTATATGGGTTTGGGAGCACAACTGTTGTTCCACTAGGTCGGGTGTAGCTAACGATGACCATTGAGACAGCCCTCATAACCGGATAATGATAATGGATTTCACCGTAGTGGATTATTTGAAAAGCAATCAAGTAATTTTGGGATGACCCTTCATGATGAAGTTGAGGGCAGCGAAGTCAAGTTACTACTTAAAGCTGAAGTTCTCAAGAAGATAAGGAGTCGGGGTAGTATATTGGATCCAGAAAGCGGCAAGAAGTTATTTTGCGACCATATCGAAAAAAACCATATGTATTGAAAAAATTGTAGGCAAAAAAGGAAGGAAAATGAAGATGAAGCAATATAAGTGGGGTCAGTCGACCCCCGACCTGAGTACCATGCATAGTATGGAGGATCAGGGGATGAATTGGAGCAGGTAGAGCTTTTTAGCCCCGGGAAGATAGTTAAGGTCGGAGTCAGGTTGGAGTCAAGTCTAAAAGAGCAGATGATATGTTTCTTGAAGGAATACTCATATGTTTTTGCATGGGGTCACAAGGACAAGCCCGTGATTGATCCCCGGGTCATCAGTCACCGTCTGACGATAGATCGTGCTCATAAGGCGGTGAATCAAAAGAGGAGGATTTTCCACCAGGAGCAATGCGAGGCTATCCGTGTATAGGTTGAAAAATTGATGAAGGGCGGGTTTATCAGAGAGGTTAAATACCCAGAGTTGGTATCAAATGTGGTCTTGGTGAAGAAGGCCAACGAAAAAATGGAGAATGTGTGTGGATTTCTCCGATTTGAACAAAGCTTGCCCAAAAGATAGTTTCCCACTCCCAGAGGTGGATCAACATGTGGATTCGACAGCCTACCACAAGCTGCTCAATTTTATAGACGCTTTCTTGGGTCACAATCAGATCAAAATGAATCTCGAGGATGAAGAAAAGACAGCCTTCATCACAGATCAAAAGTTGTATTGTTACAAGGTGATGCTCTTTAGATTGAAGAACGTCGGGGCTACATATCAGAGGTTGGTGAGTAGGGTCTTTAAGCTCCTCATCGGCAAAACAATGCAGGTCTATGTCAATGACATGATCACAATGACTGTAATACATGAGGACCATCTGTGGGACCTCAGAAAAACTTTCGAACTCTTGAGAAAATATAAGATGAGGTTGGACCCAGACAAATGTGCCTTTGGAGTATCTTCGGAAAATGTTTTGGGGTATATGGCCAGTGCAAGAGGCATCGAGGCAAACCCTCAGAAAATCATAGCAGTGCTCGATCTGAAATATCTGAGAACGGTGAAGGAGGTGTAGAGCTTGACTAGTTGGGTAGTAGTGCTCAACCGGTTTATCTCCAAAGCGACTGATAAGTGTCATGTCTTCTTCCAACTGATCAAAAAGGCAAAGAAGAAAGTCAGGCGGACAAGCGAGTGCGAGGATTCATTCCAAAGCTTAAAGAATACATGGCCCGACCCCATTTCTGGCTAAGCCAATTCCGGGTGAGATGTTATTTATGTACCTAACTATTTCTGAATATGTTGTAAGTTCAGTTTTAGTACAAGAAGTAGACAAAATTCAGAGGTCAGTGTATTATTCTAGCAAGACCTTATTAGATGCAAAACCCGGTACCGAGCCCATGAGCTGATGGCATTGTACTTAGTTACTACAGCAAGGAAGTTGCGTCTATACTTCCAAGCTCACCCCATCAGGGTATATACCGACCACCAACTTAGGCAAATATCGCATCGATCTGAGACCTCAGGTCATCTTGTAAAATGGTCCGTAGAACTTAGTGAATATGATTTATCTTACCTGCCCTAAGTGTCGATCAAAGGGTAAGCTCTGGTCGATTTTATAGCGGAATTTACTGGGCCCCAGGTCACGATAATCAGGGAGGAGAAGTGAACTTTTTATTGATTGGTCGGTTAGCTCATAAGGGTGCGTCGCTAGAATTATTCTCATAAATGAAGTGGGTGAAAAATTAAGTTATGTACTGAGGTTTGTATTTGAGGTGACCAATAATGAAAAGAATATGAAGCAATCCTGATCGGACTGAGGCTTTGTGAGGTGGTCGGGGTAAGAGATATGGTAGTAAAAATTGACTCTCAACTGGTTGTTCAGCAGCTGAATGACGGGTTCCAGGAGAGGGAGCCCAATATGATAGCTTACCTCGAAGAGGTGAAAAAATTGATCGGAGGAATGGGAAATGTGACCTTCGAACAAGTCGGGCGAGAGAATAATTAGCAAGCAGATTCATTGGCTCGACTTGCCTCGTCCATCAAATCAAAGATCCCTCAGGTCATCCCCCTGGAGATTTTAGAACCAAAAAGCATAAGAGAACAAGCGTGATGGAAGTGGAAGTTGAAGATAAGTCGACATAGATGGACCCGATTAAGAGATACTTATAGTTGGAGTGCACGTTTCTGCTTGATATATGAGGTGCTGTATAGAATGGGCTACACGATGCCGTATCTGAGGTGTCTTGGGCCCGAGGAGGCGAATTACGTACTCAGGAAAATTCAAAAGAGAACTGCATGAGCCATTTCGGTGGGAAGGAAATTGCCCACAAAACACTCAAACAGGGATTTTTCTGGCCAACGATGCATCAAGATAGGTTCAGTGTGGCCCAAGCATGCGATGGGTGTCAAAAAAAAACCAACGTGCCTCACCCACCACCCGAGCAGCTGACCATTTTGCAAGCCTTTGGCC
This sequence comes from Zanthoxylum bungeanum, assembly GCA_019454045.1. Classification (NCBI taxonomy): domain Eukaryota; kingdom Viridiplantae; phylum Streptophyta; class Magnoliopsida; order Sapindales; family Rutaceae; genus Zanthoxylum; species Zanthoxylum bungeanum. The sequence goes on along the minus strand of SKCR01027460.1, from coordinate 161,007 downwards.
GTTTGCCCAATGGGGGCTGGATCTCGTCGGACCTATGCCTACAGGTCGGGGACATGCCAAGTTTGCAATTGTGGCAATTGACTATTTCACCAAGTGGGCAGAGGTCGGTGCTTGTGTTGGCGTTCTTTGTCTTATACTAGGAGGAATTAAGGTAGTGACTCGGGGGCGGACGCTGCTAGACCCGTCTCGAGTTGAGCGCATTGCCTCCCTGGTAACTTGAAGGGGAGTCTTCTTTTTAGACATACCTGTAACAAAATATACAAGTGTAAGCATCACAAGTAAAGCAAAAGGTCGGGTCAAACAGCTACAAGATAAGTATGACAAACGGGGCATCAAACAAAATGGGTAGGGGGTTCGAAATTACCAGTATGTCTGGTTTGAGGTGGTGGAGTGCCCGGGTAAGGCCTGAGTCGGCAAAGGCTGAGGGGTTAACGAGGTCCCTATAGTGACTTCTGTACTGGAACGCCTTTTTTACCCTGGCCCGGGTCTCATGGTGGACCTTGGGGGGATCTCCCTAGCAAGCTGCAAAAGGTTTGGGATTGTTAGTGAAAGCTTAGAAACTGAATGAAAGAAAAAGGAGAAATGGGAGGACGGGCTGTTACCTCAAACACGAAAGACTCTGAGTCTGACATTTATGCCAAGGTAAGACCCGATGAGGAATGTTAGTTCATAGTAACTTAGTTCTATAATCTAATCCTATAGTTGGTAGAGCTTAACAATACAGGGCTATGACTCACTATGTCATCATCCCTATCAAGTGACTAACCCTAAAAAGCTTTAAGCGCCCTAACAATGACAAAACAGTAAATTTATAGAACACCACTAGGGCAAATACATCAAAAACCCTAGAAACTCATGCTATCTATTCCTAAACACAAACCCAGAAAAGCACCCAAACACACACACAATGACCAGAAACATATCTATACCAAATAAACCCCCCAGTTCATCATTTACTCCCAAGAAACTTAGAAAACACCATACAAGCATATCGTCATCACGAACACTAACATAAACGAAAGAAAGAAAACAGGGTCAAGGAAGAACTTACTTTCAGTGCTGAAGGTTGGTGGTGAAGGATGTTTGAAGTTGAGAAGAACTGGGTTGCAGAAGATTGAAGGACTGAAACAATTTCTTTAAAGAAGATGAACTGCTAAAAGAAAAAAGTGAAGAGGAACGACCTTTAAATAAGCAGCTTAGGTTGGTTTTGACCGTCAGATTGAATCAAGTATAAGGAATTGGTGTCACGTGTAAGGGAGATCACAACCGTTGAATTCAAATTAAAGGCCTAGATTGAAGCCACGAGCTCGGTGGATCACAACTTTCTTAAGTTTTAGTGCGCGGACCACGGATGCACGACACCTGGCATCTAGGGGAGACGAAGCAAAAATAAGACCTGATGGATGTGATGAGCATTTAAAGAAGATCATTATACCTTCGCGTCTTCTTAGGAATGATTCAGAAATCCTAGGAAGACTCCAGTTGGCGGTGAAAGAAAGAAAATCATTATAAAAAGAGAATATTTGGCAATATGTGTGGTATTCTGACCCGAGGGGTATGAAAATGGGAGTACTTGCAAACTGCAAGCCGAGGACACATGCTCGATATGTACCACTATTTTTTTGAAATTCCCGGCATCAACTCACTAACTCGTTGATACCGAGAACTAAGGGACATATGTTGATGGTGGTTTTTCACCACGAGGAAGCTCAAATACCGAGGAGGGGTAGAATGAGGCTTGTACTTTTCCAAAAGGATTGATGGGGGCCCAAGGGCCTAGGGAAGCTGAAGTCAGACGGGGGGCCGGAGCCACCTGAACGGAGAAGTTATCCCGAGGGTAGAACCGACTGATGGAAGCAGAGTTGGAATAACGACCCGACCCATATAAGAAGTATTAGATTTGGCAGCATTAGAGCATTTGTTGGAAGCCGGCTCGAGGTGGACTATGATACGGACCCGGTCAAGTTGATGAAGTTGGAGGAAGTCTGGCCAAACATCATTCACCTTGGTTTGCCGACCCGAGGAATGGAGCTGGGGCCACAAGTTATTTCGTGCTCAAAGGCATGTGACGTAGGCCCTAGTAGAAATGATGAGCTTCTGGAAGACTTGTGATGATTAGGGAAAAAATAACGGTTCTCATTAGAAGTAGCCATTGTCAGCCTCCATAGGACGATGCAGTGGCAGAGCAGAGCTGCCATAGGCTAGTACACTGATAGTGAAAAATGAGTATTCTGATTGGCCGAATTGTGGATGGTTGAGGAGAGTTGTTACTATAATGATGGCAACGACATCAGCTAACGTCATGAGTGGTGGAATTGTGAATTTAGAAGCTTATATAAAGGGGTTGAAGACACAAATTCAAAGGATAGCAATTTTCACATCTCACTACTTGTAAAAGAGCTCTAAGTTTAATAAACTAGTGATAGAGAGAGAAAGTTGGTCGGTAACCGATCATTTGAAAGATTTATAATGGGCTTTTATAAGACCCGAGAAGTTGTAAACCATTTGAAAGCTTACCACACACTTGTAGCTCGAGTCGGTCTTGGCCCCAAGCAGGTAATAAAATCCCCCATTATTCATATAGATGTAGGTTGGAGCCACTCTCCGCCGAACCACGTAAATCATTATCTCTGTGATTATCTGTCTGCTTGCTAAATTTACTTTGATTCCCTATTAACCAAATAAATTTATTGCTGAGAGAGGTATGTTCGAGGGGCTGATTTCCCAAATTATCCTTTAAACGAGGGATCAAGGTCTCGAAGAAAAAGAAATTTTGTTGAGCATTTGTGTCATGAAAATAGTAAGCAATTTTGACTTGTCCAATTAGTCGCAGTAGGAATGGAAGAAGAAGATAGAGAGGAAGCTTGTGAGAAGGTAATTTATGCGTAAGAAGAAGAAGAACCGTGAAGATATTTAAACAGAAAAATAATTTGCAGGCCTTCACTTTTACTTCTGTTGTAAAATAAGAATGTGTTCACTTGACTTAACTGTGTATGAAAAGAATAGGTTCAATCGAATGTTATTTTACACTATTGTTGTATCTTCTTTAGAATTTGATGAAAGAATGCTAAACTTGAGATATAAATTCAAGAAAGAGACTTGGAAGAGATGTTTTTGCTCCGAAAACGCTGCTGCTACCGCAACGTTTAGGTATGTTCTTCAGTGTTTTTGTCCACTCTTAGATCTTTCCAGACGAGGAAAAGCTGTCAAAATATTGTTAGCCCTTAAATCTTGTCTGGTCAGGATCCCAACCACAGGAGATACCTGTAAATTGAGTACACAATAGGTTACCCCGATATATACTACACTAAGATCATCAAAACAATGATACTAATTTGATAAACTTACCCCTGCGGCTTCATACTTTGGTACAACAAGCAAATGGCGGAGCCCGACTTGCCTGAATAGCACCATAGCTTTCGCCACTGACATGCTTTCCAAGGCTGTATAAGGAGTTGTTGTTGGAAAACCTTTTGAAGTTCCCTAAAAGTTAATTAATTCCATTAATTAATTTGGTACTTCAAACGAAAGGTTTCATTAATGAATGATAAATGGCATACTTATCTCTTTTATTTTCCCTCTATATATAGAGAGCATTGTTTTCATTTTTTTTTTTAAAAAAAGAAGAAAAAATAATACACCAAGCGCTTGGTACTTTTGCTCTGGTTTTCTTTGTTTTTAGAAGAGTTTAAACACTTTTTTGGTTCGTTGGTAACGGGTTTTGGTGGTGCCCATACTCGTTCGTTTTCCGTTGTATCCTGGGAAACAATCGTCTCGCGTTCTACTGCACCCTCGGTAGGGGACGAATTTGTTTTAAGGATATTGTTGACATCAACAAGCCTCGGAATAGAGAAGCAGTGGTTCGGTTCGGTTCCTTCAGTGGTTCTGTTGCTGATTTCAGGGTCCGATCGTGAGGGTCCCGCTCATCAGCCTCTACCTCCGCTCATCAGCCTCTACCTCCGCTCGTCAGCCTCTACCTCTTCTCGCGAGCCTCTGCCTCTGCTGGTCTACCTCTGCTTGCCAGCCTCTGCCTCTACTCTCAGCCTCTGCTCTCAGGGTCAGCCTATGCTCTCAGCCTCTGCTCTCAGCCTCTGCCGTCAGGGTCCGCTCTCAGGGTCTGCGTGAGGGTCTGCTCTGTGGGTCTGATTTCAGGGTCTGCCGAGAGGGTCTGATTTCAGGGTCTGCTGGGCTGAAAATTAAGCCTAATTCGGATTTCCTTGTAACTACCAATCATTGTATTTGATAATATCTGTAATACAGTTTTAAAACAATTCGTTCTGTGGATATGGAAATCAGTCCAAACATAGTTGATCCAAATGTGGCAGCCTCTTCGGCTGGCCAAATGCTGTGGCGGCCTCTTCGGCTGGCCAAAGTGCTGTGGCAGCCTCTTCGGCTGGCCAACATGCTTCAGCCTCTGGGCTTAATCTGGCAGCCTCTGGGGCTGGCCAAGATGTTGCTGCCTTTATGGCTAGTCCACATGTTGGACATGTGAGCCATGTCAATCCCGTTGCTGAAAAACCTGAAAAATTCACTGGTCAGAATTTCAAAAGGTGGCAACAGAAGATGTTCTTTTACTTGACCATGTTGAACCTTGTGAAGTTCCTAAAGGAAGATGCTCATGTACCCGCGGAGGGTGAAATTGACATCCAAGTGATCAGTGCGATCGACGCTTGGAAACATTCTGAATTCCTATGTAGGAATTATGTGCTGAATGGGCTAAGTAATTCCTTGTACGGTACGCCGGAATGAAAACAGCAAAAGGGCTTTGGGAATCTTTAGATAAAAAAATATAACACTGAGGATGTCGGCACTAAGAAATTTGTCGTAGGCCGATTCTTAGATTTTAAGATGGTGGATTCCAAAACTGTGATAAGCCAAGTACAAGAACTGCAGATTATTCTAGCAGAAATTCATGCTGAGGGAATGAGTTTAAGTGAAACCTTCCAAGTAGCCTCGATAATTGAGAAACTACCACCTGGTTGGAAAGATTTCAAGAATTATCTAAAGCACAATCGAAAAGAAATGAGCATTGAAGACTTGGTTCTTAAGCTCAGAATTGAGGAAGATAACCGAGTATCCGACAAGAGAGGAATATCTCATGTGGCCAAGGCAAATGTTGTTGAACATGGCCATAAGAACAAGAACCTCAAGAACAAAGGGTCAAAGATGGGCCCTCAAGGAGGCGTTTCCAAGAAATCAAAATTTCAAGGAAGATGCTTCAACTGTGACAAAATGGGTCACAAGTCTTCTGAGTGCAGACTGCCAAAGAAGAAAAAGAAACAAGAGGCTAATGTGCTGGAAAACATGACTCAAGATGTTTCAGACATTAACCTTTCTGCTGTGGTTTCTGAAGTGAATCTGGTGGGTTCTAACCCAAGAGAGTGGTGGATTGATACTGGTGCCACTCGACATGTGTGCTCGGACAAGAGCATGTTTTCTTCATTTGAGCCTGCTGGTAATGGGGAATAAATATACATGGGAAATTCAGCAACATCTGAGATTGAAGGTCAAGGAAAGGTGATTCTGAAAATGACCTCTGGGAAAGAGTTGACTCTGAACAATGTTCTGTATGTACCAGAAATACGGAAGAATCTTGTGTCTAGATCGCTTCTGAACAAGCACGGATTTCGGATGGTGTTCGAGTCTGATAAAGTAGTTTTGACTAAAAATGGGATGTATGTGGGAAAAGGGTATGTAACTGATGGGCTTTTTAAGCTCAATGTAATGGTTGTTAAACTCAAGAATATCAATAAAGCTAGTTCTTCTGCTTATATTGTTGAGTACTCTAATCTATGGCATGGTAGATTAGGACATGTTAATTTTAATTCATTACGAAAATTAATTAACATGAATCACATTCCCAATTTTAAAATTGATAACAGACATAAGTGTGATACTTGTGTTGAGGCAAAACTAACTAGATCATCTTTTCATAGTATTGAAAGAAACTCTGAACCACTTAATCTAATTCATACCGATGTATGTGATTTTACTTCAATACAATCGAGAGGCGGTAATAATATTTTATTACCTTTATTGATGATTGCACGAGATTTTGCTATGTGTATTTGATGAAAAGCAAGGACGAAGCTATAGAGAAATTTGTTCTCTATAAGAATGAAGTTGAGAACCAACTGAATAAAAGAATTAAGGAGTTAAGAATTGATCGTGATGGAGTGTATGTTTTTCCTTTTGAATCACTTTGTGAACAAAATGGAATCATACATCAAACCACAGCTCCTTATTCACCTCAATCCAATGGGATTGCGGAACGGAAGAATCGTACCTTGAAAGAGATAATGAACGCCATGTTAATCAGCTCTGGCTTACCTCAGAATATGTGGGGAGAAGCTGTTTTATCAGCTAATTACTTTTTAAATAAGGTACCACAGAAAGAAGTAGGGAAAACTCCTTATGAAATGTGGAAAGGAAGAGTACCTTCCCATAAATTCCTCCGAGTGTGGGGGTGTCTTGCCAAAGTCGTCATTCCTCCACCTAAGAAGGTGAAGATAGGATCAAAAATTATTGATTGTGTTTTCATTTTCTTTTGCACATCACAGTAATGCTTATCGATTTCTTGTGCATGAGTCTGATATACCAGATATTCACAAGAATACGATAATGGAGTCGAGGAATGCATCCTTTTTCGAATATGTTTTTCCATGTAAAACAAATTCGAATGTAAATGTACACAAACGGGCACATGAGACTATCATTGAAGATAGTCAGGACCAAGAACAAATAAATGTTCCAGAGGATCAACAAGTTGGTGAACTTGAACCAAGACGTAGCAAAAGAGCTAGAACGGAAAAATCATTTGGTCCAGATTTTCTGACTTTTTTGCTAGAAAATGATCCTCAAAGCTATAACGAAGCTGTAAGGTCAGCTGATGGTGCTTTATGGAAATATGCCATCAATAGTGAAATTGAATCCATCTTACAAAACCACACCTGGGAGTTAGTGGATCTTCCTCCAGGATGTAAACCTTTAGGGTCCAAGTGGATTTTCAAAAAGAAAATGAAGGCAGATGGATCAATTGATAAGTACAAAGCAAGACTTGTAATTAAAGGTTACAGACAACATGAATGTCTTGATTATTTTGATACTTATTCTCCCGTAACGAGAATAAATTCCATAAGGATGATAGTAGTGATTGCAGCTTTGCGCAATCTTGAGGTACATCAGATGGATGTGAAAACAGCCTTTCTAAATGGAGATTTAGATGAAGAAATCTACATGGAACAACCTGAAGGCTTTATAGCTCCAAGACAAGAAGAGAAAGTCTGTAAGTTAGTAAAATCCTTGTATGGATTGAAGCAAGCTCCGAAACAATGGCATAAAAAATTTGACGACACCATGTTGTCAAATGGTTTCACAATCAATGAATGTGATAAATGCATTTATGTCAGAAAGACAGAAGTTGGCTATGTCATTCTATGTCTCTACGTTGATGACATATTGATTGTCGGGAGTAATGTTAAAATGGTGAAATCTACCAAGAATATGCTAAAATCTAAGTTTGACATGAAAGACATGGGTCTCGCAGATGTCATTCTGGGAATAAAGATCTCGAGAAGTCCAGATGGACTTATTCTTGATCAGTCGCACTATGTGGACAAGATTCTTGGTAAATTCAACAATGATGATTCTGCTGTGGCTAGAACTTCTTTAGATGTGCATCTACACCTATCAAAGAATAGAGGAGAGAGTATATCTCAAGTAAAATACTCTAGAGTGATCGGGAGTTTGATGTACTTATCAAGTTGTATCAGGCCTGATATAGCCTGTACAGTAAACAAGCTCAGCAGATATATGAGTAATCAAGGGGTTGATCACTGGAAAGCAATTGTAAGAGTACTTCAGTACTTACGTTTTACTCGTAATTATGGGTTGCACTATCATAGATATCCAGCTGTAGTCGAAGGATACAGTGATGCTAATTGGATATCTGATATGAAAGACTCAAAGTCTACCAGTGGCTATGTGTTTACACTAGCAGGTGCAGCTATATCATGGAAATCCTCCAAACAGACTGTTGATAGCCCGATCTACAATGGAATCAGAATTCATTGCATTAGATAAGTGTGCTGAAGAAACAGAATGGCTTCGAAATTTTCTAGAGGATATTCCAAGTTGGCCTAAGCCAGTGCCAGCAATTTGCATTCATTGCGATAGTCAATCTGCAATTGGAAGGGCACATAACAACATGTATAATGGTAAGTCTAGACATATTCGTCGTAGACATAATACCGTTAGACAATTACTCTCTACTGGAGTTATTTTGATTGACTATGTAAAGTCAAAGGATAACATTGCGGATCCGCTAACCAAAGGGTTAAACAGAGAGTTAGTTGAGAAATCATCGAGGGGAATGAGACTAAAGCCCGTTAGATAAATGTTTATTACGAAGGAAAACCCAACCTTGTTGACTGGAGATCCCAAGATCTAGGTTCAATGGGACAACCCACTCGTAATTGACATAATTGGTTCACTGTGGGGGTTACCCCTAGTCCATTCCTATGGTGACATGCAACAGTGATGCTCGTATGGATCGAGGTTAAGCAAAGGCTTTTAATGATTCTTATGCGTCGGGAATCCGAGCGGAGTATTACGAGATACTCTTAAATAAGAAATCACCTATGTGAGAGCGAAGTGGGGCCGCTTCAAAGGGAATTGTACAAGGCACAATTCTTAGAAACTCTTGCAGAACCAGGTAGATGTTCATGGCCAAAATGAACATAATCATGAGAACTCAGATGTTGTTAGGTAAAACATATGTGTGATATATGTTTTCCATTTACATGAACGGCAGTACAGTTCAATGACATCGCGTCCACTATTAGCCAGTAAATGAGATATATTTTCACAAGGGAAGGTTCAAAGGCTGAGGCCTACCTATCCTATGCAGGTGTTAAACCGTTGAACTCTTCTAGGTCAAAATAAAATATTTCTAAAATATTTTTTTTATTTGACGGGTTTCGCCAATTTCATTCATGTGGGGGATTGTTGGAAAACCTTTTGAAGTTCCCTAAAAGTTAATTAATTCCATTAATTAATTTGGTACTTCAAACGAAAGGTTTCATTAATGAATGATAAATGGCATAATAAATGGCATACTTTTCTCTTTTTTTTTTAGAAGAGTTCAAACACTTTTGGTACTTTTGCTCTGGTTTTCTTTGTTTTTTGAAGAGTTCAAACACTTTTGTGGTTCGTTGGTAACGGGTTTTGGTGGTGCCCATACTCGTTCGTTTTCCGTTGTATCTTGGGAAACAATCGTCTCGCGTTCTACTGCACCCTCGGTATGGGACAAATTTGTTTTAAGGATATTGTTGACATCAACAAGCCTCGGAATAGAGAAGCAGTGGTTCGGTTCGGTTCCTTCAGTGGTTCTGTGGCTGATTTCAGGGTCCGCTCGTGAGGGTCCGCTCATCAGCCTCTACCTCCGCTCATCAGCCTCTACCTCTGCTCGCCAGCCTCTGCCTTTGCTGGTCTGCCTCTGCTTGCCAGCCTCTGCCTCTGCTCTCAGCCTCTGCTCTCAGGGTCAGCCTCTGCTCTCAGCCTCTGCTCTCAGCCTCTGCCTCTGCTCTCAGCCTCTGCCGTCAGGGTCCGCTCTCAGGGTCTGCCGTGAGGGTCTGCTCTGTGGGTCTGATTTCAGGGTCTGCCGAGAGGGTCTGATTTCAGGGTCTGCCAAGAGGGTCTGCTGGGCTGAAAATTAAGCCTAATTCGGATTTCCTTGTAACTACCGATCATTGTATTTGATAATATCTGTAATACAGTTGTATTGGTGAGAGGATGCAAATCAATGTACATCTCCATTTCCGAGCTTGTCACAGCCACCTCCTCAATCTTATCCTCCCTCTCCGCAAGCTCAACACTGGTGAATTTCTCTCTCACTTCCCATTCCTCTGTCCTCCTTTTTTCTGGCAGAAACCACTTCTTCTTCAGTACTTGAACAAGGTGAGCTCTTAGAACTAATCCATGAAGTTCTGTGGGGCCAATGGCCAGTCCTGATGGCGGCACCACGCCCTCATCTACGACAGGGAAACCATTGTGTGTTGTGTTTCTCAGTACCTCAACAACGCGGGAAACCTTTTCAATTCCTGACAGGGTAACCACCGGTGGCTTGGCGTCAACAAGCTCGCCAACGGTTAGAATTCTCATCCATGGCTCAGGATGTGCATCCAAGAATGGTAGGCCTTTTAGTTCAAGTATGATTTCATATATGCTTGGATTGAAGCTGTCTCCAACTGTTTTGGCTATTAGAAGAACAATCATTGTAATGGGAAGTAACAGAAGATTGTTGGTTAGCTCAAGGAAAATGACACAAAGTGAAACAGTCATCCGCATTGAGCCAGCCATGAGGGATGCAGCACCAAGAACTGCGTAGAGCCCCTGATCAATCTTGGTGTGTGATCCCATGGCAATACCGAGAAGGCGGCCATATGCTGAGCCCATTAGGATGATGGGGAGGAAGAGTCCGGAAGGCACAGCAATGCCAAAAGTAATGAGTCCTGAGATGCAATACAATACAAAGAAAATAAGGAGGGAAGTTGGGTGAAATTCAGCGGGACTGCGGGAGTGTTGGAGGAGAAGATTTTTCGAACAGCGTCATCATTGGTGGTAAGGAGGAGAGTTGCTAGATCATTGTAGTGGCCAGCTGGGCAGTTAAATTGCTTGAAGTTGCCTGATCGTCCATTGGTGGGGCAGGTCTCTGGAAATGAGGGATCATTTGGCAAGGAAAGGAAGACAATATAGGCATACTGAGGTGAAGAGTGAGACACTGAGAGACAGAAGAAGCTTATGTATCTTTCCCTTCCTGCAGTAAAACAAAGCAATTACTACTTTGAGCATTGATTTTTCAGCTGTCGAAATTAAAAATTGGCTGTGAAACTTGGCATCAAACAGAGATTTCGGAATTTGAATGTGAAAGTGCTATTTAGGCTACCCCAATATGGGCACAATTGTCAGTTTTGAGAGCTTATACTTCGAAGGGTGTTTGATCCCGTATGGATTTTTTCATTAAGAAACCTCCACGTAGGATACCCACATATTTATTTGAGAAATATATGGGTGTTGCTGCTCGAACCCATACATTCAGAGGGCATATTTAGTTTTTGAGTGCAACCATGATATCAAGTTGATTAGATGGTACCACTATTGCACTCAACCCTCGTATATTTCCCATGAGTGCTTGAGTTCGTTTCGTAAAGCCCACATATTTTTCATATTTGGGCGAGGCTTCTTACATGAGAAAAAACTCTCCAGAGTACAAGTTCCCAAAGTAGATAATTATGCCCTTAGTAGGTGTGTCCAAAGTAGCACCTTCATAATGCAATGCAATTGAAAAAGAAGGAAATTCAATTGAGTCGGTTACTGGTTGATGAGATTGTAGAGTCTGAGAACTTTGTGCAGAAGGTGATTGTAGAGGCTTCCCAGAAGTCCACCAATGATGCCAATCAAAGTTACAGGAATGATATCCATGGTGTGATATCTAACAGTAACATCGCTTACATCAAACATGATAAGCCCTCCAGTTCCAAAAAGCCCACATTTTCCAGAATTGCATACTTCAATAAAAGTTCTGAGCACCACCACCACAACTGCTGTGCTGAAAAATGTTCTCCAGAGAAGTGCACTTCTCCACCATGTTGCTACCTCTTCAAGAGAAAACAGGACACCGCCCACCGGCGCCCTGAAAGCAGCACATACACCTGCGGAAGAGCCACATGTGATGAGATCACGGCGGTCACGGTCATTGTTGAAGTACCGAAGCCACCGCCATTTTATACGGTGATTATCAGGCCCTCCTTGGCCTAGTAATGAAGCAATGCAGCTGCCAATATGCACCAGGGGCCCTTCTTTTCCCAAATCTAGCCCTGCAGAGACAGCTCCAATGCTTCCAATAATCTAAAATCATATAGAAAAGATAGATTATCCGGCCTATTTAATTAATCCAATGCTTCCAGGTCACTTTGTATTATGAGATTGTAAATGTAATTTGATCAGACCCACCTTGACAATCAATGTTGTTGCTCCAAACATGTTAGGAGTATCAATTCCATTGAGATAAGCTTTGATTTCTGGTATGCCAGGACCAGCTGCAGTGGGTGCAAAACACACACAAAGAACAGCAGCAACCATTGTAAGAATAAAATTTGCCCCAGTGAAATACAGGAACCCTTCTAAGTACCTGTCATAATCACAAACAGTTTCCAATTCATCAGGTTCAATTCACAATCTCTTGGAAAGTTGTTCAGGAAAAATAAAATGTTGTAATAACCTACCTGTCCTTCTCTATGAAGCCAACAACAGCCAGAAGCTTGAATCCTGCAATGTTCTCAATTGCAAGATTGATGAGGGTGGCAATCAAGCCAGTTAAGAGACCAACAAGAAAGGCCAGTGACCATTTCAGGAAAATGTATTGCAATACTTGTACTTTGTGTCTACTTCTCCAATCATGCTTGAACAGATCATTTTCATTGATCCTGCAAAAAAAAAAAAAAAAAAATGTATCATCACTTCAATTATGAGTGAATGTTTTAAGAAGAAATTGTAACGAGGAAAAAGAGAAGAATGTTCAATGTTGTATTAAGGTTATTACTCATAATCTAAACTTTCTATATGGGAAACTTTGGCTCCAACAAGGGCCAATGGATTAGAAGATAATGTTCTGTTTCTCTTCAGAAGTGGTTGATGCAATGAGTTGCTTTCAGGGTCTTTTTCTTCTTCATCAGCTTCCATGTGGGCTGGTGTTTCTTTTGCCATTGGATTTGAATCTTCCTCCATTGAAGCAACCTACACAAGTTTCAATCTTATAAGTTTTTTTTAGGAGTTGGTGATGATGTTTTTGTTGGTTATTGGTTAGAAATTTTGAAATAGAGTGAACCAACTCTTTGTTTATTCCTATAATTTAATATTTGAAACGTATGTCGTATATAAGTCTTCTTTATTGTCATGCTGTAAAATTTGTCTTATTGAAATATAAAAGTTACGGAATTTTTATTTTTTTTAATGTGTCAAATAATAAATTCAAAAAGTAAAATTTGAATCTTTAGCCCATATGCCGATTTGCCATCTTGGACTAGAGGGTATCTTGCAATACTGAAAGTGCTGGATTCCAATTAGTTGATTAATGCGATAATTATGCCTAGAATGTATGAAATAATAATAATGATTAAATCATTCTGCAAGTAGTTTATCAAGTATTTTACTTGTGCCTAGCATTGGATTTTGACTATGTTAATTTTTTTATAATTTTCTTCCTCTAAGTTTGTTGATGGTGTTTTTAAGCACTATGATATTTAAGCAGCACGGGATGGGTAAAAGGGTAAATTCCCTTGTTGATCGAGATCATTAATACCGACCCGACCACATGAGTTAGGGGTCGAGCGCTTATGATCGGTAACCCGACCACTTAAGATCGGATGACCGGCCATTATCAGATCGACAATAGCATTCTCAGTTCAAAGGACTATTATGACCGACCTCATGAAGACCAACCAGATAGCGAGATATGCTCCAGAAGATGACACCCTATTCTTGCGGATAAGATGACAAGTTATCCTATTTTCATGGGGAAAACTGGTGAGTCAGAGTCCTAGTAGGATAAAGAAAGTAAGGGTAGTTTTGATTAGGAATCCTTATGGGAAAATGGAATAATTTTGACTAGGAATCCTTATGGGAAAAGGAAATTGTTTCAACTAGGAAATTCTTGTACAAATAGGAATATGATTTCTACACTATTATAAATAGAAGGGTAGAGTATGCATAAGGGAAGGAAGTTAAAAGTTGAGATCAAGATCATTATTGTGAGACTTGTAAACAAAAGAGAGAGCTGAGAAGCGTGTTTGAGTAATAAAAGTATCATCATTTTTGTGCCCGTGGACGTAGGTCGGACCAAGATCCACCGAACCACGTTAAATCTCTTTGTCGATTGGCGTATTATTTGTCTTTTGCTAAGTTTGCTTTTGGTCCCTCATAACCAAATAAATTCACTATTGAGGGAGGATTAGTCTCAGAAGTAATATTCCCATATTGCCTCTGAAACCAAAATCAGCTGTCAACAAAGTTAATTAATAATAATATATAGTTAAAATTTAATTATATATAAATTTTTATTCAATAACTATTCATCATAATAAATAAAAAGTTAATAAAATGCAACTCAATTCTAAGTTTTTAAGGGCTGTAAACCATTTTCTAAAGTAAATACTCTCTACCCATAAAAGCCTTTTTTTCACCTTTTTTTTTTTTTTTTTAATAATAGGTCTCTTTTAAATGTTGGGAACATTGTGGTCAATCCACATGATTCGAGCTTAAACGAAATAAATAAAATCTCTGATTACTTTAGATTCTTACAAGAAATATAACCCTTAGACTAGAAATCAAGACCTGACAATCAAATCGAAAGTCTGTTTTCATCAAGCCATATTTAATGAGGAATAATGGATATTAATTTTTCATATATTTGAATATCAATCGATCACTTGTATTGTCCAAATCCATTAGGAAGATTTGATCTTTAAAATTAACAAAAAGGATGGTTTATTGATAACACTAGGGTCAACGATCTAATCCATTTCTTATAATTCATTAATTAATTATATTAAAAGGGTGAAATAATTCTGAAGAAAACATTTTCTCCGCAACATGCAAGCAACCCAATTTTTTCTTCTTGTTTCTTCGTACAAAAATGATAGATATATATAAATTCTTACATAAAAATACTATATCCATCTAACTGTATGTTACCATCTTTGGGGCATGGGCGTTGAGTTTGATTGACAGAGAAGCTCCCCCCACCCATTTGCAATTGTATCAGCGAGACACTTGTCAAAATCAGAGTGGTCATGTGATCTGTCAAATAGATCAGACGGTGGAGAATAATATGACTCTTCAGGTTAGTGAAAAGTCACCTTATCCTTTTATATTATTATAATTGTCCGGTATTATTGGGCGTTGGCCACACGTTACAGATCTGTTTTATAACCACCACCTCAGCATTTCGCAGAGTACGGGGGACGAGTTGATCATAAAATAAATTTTTATTTTAAATTTTAATTAAATATCATTCCGGCCCATTATTTTATCAATAATTTAATAATATATTATCATATATGTTAAAATATTAATTTTTTTAAGAAAATAAATGATAATTAACCTATTTGAATGAAAGTTGAACCGATATATATCATATAATTAATGATATCACGTGGTCAATACTATTGTTATATTACAGAATTAGTGATTTCATTGAATTTAAATAAGATTTTTATTTTTATTTTTATTTGATTGATTCGGTGGAGTTGAAAAAGAGTGGGGCAGTTGAGCATGAAGCACGAGGTAGGTAGATACACCACGTGTTTTATTAATTTATGAAAAGTTCAAATATGAATAAATGTGCAACCAAGACAGTTTCGAGACACCAATTAAGAAAATTGATCATCCCACCCCCTCTGACCACTTCTTTCTTTTTGTCTCCCTATAAAAAGACCACAATGCCCTCCTTTTGTAATTTATCACCTATTCAATTATTATACATGGCAAAAAATTTATATTTATATATATTAATTTAAAATAATTATATACTAATTATAACTCTATTTGTCATTTTATTAATTATATATTTTTTTATTTTATAATTTTTTTATTTTTGTTAATAAATATTACAAATATGTATTTATTCATTTAATTTTTTGATTCATTTTTAATTTAATTAACACTACTTATGTATAAAAAAATATAATTTTACCAAATAAAATTAATTTATAAAATAATTAGAATTGGTACGAAGTATTGGATATATCACCAAGTACGTCAGGATGAGACTTTGGAGGCAACATGTATTAGAATATATATTTTGATTTAACACATACGAATATTTTATAATACATAAATAATATTAAATAAATAAAAAAGAATCACAAAAATTAAATGAATAAATGGACACAAAATAAATAACAATAAATATGAAATTTGTAATATTTATTAAACAAATAAAAATATATATATATATAAAGTAAGAAATAAATATAAATTTTTAAAAAATAAAATAAAATAAAAAATTTAATTAATATAATAAAATATATATATATATATATATCAATATATAAAAAAAATGGATATATTGGTTTATTGGAAAATTGAATTTTTGAAAAAGAAATAGGGCGTTTTCGGAATTTCAGGGGAGAAAAAAAAAAAAGGAAATGGCAGGAGGGGGGAAGATCACTCCTCACCAATTATTGTGAAAATTGATCTTCCCCCCTCCCTGCCAACTGACAGCCCCCCTCCCCCTTGTCTCATTGTTTATTTACTAAAATATCCTTATCAATATTTGCAATGACTTTTTTTTTTTTTTAAATTTTTGAAAATTTACACAGTACACAATTTATATATATTAATTTAAAATAATTATATACTAATTATAACTCTATTTGTCATTTTATTAATTATATATTTTTTTATTTTATAATTTTTTTATTTTTGTTAATAAATATTACAAATATGTATTTATTCATTTAATTTTTTGATTCATTTTTAATTTAATTAACACTACTTATGTATAAAAAAAATATAATTTTACCAAATAAAATTAATTTATAAAATAATTAGAATTGGTACGAAGTATTGGATATATCACCAAGTACGTCAGGATGAGACTTTGGAGGCAACATGTATTAGAATATATATTTTGATTTAACACATACGAATATTTTTATAATACATAAATAATATTAAATAAATTAAAAAAGAATCACAAAAATTAAATGAATAAATGGACACAAAATAAATAACAATAAATATGAAATTTGTAATATTTATTAAACAAATAAAAATATATATATATATAAAGTAAGAAATAAATATAAATTTTTAAAAAATAAAATAAAATAAAAAATTTAATTAATATAATAAAATATATATATATATATATATATCAATATATAAAAAAAATGGATATATTTGGTTTATTGGAAAATTGAATTTTTGAAAAAGAAATAGGGCGTTTTCGGAATTTCAGGGGAGAAAAAAAAAAAAGGAAATGGCAGGAGGGGGGAAGATCACTCCTCACCAATTAATTGTGAAAATTGATCTTCCCCCCTCCCTGCCAACTGACAGCCCCCCTCCCCCTTGTCTCATTGTTTATTTACTAAAATATCCTTATCAATATTTGCAATGACTTTTTTTTTTTTTTAAATTTTTGAAAATTTACACAGTACACAATTTATATATATTAATTTTTTAATTATTTTTTTATTTTATAATTTTTTTTTTATTTCTGTTAATAAATATTACAAATTTTTTATCTATTCATTTATTTTTTGATTCATTTTTAATTTAATTAATACTACTTGTGTATAAAAAAATTGAATTTAAACAATATATTTTTTTTTTATTTTCGAAAAAAAAAAAGAGGAAGTAAGGATCGTCCCCAAGGGGGACCCCCTTGGGCCTGGACGATCATATCGTCCGAGATCCCTTTGGACGATATGATCGTCCAGGGGACGAACTTTTTTTTTTTAATTATTTTATATTATTATTTTTTAATTATTTCAAATCTATGAGAAATATTTTATAATTTTTTGATTTTTGTTAATAAAATTAATTCATAAAATAAACATAGATTAGATTAATTCATAAAATAAATTTTTTTGATTTTTTGATTTTTCTAATATACATGAAAACATTTTTATAATGTATAAGTAGTGTTAAATAAATTAAAAAAGAATCACAAAAATTAAATGAATAAATAAACACAAAATAAATAATAATAAATCTGAAATTTGTAATATTATTAAACAATCCTTATCAATATTTGTAATGACTTTTTTTTTTTAATTTTTGAAAAGTTACACATTATAAAATTTATATATTTATATATATTAATTTAAAATAATTATATACTAGTTATAACATTTTATTAATAATTAATATATTTTTGTTATAAATATTACAGATTTTTTATCTATTCATTTATTTTTTTTATTCATTTTAATTTAATTAATACTACTTATGTATAAAAAAATATAATTTAAACAATATAATTTTTTTTTTTATTTTTTTTGAAAATTAATATTAATACTATTTATATATTAATATTTTTAATTTAACCAAATAAAATTAAATTATAAAATATATTTTTTGAAAAATTTTTTAAAAGAAAAAAAAAAGAGGAAGGAAGAAGGGCGATTCCCCGCCCTTCTCATCTTTTTTTTTTTAAATTTATCAAAAAATATGTTATATATATATATATGTATATATATGTATGTATATATCAATAAATAAATAAAATTAGATTTATATAGTTTATTTGAAAGTTGAAAATGGAATTTTGGTAAAAGGAAAAGGGTAAATAGGGAATTACAGGGGAGACAAAAAAAGTAAAATGTGTAAGGGGAGGTGGGAAGATAAGCCCTCATTAATTGTGGATATCAAGTATGGTGAACATATAATATAATAATACTTCATCCGTTCCTTTTTGATAGATCGTTGGTCATTTTCCAATAAAATAAGGGAACATGATTAAAACATAATACTTTCCTAATATATCCCTCATTAATACAACACACAATCTCACTTTAATTCAATTATTTATACTCCCAATCATAATACTATATTATTGACAATAAAGAAAATATAAAAAATTAAAATATGGCCATTTGTGTTTAAAGAATCAGCCACCGCCAAATTTTCCTGATGACATTGGAGTATTATGATTGCTAATTTTTTTAGGAAATTAAATTTGGCTAAACCGCCAAATGTTGCACTTAAATTCAATTATTTATACTCCCATTTTGTTTTATGAAAATTTTCAATTTGGAGCCATTACAGTTTCGCCAAATTACTTTCAAATTTTTAGATTCATTGTTATAAATTCAGATATATGTAGTTAGATCTAATCATAAGAAAAAATGATTAATTTTTCACAAAATAATTTTATCGATTTGAATCAAAATCCAAAAGATGTCCTCACATCGGAGGAGCAAAATCAGAATCTTGCTTCAACATCAATTCTTATTGATTTGAATCAATATCCAGAAAATTTTTCCTCCCCCGTCAGTATTGATGTGAACATACTACCATCACCACTAAAAGATGTCCATCATGCGAATAAGAAGAAAAACCTCACTTTTGATCAAAAAAGAGCAATTGTTCAAATATTATTTGAAGAGAACGGAGTCATTTTGAAAGTTGCTAATCATTTTTCTATATCTACAAGATCGGTTTCTCGAATTTGGCATGATACAAAAGCTTCTATTGCAAGTGGTAATTTACTTGATTTATCTTCAAAGCTTGTGAAAAGGGTTGGTCGCAAGAAAGTGGAAATTGATTTAGAAGCAATGAAAGCTATTCCATTTCGTCGTCGAACTAATATAAGATCTTTGGCAACTGCTTTGGGTTTTGGAAAATCAACCGTGCATAGAAGAATTAAAGAACGAAGTCTTCGACCGCATTCAAATCCCGTGAAGCCATATTTATCGGATGATAACAAGAAAGCAATGTTGAAATTTTGCTTGTCAATAATCGATGAAGGTACACTTGAATCCACACCATTTTTTATTAATATGTATGATCAAATTCATATTGATGAAAAATGGTTTTATATGTTTGGTTGGGGGGTTTTGGAGGGGAGAGGAGGGGAGGAGAGGGATTATTTTGAATTTTATTTGTTTGGTTCAATTTTTTGAAGGGAGGGGAGGGGAGGGGAGGGGAGGGGAGGGGAGCAAAATCCCTCCTAAGCCAATTTAAAAGTGGGGGGTTTTGGAGGGGAGAGAAAATGAGGAATTAAAATTTTAAATGCAATGACTAAATTATCCATACTTATATATTAAAAAACCTAAATTATCCTAATTAAAAATCCTAAATTACTTCACCACTCAAACCCTAGTTTTGCTTCTTCTTTTTTGCAGTTACGTGCTTCTTCAATCTATCACTCAGGTATGTATTCTTTTTGTATTGCTCTCTGTAATGGTTATGATGAAATTGTTTAAACAGTTACACCCTTGAGTTCAGTTTAGTTTCTGTTGGATAATGTTAATTGTTGTTAATTGGAAATTATTAAGCAAATTATTTGATGTTGTTAAATAACAACAATTAGTAATAATTTCATGTTGGAAATTATTAAGTTAATTATTTGGTGTTGTTGAATAACAACAATTAGTAATATCAAATAATTAAGTAAACAACAAGAGTTGTTAATCAAATAATTAAGTAACAACAAGGGTTGTTAAGTAACAACAATTAGTGAAATGTTAAATGGGGAACATATAGTGCACCCATGATGTTAACATTTTTGTAAGGGTTAGAAAATGTCATTATGCATCCTAATAATTTGATTAATAGTAATCAATGCATAGTGACTTGATTTCCCTCCTATAAATAAGACCATTTGCTTATTGAGTTAAGCAATCAATTAAGTTTGATTAAGAGGTCTCTACAAGCATAAAAGGTATGCAATTGTGTTGTGATTAGTATAGATTTATTTCAATTAGCATGTAAATAAATCTAGGACTAGTAATACATGTATGGTTAGATCCTAAGAGGACAAACATGTAAATATATTAGGGATTATGTTTCCTAGCAGTTTCAATGTTTTCCACCTTTCCAGTAAAATTAGGTCATTTAAGCTCTTTAATGAAAGATGCTGACAAACTTAGAATAATTCTTCAATGTCCAGCGGAAGCACGTAAGGCAGTGATCATGCAAATGGTCTTTAACTCTTAAGAGAGATTATGCATTTGATTAAAGACTTGAGCTTAATAGTTGTTATTTTACTGAAACCTTATTAACATTTTGCGTATTATCCGAACTTAATCATTTTAGTAATTTATGATATAAACTTGGATATTTTGCAGTGTTTCTTTATCTATTCATTTATGTCAAAACCTAGCTACTGGTTTGATGCTTGTTTTATATGTAAAGCTTTTAATTTTAATTTTAATTCAAAGATAATATAAGTTTATATTGTTTTAATTTTATTTATAATAGGCTATAAGGATAAAATAGTAAATTAGTTTTAAAATCTCTCCCCTCCTCTCTTGAACCAAACATATATCTAATTAAAAACTCTCATCTCCCCTCCCCTCCGCTCTTTTGAACCAAACATATATTTAATTAAAATCTCCCCCCTCCCCTCCATTAAAATCCCTCCCCTCCCCTCCCCTCCCCTCCGTTGAACCAAACAGACCCTAAGACTTCACAAAAGTATTATCTCCATCCGGAAGAAGTGGAGCCTCTTCGCACATGCAAAAGTAAACGATTTATCGCAAAGATTATGTTCTTGGCGGCGGTGGCTCGTCCACAATTTGATGTTATTGACAATAAAGAATTCAATAGGAAAATTGGAATATGGCCATTTGTGTTTAAAGAACCAGCCAAGCGAAGTAGTAAAAATCGAGTAGCGGAGACTTTGGAGACAAAGCCAATTTTATCAATTACTAAAGAAGTTATTTGTTCATGTTTAATTGACAAATTGTTGCCTTCAATCAAAGAAAAATGGTCGTTCCATAGCTCTAACATCATCTACATTCAACAAGATAACGCAAGGCGACATATAGATGCTAATGATGTCAAATTTCTTGAAGCTGTGGGAAGATATGAGTTTGATATTCGTTTATTTTCTCAACCTCCAAATAGTCCTGATTTAAATGTTTTAGATCTTGGATTTTTTAGAGCTATTGATTCACTTCAACACCAACAAGCTCCAAGTACGGTGGATGAATTTGTTTCAGCTGTGGAGACGGCTTTTGACATGTTCCCTAAAGAAGAATTTGTTGTGATTAAACACACAATAATAGAGGTGATTGGAGAGAAAATTCTTCTTATATTCACAAACAAAGAATTACAAAGCTTACAACCTTAAACTTAACAAAAAACTCTCACACCACTTTACTCTCTATCTTTACTCACACATTTGGGTTTTTTTGGAATTTCTGGGGATGCTAATAACAATGGATGATGGGCTCTTTTATAGGGTTCAAAGGCGTGTGCTACAGTGCACACGCCTTGGTGGTTGGCAAAACGTGTAAACACGTTTTGCCAACTTTCACCTGCTGTCATGCATGCAATTGCATGCTTTCGGCGCCTGCCTCAAAGCTGTCTTCAACAAATCTCCCTCTCGGTGAAGATTTTCTCCAAAATCTGAGCCGACCATCAATCACCCAAATCGGATCCTCAAAATGATCCTCCCCTGGCTGCATCTGTATGACTGCCTACGTACCCTGAGTTGGGATCAAGCCAATCGTAGTTCTCTGAATCTCCCCACTCTGACTATGTGGAGAGTTTTGTCATCCCGGCTATGGTACGACAGATTTCAAGCTTCTCATTCGGTAAAACCTTCGTGAACATATCGGCACCGTTGTCGTCGGTGTGAATTTTCCTGAGTTCTAACAGCCTTGAGCTCAGGACGTCCCGTATCCGGTGATACCTCACATCGATATGTTTTGACCTCGAATGACATGTGGAATTTTTACCGAGATAGATAGCACTCTGGCTATCGCAGTACAAAATGTACTTCTCCTGCTTGAAACCCAAGTCCTGGACGAATGTCTTCATCCACAACAATTCCTTGCAAGCTTCTGTAACTGCAATGAATTCTGCCTCTATTGTAGAAAGTGCAACACACCTCTGCAATCTCGACTGCCATGCCACAGCTCCTCCAGAGAGAGTAATCAGATACCCCGAAGTAGACTTACGGGTATCCACATCTCCTGCCATATCTGAATCGGTGTAGCCTATCAACACTGGTTTGTCGCTGCTTCCAAAACATAACCTCATTTTGGATGTGCCTCGAAGATACCGCATAATCCATTTGATCGCATTCCAGTGTTCTTTCCCTGGGTTTGACATAAACCGGCTGACCAATCCAACTGCGTGTGTTAAGTCTGGCCTCGTGCACACCATGGCATACATAAGACTTCCCACTACTGAGGTGTATGGAACCTGTTTCATTTCCTCCTTCTCTGTCTCAGTAGAGGGACTCTGTTGTGTACTCAATCTAAAGTGGGTAGCAAGAGGAGTGCTAACGGCTTTAGCCTTGTCCATCTGGAATCTCTGAAGTACCTTCTCGATGTACTCCTCCTGTGACAAGTATAACTTCCTGGCTTTCCGATCACGACCGATCCTAATGCCAAGAATCTGTTTAGCTGGCCCCAAGTCTTTCATCTCAAAAGACTTACTCAGTTGCTGCTTCAAATTATCAATCCTCGATTGATTCTGGCCAACTATCAACATATCATCTACATACAGCAGTAAGATGATAAAGTTATCGTCAGAAAATTTCTGAACGAAAACACAATGGTCTGAAGTGGTCTTCTTGTATCCCTGCTCCCCCATAACTGACTCAAACTTCACGTACCACTGTCTCGGTGCCTGTTTCAAACCATAGAGGCTTTTCCTGAGTTTGCACACATAGTCCTCTTTCCCGCTGACTCTGAAGCCTTCTGGTTGCTCCATATAAATTTCTTCTTCCAGATCTCCGTGAAGAAATGCGGTCTTGACATCCATCTGCTCAACTTCCAGGTCGAGGCTTGCTGCTAAGCTGAGTACCACTC
Organism: Zanthoxylum bungeanum; assembly: GCA_019454045.1. Classification (NCBI taxonomy): domain Eukaryota; kingdom Viridiplantae; phylum Streptophyta; class Magnoliopsida; order Sapindales; family Rutaceae; genus Zanthoxylum; species Zanthoxylum bungeanum. Next base: position 137,455 of record SKCR01027460.1, on the reverse strand, counting down.
TGATGGATGACATCTTCACAACTGGAGAGAAGATTTCATCGAAGTCAATGCCTTTCCTCTGATTGAATCCCTTGACAACTAATCTGGCTTTGTACCGGGGTTGTGAAGTATGCTCATGTTGCTTCACCCTGTACACCCATTTGTTCTTCAAAGCCCTTTTGCCTCTTGGCGATTTCACCAACTCAAAAGTGTGATTGTCATGCAAAGATTTCATCTCATCTTGCATGGCTTCCTCCCACTTTTCTCTGTTCTCTGTTTCCACAGCCTCCTAGTAGCTCCCGGGTTCTCCCCCGTCAGTAAGCAGCACATACTCATATGCAGAGTATTTGGTTGAAGGTCGCCTCTCTCTGTCAGACCTTCTCTGTGGATCTGTTGGTGTAACTTCTGGTACTGGTGGTTGATCATGATCATCATCTCTGGGAGCTTCATCACCTGTACCCTCATGTCTGGGAACCTCATCTTCAACTCGTACTGGCACCGGTGTGTGAGGTTCTGGATTCACATCTCCGTATTGCTGGGGCATTGTCTTCATATCCTTCCGGATATCTTCTATGGTCTGGTCTTCAACAAAGACAACATCTCGGCTCCTGACGATCTTCTTCTCCACAGGATCATACAGTTTGTAGCCGAAATCATCTTGACCATAGCCAATAAAGACACACTGTCGCGTCTTTGCATCAAGCTTGGATCTCTCGTCCTTTGGGATGTGTACAAATGCTTTGCACCCAAAGACATGCAAGTGTTGGTATGACACTTCTTTACCTGTCCAAGCTTGGTTAGGAACATTACCTTTCAGTGCGATTGCTGGGGACATGTTCAAAACATGTACTGTTGTGTTGAGTGCCTCCCCCCAAAATGTCTTCGGCAGCTTGGCTTGTGACAGCAAGCTTCTGACCCTTTCGCACAAGGTTCTGTTCATCCTCTCAGCTAGGCCATTCAGCTGAGGTGTCTTCAGAGGTGTCGTTTGATGTCGGATTCCTTGCATCTTGCAGTACTGATCAAACGGACCTCTGTATTCTCCACCGTTGTATGTTCTGATGCATTTGAGTTTCTTACCGGTTTCTCTCTCCACCAGGGCGTGAAACTCCTTGAACACTCCCAGCACTTGATCTTTTCTCTTCAAGGTGTATGCCCAGATCTTCCTTGAATGATCATCAATGAATGTCACAAAATACAGTGACCCACCAAGTGTTCTTGTCTACATCGAACCACATACATATGAATGTATGAGATCTAGTACCTCCGATTTCCGTTGAGGCGGGGAGCTCTGGAATGACACTCTGCTCTGCTTTCCAGCCATGCAGTGTTCACACTCCGTAAGTGTGAGTTCTTCAATTCGGGAAGAACATTCCTCCTGCGTAGTATCTCCATCCCCGTTTGACTCATATGACCGAGCTTTTTATGCCATAGCTCGGCTGCCTCATTACTGTTAACTGTATTTATGCTACTATTTGAAAGCTTAGCATGCATCAAATACAGAGTTGAGTATTTCTTACCTCTTGCCACCACCATTGATCCTTTAGTGAGCTTCCAGCATCCGTCACTAAAGGTGTTGCAGAAACCTTCATCATCCAGCTTGCCTGTTGAGATCAAGTTTAACCGGATGTCTGGGATGTGCTTGACTCCCTTCACACTAGCCTTGTCCCGTTCTCTGTTTCAAGGCAGATGTCTCCAATACCGACGGCTTTGGACTGTCCGTCATTCCCCATCCTTACAGCACCGTAGTCCCCTGGTGTGTAAGATGAAAAGAAGTCTCTGCGAGATGTGGCGTGTATGGATGCGCCACTATCTATCACCCAACTGGTCTCGTGGCTGGCAAGATTCACAACATCTTCTTCATATATAATATGAAATTCTTTGGAGGTTTTCTCGGTGGTAGTAACAACTCTTTCTTGGTTAGAGTCAACATCTCTCCTGGACTGCTCGTTCTTCAACTTGTAACAGTCCCTCTTTATTAGGGGTGGGCATCGGATCGGATCGGATCCGATCCGATTTGTAAATCCGATCGAATCCTGTTGGTCCGGTTCGACGAATTTCGGATCGGATCGAATTTTATCTGATCCGATCCGATCCGCTCGATTTTTTTGACTCAAACCCACCGAATTCGGATTGGATCGGACCAATCCGATCCGAAATAGGATGATTTCGGATCGAATTGATCCGATTCGAATTCGGATCGAACCAATCTGATCCGATCCGATAATTATCGGATCGGATCGGATCTAGTTCGATAACATGATTCGATCCGATTGAATCAAACAATCGTGGGCATTTCGGATCGGATCGGATTCGGATTCGGTCCGATCCGATCCGAATCCGATAATGCCCACCCCTACTCTTTATATGGCCTTTCTTTTTACAATGATATCACTCAATATCTTTAGTTCTTGATTTACCTCGGTTCTTGTCTGGTCTACCTGGGCCTCGGCTTTTACTCCTCCCCCTTCTGGTGTTCTTTTCTGTCACTAGAGCTTCTGAGGTTGAGGCTGATGCTGACTCCTGCATTCTCGTCCTCTTTTCTTCCTCGAAGATCCTGGTCTTTGCCATCTCCATAGTGACTTTCCCATCTGCGGCTGAATTTATCACCGTAGATCTGAACGTTTCCCAAGATTCTGGTAACGTATTAAAGAGTATTAAGCAATTTACCTCATCACCGAAGTCTATGCCCAATCCAGACAATTCCTTCATGGTTCCGAGGAAATCGTTGATATGGTCCGCCACAGCTGTACCTTCCTGGTATTTCAAACCCATCATCTTCTTGATGTAGTACATCTTGTTGTTTCCAGTTTTTGCTCGGAAGAGCTCCTCCAGCTTTCCCTATAAGACACGTGCATTTGTCTCTTCACTAACATGGTTCACGATACTGTCGTCGATCCACTGACGAATAGTACTGCATGTTTTCTGGTGAAGATTAGCCCACTTTCCATCGGTCATTCCTTCTGGTTTCTGCTCCAGAAATACCGATCCATCATAGTCCTTCACATACAGAAGGTCTTTCATCCTTCCTCTCCATGTGAAATAGTTGGTACTCGTTAACAGAACCATTTTTCCGTTGCCCCCTTCCATCACAAAAATTCTAGGCAGAATTTCAAAAAACGAACCACACCGTTGCGTCCGGAATGGTCGAAAATGGTGGAAATGACACTTCGTTTGTCAAAATCCGACACAGGGACCAAATTGCAAATTCCAGAAATTACTGGGGTCAAAATGCAATTTCCAAAAGTTCAGGGACCAAAGTGCAATTACGGAAAGTTCAGGGACTAAATATCAATTTCCAAAAGGTTTAGGGACTAAATTGAAAATTTCTGAAAGTATAGGGGCTAAATTGTAATTTCGAGAAAGTTCAAGGACCTATATGAAATTTACCAGGCACCGCTGACGTGTCTGAGACGTGGCAGCTGACTGGGCGCTCACGTGGGCTGACCGGGCGCTGACTGGGCGACACGTGGCGCTGACTGGGCGCTGACTGGGCGACACATGGCGCTGACGTGGCGTCGTCTTCAACCTTCGTCTGGCGCGTGGGGCGCGTGTAGTGCGCGTGGGACGCGTGAAGAGTCCTCTGGTTGGAGCGTGCGGCGCGTGCGGAGTCTCTGGACCTCCGATCGATCGCCGGAAAATACCACCGTGCTCGTCTCGCCGTGAAACGTCTGATGATATGCTCAAAATCGATTTTTGACAACTTTCGTCGGAACCGACTTTCCGAACCGAACCTTTGTTACTGAGTTTCGGGATCCCTCCGAGTAACCTTAGCTACTGATACCACTTGTTGTGATTAAACACACAATAATAGAGGTGATTGGAGAGAAAATTCTTCTTATATTCACAAACAAAGAATTACAAAGCTTACAACCTTAAGCTTAACAAAAAACTCTCACACCACTTTACTCTCTATCTTTACTCACATATTTGGGATTTCTGGGGATGCTAATAACAATGGATGATGGGCTCTTTTATAGGGTTCAAAGGCGTGTGCTACAGTGCACACGCCTTGGTGGTTGGCAAAACGTGTAAACACGTTTTGCCAACTTTCACCTGCTGTCATGCATGCAATTGCATGCTTTCGGCGCCGGCCTCAAAGCTGTCTTCAACAGAATTGAACAATGTCTTTTTGACATTACAATCATGCATGGTTGAGATTCTAAAAATTCGTGGTGGGAATAATTATAAGATTCCACATATGAACAAGAAAAAATTGATTAGAAATGGGCAACTATCAATTTGTATTGAGTGCGACTCAAAATTTTTGAATGAGGCAAGAGAAGCTATTTATGAAATACAACAAACTCAAGAATGAGGACTATTTGTGAAACTTATTTTGCCAATTTTATTCCTTTTTGTAGTGATTTTGTAAGGAGTATCTATTCCTTTTTTTAACTGTGGAAATCTTAAGTTGATAACAAAAAAAAAAATCATTTTTTTGAAGGAGAAATATCCAAATCATACAAACAAACAAAAATTATAACTATCCAAATCATACAATCTCGTTCATTTACTCTAGATAATAACAAAATCAAGTTTAGAAAAAAAAATAATTCTAAAATGACAACAAGATGAAATCCATATTATATTATAAATTTGAAAAGAAAATGAAACTTACTACAAGAGAACAAGGTTTTCAATTAAATAAATAGATCTTGGGCAAAATTATTTTCAACATTTGAGAAATAACAAGTTGACTTTCTTGAGCCTCAGATACGTAACCAACTTCTTTCGGTGGAAGATTTAAATCGAGCCATTGTCTCATCGTCTTGCTCAATGGCTTTGCCTTCTTGTTCAATTCATGGTCCATTGTCGTATTGTGAATGATTTATAGTTTCTTAGTCACAGGTAATTGTAAACTATGACTGACTTTTAGTTTGCATAGTGCATTTAAATTATTGGAAATATGAGAGTATTTAGATTATTGAGGTTATTGAAAGTTGTAGTATTTCTTGATAAAAAATATTAAATAAGGGTATATAATTAAACTTTTTCCTTTAATTCTCTCCAAATAAGGAAATAGGACTATAATTTAAGACTTTCAAAAATAGAAATGTGGTCTATCAAAAAGGGACGGAGGGAGTAATAATTAATTTATAAAGTTTGTTTTGTTATATATATATATATATATATATTTAAATAAACCAACCCTCTTGCCAAATTTGATTGGAGTATAATTCAAATACTGAATCTCTTATACAATCTCTTAAATTTTTTAAAATATTGTTGATAATAGCATGATAATTGATGATAATTGAATTTTTTATTAATTTTTGTGAACTGAGTTCAAACCTCACTTTTATGCAGATTGAATCAATTAAAATTAGTAATGCTTAAGAAGGAGAAAGATGGAAAAAATAATAATATCTCACACCCCAATTTCTTCGGACCTGACTGGCATGAGACAGCATTGTCACCTCTCCGAATCTCATGACGTGCACTTACATGACATATCGTGATCCATACTGAATTGACTGTTCTTGCATACATGCATGTCGTGAAATGAATATTTGAAACATACACTACGTGACTACTCATGACTTATACCCGTCTAACAAGACGTGAACTAGTTCCTAACTTATACTTGCCATATTCATACATGCATCATCACACATAGATTGCTCAAAACATACTTGTCATGACTTAAATTACATAACAAATAGAATGCGGCCAAATGGCCTAACGTGAAACAAAAATGTGTGTGTGGACTCTTGACATTGCATCTGACGACTGACCCTAATGATTGCAAATGCTGTCCATCATCCCCAAAGCTCATCCTCCACATGCATACATGAAATGCCTACAAAACTGAAAATTAAAAGAGTAAGTCGTACGAATGACTTAGTGAGTGAAAGTTAAATAATGATATGTAAAGTAGATAACGTAAAATCTTGTAAACAAACTGAGTTTATGGCAAAACTGAATCATGAGACATGATATTCATATTCACATGCAAACTGAATAATAAACTGAGAACCTGTACATAACAGAAAATTGAACGGCATAAAACTAAAAATATGTCATAATCCATAAACCACAGTATGACCTATAAATGTCAACATGAAAATGAAAACTGTGGACATGACTTGGAAACGTCAAACTAAATTGAAAACTGAATTCTTAATGTAAACTGAAAAACATAATTGAAAAATGAATACGTCAATTGAAAATGTGACATGATTGAAAACTTTAAACATGAAAACATGAATGTAAACTATAAAACGTAAACATGAGCTGAAACTGAAATACGCACTGAAGACGGAAACATAAACTGAAATCATATCCATCAACTGAAATCTATAACATGCTTGTAAACTAGTTTGTATGAAAAACTCACCAGTATCATAGTATAGGGGCGTGAAACCTACTTAGTGAGACTTGACACCGCGTAAGTAAGGGAACATGAATAAGCCTATGAGGGTGATCGGTAACCAATGAGGCAACATGAGCATACCCGAGATGCTAAACATGAGGGGATACTATTTTATTGGTGGTTTAAAAATGTTTTCACACTTGTTCTTGCAAATCATTTCCTAAAACTTAAGCTGAAATTCATGAGAGAGAAACATAAATGGGGAACACGACTTGAAAACTCATAAACATGATGCATGAAGAACATAAATTGTAAACATGACACGTGAGAATGTAAGGACTTCAAATGAAAACATGTAAACTGATAACATAAATTGTAAACTTGAAATATGGAAACATAATCTATAAACATGTAAACGTGACACAAGAAAAACGTAAATTGTAATTACGTAAACTTGACACGTACATAACGTAAGCTGAAAACTGTAAGCATGTAAACTTGACACTAAACTGTAAACATGAACTACAACTGAAAACATAATATAACATAAACCGACACATATATTGGCTCACGTAAACAATTCTCTTACAAAACTCATTACCTATTTTAGAATCGGTATAGGTTGAGCGCCGTCCGAACGGATCTTAACCAGTACTTCTATAATGGAAACCCATAAACTAATAACATAACTTGAAAACATAAGACGTGTAAATATAAACTAAAAATGTAACTTGAAATCATGTAACATGAAAATATAAACTAGAAACTTATATACATAACGTGAAAACATGAAACGTAAGACATAACTTATGAGCATTTGACGTGTATGTAAACTGAAACGTAATTAAAAATCATAAATATGTAACTTGGAAACGTAAAAAGTACAACATAAACGAAATTATGTAAACTGAAACATAACTCATAAACTATATGTATATTTATATACTCGGCGAGAATTCGATGGAAAACGATTGCAAGTTTTGCTTGTAAATTGCAAGTTCAGCTTGCAATTTGCACCAAAGGTGTTGATCACCTCTATAAATAGAGGTGCACAACGTCTCATTTTCCTTAGCTTTCCATCATAGAATTCTCTCTGAGATTTTGTGAAAGGTCCTTGTAGGACACGAAATGTTGACGACGCTGTTCCGGGCTCGCGGCCCGGTCGGGAGTACGAAATAACATGGAGTCGCCACCCGGTGTGAACCGGGACAAAGATTTAAGGCCACACTCACCCCTCGCAAGGGAAAACCGACCTCAAACCGTTGGGTTCGGAATGGTCCCTTACTTATGCCACTTGTAATGAACGGATTTGTGCAATAATTTAACCAAGTCTACACAACATACATGTCCGAGATTAACCTAGATCTAGTTCACGTTCATAAAGGCAAACATACAATATCACACAACGAACATGTTAAATTATCAAACATGAAAACTAAATAACAACCTAAACAAACGTAGATAAAACTCCTATTGCGAAGTAAATAACTATAACATACATAGGGAAATAACATACTAACGACCTAATCATGCTTAAGAAATAAATAACACACTAAACTTAATCATGCTCAAATACAAGGTTTGTATGAAACGAAATACGTGTGTCTCTCAAGTGATACGTGGTATTGTATCCCGAGTGCAAACCATAATACCGTCCATTCGGATTCGGCTATGGAATTTATGTCCGGGTTTCCATCCAATATACCACAAGAGAGAACACATGTTCCGTTCACCCGGAAATCACATCATGCACCAATTCACAATAATCATGCGAAATAAAATAATAAAATAACTAAAAATAAAGGATAATAAATAAAAGGGTGCCCTCAGGTCTTACCTTTTAAGTCACTTTCCGGGAGTGCGTTCTACGGTGCCGGAAAGGATATCGTTTTGCTGTCTTCACTGATCCGCTGTTTCTACTATTTTCACAGGTTCACTATTTTCTATGTTTTCACTGGTTTGTCTGTTTTAGGGACTCGATTTCTTCACTGTTTTGGAATGATTTTGCCGCTGGTTTTGGGACTGGTTTTGGGGTTATTTTGCTGTTGTGTTGGGGTTGTTTCGGGGACTGTTTTGGACTGGTTATTTTCTGTTTATTGCTCACGTATGGAGCTTATTTTGTCTTCGGTTTTGGGTTAGTTGGTTCACGCTGAAGTGTCACACTGCTGGTGTTATTTTCTCTTCTTTTTGGCCTCTGTTTGCTCGGTTTTTGTTGATTGAAGGGCACTGTTGTTCACGTGGAGGGCTTGGCTTTGTCGGTTAGAGGTTGCTATGTTTCGGCTAAGGGATTTTGTTGAAGGGTTTATTCATTTGTTTGTGAGCTGTCAGTGGAGGGCTGCGAGAAGGGTGTGTTTTAACGGTTAAGGGGCTGCTGATTTGCTGTTTATTTAGTCGGCTGTGGGGGGCTACTTTTTTTTGTTTGGCTGTTTGGATTTGTGTCTGGTGAAGAGAGAAGGGAGCGGTTTAGTCGGTCAGAGGGTTGCTTGGCTTATGCATGTGGTGCTGGAGAGAGAGAGGATCTGGGCTGCTGCGTGAGGGGTGCTTTTGTTTGTTGGAATTGGGACGTCGAGCGCTTGTTGAGTGAGTGAGGGTTGAGCTGCGGTTCACGTGAAGGGGCCGAGTGGTTGAAGGGCTTGTACGTGCATGATGAATGGGTAGTGATGTGCATGGTGAAGGTCAGTAGGCTGTGTGTGTTGCTAAGTGGCTGCAGATCATGGCTTAAAGGGGCAGTGATGTAAGTTTGTGATTTATGAACTCCCCAAAATGGTGTCTGTCCCCCCCCTTTGGTGCGTGAATATGATGATCAGTTTTAAAGTTGCAGTGGCTGTGTGAGGCTTTGTTGGATGGAGTGAATTCTTGGCTAGTGAAGGGCTGATCAACGTGAGTTAGGGTTGCATTGTGGCAGTTTGTTACATGGAGGATGAGGGGTAGTGTGAGAGGGATCTTGGCGTGAATGGCTGTCATGGGTGTTTCATGGAGGGGGTGCTATTTGTGCGTGTGAGAGTGATCAGTCAGATGGCTGGTGACGTTGAATCCAGAGAGGCTCTCGGCGTGATATGGCTTTTCATTGATTTATTTTCAGTTAATGCCGAGAGAGGAGAGGGAGGGAGGTGTGAGAAGTTTTGGGTTTCAGTTGGTGAAGGGCTCGGCTGTGATAAGGATCCAATTGAGGGGCTGCTGTGTGGATGATCTCCAAGGTGTGTCCAAGGTGGGTCCCTCCCTTGGTGCGTGAATGATGGCTCATTTGTTTGATCAGTGCAAGGGCAGTGAGGGTGGTTGTGTGCAGTGCATGTAGGGTTGAAGACAATGAAATGTGCCTCCCTCCCCCTTACCGTGAAGATGATGATGGTTTTTTTCGTTGAAGGTCGTGAGCTGTGCATGCCGTGTCTGTGTGTTGTGGATGTGCAAGGTGTCTAATGGAGGGGGGGCTGGTCGTGAACTGAGCGTGAGGCAGTGAAGGGTTATGCTGGGTTTGTGAGCCAGGCGTGAATGTGTATTAGATGTTCCAAGGCAGAAAAATGAGGGTTTAAATAGGCAAATGGAGGGCATTAATGAGATTGGCAAGTGATATTGAAAGGTAATCAATTTGATGACAAGTTTTGTTTGGAAATGGAAGGAAGGTAATGTATAATTTTGATTCTTTGTTGAAAATGAATAAAAGTTGAAAGGAAAGGAAATGAAATGACATGTTTTGTTGGGAAATGGAAGAAAGGTTATGTATAATTGTGATCCTTTGTTGAAAATTCAAAAAAAGGTGATGGAAAATGAAGAAAATGAGAGGGGATGGTGATGGGCTTGGGGTGTGATGGCTATATGATGTGGGGTTGATCTAATAATGCCTTGGAAATTAGGTGTCAAGGTAAAAGGTGAGATCAAAGGTGTAAAGTAAATTGGTGGAAGGATAAATCATGTTTGAATAGTGCAAGGAGGGTGAAATCATGTGCATGGGCGTGGGCTTTATGGATGGTGGACTTGGTGTTTGATTTGTCTTGGTTTCATGGGCTTTGGATGTGGGTTTAGGTGGGCTTAGAGTGGTTTGCGGGAATTTCGGGCCAAAGATATACCTCGAAATGAAGATTCAACAAGCGAACTCCGAGCGAACTTAGCGAATCAAAACCAATAATATGTCAATTCTTGACTTCTCCTTTCCGACGACCGTTTTCCGTAACTTCCATGACTTAAAGGTAATGCCTCCTTACGAGACTCCTCATCGGGTTCGATATGCAAAAAATGCAATGCCTACAGTCCTACCTCTTGCATGTTTTATTTTTCAAGATTTGTTGATTTTTTTTTTCTTTGAGTAATAAAATTATGTGTGTTTTTATTCAAAGCATAAGTAGCTAATTCCATCATGCTGGAGAAAATGACGAAGCTCTTAATATGAGAGTATATATTAATCTTACTTATATTATAATATATGAATTGTAATATAAAGACTAATATTTAATTTAAATCTGGATTAATTATTGACAAACTTTGTTAACACCTATATGAGTGGTTTTATATATTTAGCATAATTGAGTACCTAACTGAACTTATTATAAATAAATGTTATCACCGCATTTATGGTTGGTTTTATATGTTTTGACATAATTAATTCATGAAGTAAATTAACTGGGTAATAATGATAATTTATGTATTATAAAATTAAGAGTTCTCTAAATTTGAAATATCAAGAGTGGATCCCTTAGTCCCGATATTTTATTTTATTATTGCAGTCCAATTTAAAATTATCCATTACTTCAAACAATTCAACCTTTTTATTTTTTATTTTTGTTAATCAAATTCTTATTTTATTTTACTAAATCTACTTCATGTGGATCGACCCCGGACTTACCGGGTTATTTTATTACTCCAACACACTTATACTTGGGAGTCAAAAACCACTTTATGAGTGTGTCAATTATCGCTGGGTAGCTTTAGATTTACCCCCTCATGAATGTTGAATCTCTCTCGAAGATGATCCAACTCGGCCTGAGTAATTGACGAATGCCGGTTCATGTCCAAGTCGAGGCGGGGTTGTCTTATAGTGAATGATTGATCTTCTTCTTTATAAACGGCTGGAGTAGTGTCGAGGTCGGTAATGTCAGGTTTGAAATTTGGGTTAATGGCAGCAGTGGAACTTGAAGAGAGCTCATCTGCTGGGATGATCTTGATTGTAAGAGGGCATGAGGCTTCTGATTTAGATATTCTCCTAAAAGGGACGACCTGAGGCGTAAGGTTAATCAGAGTTAATGGGTATATTTTACTGTTAGTTGAGCCTACCATAATTCTTAGGATTTTGTCCATTTTCTTCATTGAAAAACCTAACCCTGGAAAGCTCTAAGTGCCCTAACAATGGTGAGAAAGTAAGTTTTACAAACAATCATAAACACAAAACTAAAAACACAACCCAAATGCTCTTTAAAGCATGACCCGACCTATACATACATTTATATACATAGGGAATGTCATAAACAACAAAAATATGTCAAAATACCATATCAAAAAACCCAGCATTGTACCTAGCAAACCAACAAACCCAGAAACACAAGCTTAAGCACAATAAACTCAGAAAATCACCAAACAAAACCCAGATTGAGAGTGATATGAGCCGGTGAGATGATGACCGATCGATTTAGGAGCGACATGACTTATGCACTATCTCTAGTGGGGGTGCATCTAGGAGGCTAATAATGAAGGAGATAAAGTAGTGACTCACAGTGGTAGTAGGTTATAAGCCGGTACAATGGCAGAACAGTAGCCGCCACAAGCCTTTATAAATGGCGTTCAAGCTTTTACTGGACGTAAAACCAGAGGAAGATGTGAACCACAATCACAACTACCAGTACATATATATATATATTTTTTAATTTATTGCTTTGATTTCCTTTTCTTTAAATTATTGTTTTGATTTACTTTAATTTACTGTTTTGACTTCCTTTACTTTTGCCGACAATATCTAAACTTTTTGACTTTCACGATCTATTTTATTGTGTATCTGACAATTGTCATTTTGTAGGTACTAGTGCTTTTATTACTCACCATTTTTCAGGATCCATAAATTCAGCTCTTCATTTCTCTCTTCAACACATCTAGATAAGAGAGAAAGCAAAAATAGAGAAAACTTCAAGACTACGAGTCACCAATATCTCTGTCTTTTACGGAACTAGCTTTGGAACTAAACCATAATTTGTTGAGGTTGCACAAGAATTGGGTAGAGTCATGGCGGAAATAAACATGCACTTAGTATATGGCGGTTGCAATCTTGGATTGATGGGGTATGTTTTAAAGGCCGTGCAAGAAGGTGGCAGTCAAGTTTTAGGGATCATTCCAAAACCTTTGAGAGAGGAAAACCTCATCGAAAAATAAAATGGAGAAGAATGCATTGTCTTATGTATGTTTGAAAGACTTACGGAAATGATCAATCATGCTGACGCTTTTATTACTTTTCTAGGTGAGCTGGACATTTTAGAAGAAATATTCACAGTTGCGGCATGAGCGAACTTGAACATTCACCAAAAACCCATTTGACTACTTAATGTTGATGGATTTTTCGATTTTCTTTTTGTATTTCTTGAAAATGCCAAAAGAAATAGGTTTATTTCAAAATCGGTAAAAGATATCTTCCTAACTGCAAGAAAAGTTGATGATTTAATTGACCAACTTTTAGCTTATGAACCAAAAATCAACCCTATTCTTTCCAAGTTGAACTGGTCTGGTAACGATCGTGGCAAGAAGCTTAGAGTGGACTTGAATCTTAATCTGTAATTTTTTTTTGCTTCTTTTCTTTTAAATAGTCGTAGATTCAATTGTCAATTCTACACTAACCAGCTTATGTCTTCTAAACTATACTTATTCTTTTTCAGACATTGGGGATAGTGTCTCAAATTGGTTTGGAGATAATTGACTAGATAGTTTTTATTTTTATGTTTCCTTGTTATGTTTTTCGTTTAAAAAAAATCATTTTTTGTGTTTTCAAATAAAAAAAGTTTTCTTTTATGTTGTTTTTACTTTGTTGTTATTTTTTGTGTAAAAAAAAAGTGTTTTGTTGTAATTTTCTTTTGTGTTTTTCAAAAAAAAAACTACACATAAACTAACAACAAAGTTTTGACTAACCAAGTGGAATTGTTGTTCAGAGATGGCAGTGTAAGGAGTTTTCGCTCCTCAGACGTATCTTAATTTAATTCGTAACAAGTTTTTTTTTCTTTCCTTTTGAATCATTTAAATTTGTGAATTCTCCATAATATTAATTAAATTTGATCTTTATATGCTCATTGGACAGGTATTATCAACATACACGGTAACATATGATTATGGGTTGTAAGTGAAAATTTTATAATATTCAGTTATCTAATTTTTTGGAGGTAGCACCTAAAAGTAATGGAATTTATGTTATTATTTTTTTTAAAAAAAAACTAATCATGCTTTTACTTAGTAACCAGACATCTTGTCTCAGCAAGCAGTGATCGTTCGCCTAAAACAGAATAACTTGATTTAGTTTAATAAAAAATGATAAAGCTTTTACTTATTAACCGGATATCTGGCCTCAGTAAGCAGTGATTGTTCGCGTAAAATGGTAGAGCTTGAGTTAGTTTAATTAAAAAAAATGTGTGAATAAGTTCGATTTCGTAGCTTCTCTAACTCGAACAATTAAGTTCGTATGAGTGTTTTAACACTTAGTGCCCTAAGATCAACTAGTCTGTGAGTCATTGGCCCAAAGCTCGTTACATGGGTTAAAGAGAAAACTTAAGGAAATCAGACATTTTTTTCTTTTTAATATCTGAGATCCGAGCAATTAAGTCCGTAGGGGTGTCTTAACATCTAGTGCCCTAAATCCAACTGGTTTGGGAGTCACTGGCCCAAAGTTCGTTACAATGATTGAAGAAGTATTATTTTTATTAAAAAATAAAAATAAAAAAAATAATTTTTTATTTATAAATAAACTTTCATTGCCAAAAAGTATGAACTCTAATGTAATTCTAGGACAAAAATATTACTCTCTTTTCAACAAGATCTGTGAATATTGTGGGCAAAATGAATTAATTGATACTTTATTTTATGTGTGTATGGAAGAGGGGTAAAAAATATAGGAGAATTTACTTGTTTTATCATTTAGAAAGAAAGAAAATAATTATAAATTTAGATAAGAATTTATCTTTTTAAATTTTTTCGCTTAAATTACTAAGGACTAGTAATAAGCTGGTTAGGGGGAGTAATGGACACTAAAAAAATACACATTCCTTAAAAGAAAAATCAATTATTTTACCCTTGTAGTTTCATTAATCCCTTAATTTAGCATAATAATTAAATTTATGTTTTTTATTTTTTATTGTGATTTTTATTTATTATGTAGGTGAAAAATATTTTGGATGAATATTAGAAAATATGGATATGCCCTATACCCAACTTATGGATGGGCTATATGTACATGTATTTGTAATATTTTCATTAATTAATAAAATGGCAATCTTTATTATACGTGTCTTACATAACTTATATGAATCATCAAACACTGTAATAAAGCCCTTGGAGTAATAAGATGATGGCTTCCATGCCTTATGAGAATCATTACTCTTAAACGTTCATAGTCATAGTTTTGTGAATAATTTGAGTGTTCACAAAGCAGAGAGACTAGCATGATGATATGATCCGCCCTTAAGTGGGGTAGCCGATCTTATAGGCTACTAGCGGAGATCCGTCCGCTTGGTGTATCACATGGATGTATGAGTTGCTCGTGTCAATTGAACTGACCACCGAAAGTTTTCACATGGAGTGTTTATCACATGTGTCTGTGAGAACTTTCATGTATCGATTGTATGACTAGTCCTTAGACTTGAGGTCTTTAGAATCTATGTGTGGATCAATAACTTTGACATTCTCCTTCCCCAGTTCAAAAGATCCGGTCATAAGGGTATGGTTGGGTCATTTGTTGAAACACATGAAGTTTGTAAAGATACAACATAGAATCGCCACTCTCTCAGATAATATTTTCTTATAAGAGTAGTATTCCAGTTCATGGGTTGATATGTGTGATCAGTGCTTGAGACTGTGGCCGCAGCGGAAGAAACATGTGAGATATTTGGGTTAGCACGATTCATGACACTATCAACATCATCCTTTGACTATATGGGTAGACACTTTCCATACCCTAGGTAAAACGGTGGGGATACATGAGGCGAGGGACCGTATCATATGTAAATCACATACAAAATGGGTATATATATATATATATTTTTTCCTTCTCATTTGAGGGCCTTGGCATGTTGCTAGATGTCAACCTTGGTCATTGAAATCGAACGACCATCTGATCAGATGATAATTTATTTTCGATTAAATTATCACGATTCATTTCATATCCAACTTGAGGGGAACCCAAAAGGTCACACACAACAAAATCGAAATCAATGGTTAACAGTGCACAATACATATTTAACAGCATATATGATTACTGTAGGAATTGTTCATAAATGGTTCAATGTATTTAATTATTGAACAGATCATTTATGAGGTTCCATAGTGGCTTAGGGATTGGTGAATGACGATATGGGCACTTTGGGAATTGGAATGAATTAATAAATAAATAAATAAATACATGAATAGTAATGTGAATAGTAATGTGAATAGTAACATGAATATTAATTTTTTTTATTTGTTATTTGTTTTGAATTCCAATTCGGCCCAAACTTTTATTAGGGTTTTATAATCTCATTAAACCACTAAATTAAGATCCAATGGCTAAGATTAAATTAGCTTTTATCCCACATCGGATTCTTAATTAATTTTGTTGTCTTTGGAGCACCTATATAAACCCAATGAATTCTTTACAAATTTTTGCACCAAACATTTCATATCTTGGGTTTATATAAGTGAGCAACTCTAAAGTTTAAGAGTAAGCCACTGATTTTGAGGATCCTTAAGTCTAATTGACTAGAGGAACCTCGAGCTAAAAGTTTTGAGGTATTTTCCTAGGCTAGTACCAAGGGCAAAATACATGTGCACTCAATACGTAGTCTTGCCGTTGAGTTTTGGCTTTGGTGTGTGCATCTTTGGAGACCACACACTTGGGTGGCTCTTTGGAACGTGGAAGAGCTTGCTGAGTTCGAGAAAAACTTGTAGATTGGAGGGAGGACTGGAGGAGTCTTCGGTTCAAGTAAGTCTTTTTCTTTCTTTATTTTAATTAGAGTTCTTATGATAGTTAACATGTTTAGGTTTATGTTCTCTGCATGTTTTATGAGTTTTTTATGCTTAGAATATATAGTAACATACCAAGGCTTGTAGAATAATCAAAACAAATGGGTCTTGGGCAAAGGGATAGCGGCATCATAATTTGAATTTATTAAATTTTATGTTGCGCACTCGCGGTCGCTTCCCAATAGTTGTATCAGAGCGCCGTTTTTGTTTTACTTAGTTCTCTCTCATTTGAACTCGAAATTGGGTGTGTAAAAGCTAGTTGGAAAGCTAACACCCTGAACTTACTTTTAGGCACAAGTTGTGCTTGATTTGGTTAATATTTGAATTGTGAAATTGGATTTAAAGTTCACGCATCTGTAAAAAACATGAATAGTAAATTTATTTGATTAAAATAAAATGCAATATCATAATTAAATTTTAATCAAAGTTATTTAATGCCTAAAAAAATTTCAACATATTAAAACTCATATGCTTGATGATTCTATGTATGATTAGAATTGGCATGATTATTTTAAGGTGTAAGCATCTAGAGACTTTCTAAGGAAATAGAAAGTGTATTGCTGATCCCTTAGCTAAGTAATTATTCTGTGATGAACTTAGAGATTTATTACCTTTAAGGCTAATAAATATAAATCACTTGTTTATAATAAAAGACATTATAAAAGATACAAGTGGGGTGAGACCACAAGCGTTAATAAAACTTTCCAAACTAAAGTTAATTTAACCAAGGTATTACTAGAGTTAGATAATGATTTGGTGTCTTCCTTCACTCACTACCTTTTTATAGCCAAATGAAAAAGCTGTGAAGACATCTAAATAATCATTTACTCAAAGCTTACCTTAAAGCATATTTAAAGTGTTGGACTAATTTGGAGGATCTATTGTTTATTCATGTCACCAATGCAATAAGAGCCTAAGAGGTAAGGGTATTTAAGAGAGTTTCACTCCACCCTCCCTCTGGGGTATTTTCAATGGAGGAATCCATTTGACAGTTATTCACTTAAACTTGCTAAAATCCTCATAATAATTTAAGTCCAAAATTTGCCTCCCATTGTAAAGTATAGACCCAAAAGGTAAACCGTATTGGCAGGACTAAGCTTTACCAGACCGACCAATACCAATTTGTCCCTAAATCGTACTATTAACAATGGTTTGACTTTTCTGATTCATAAGACGCAGCGACCCTTAGTTGTGGTCTTATAACTTAGTGGCAAAGATTGGGTGTCCACAAGGACTAGCATAAGTTATGGCATGTTTGATTGCCCAACCCAATGATCAAGGAATTGTGATTTATATCATAAATTGGTTGGGAACCTACCTAATTATCATATTTTATAACGACTGACCCTAGTCGGAGTTATGAAATGATGATAATGGGATCCTTGCCCACAAGAAATCCATCATATTGGGGTTGATGCGATTTGCTTAAATTTTAAAAAAATTGAGTGGAAGCGACTTCATAATATTAAAAGCCCATGTTATTATGAACATTAATGAAAACATATTCCACATTTTAACATTCTCTCTTAATAGGTGGGTTAAAATATTTCACAAACATTCAAATGGCAAACAAAGTATCACATCGTTCCATCCTTGATGAGCATAAGCTCAAAGAGGACAACTACAATGACTGGTTTAGAATCCTTAAAATTGTCTTACGACAAGAAAATATTTTCTATGTTCTTGAAAGACCATTTCCCCCTGAACCCGCAGATAATGCTGACCAAAATACATTGATGCTTGGAAGAAACACGTCGATGATGATGAGCAAGCAGTTTTCATAATACTTGGCTCTATGTCGGACGAACTTCAGAAAGCTCACGAAGATATGGATGCTCAAACCATCATCTTTCACTTGAAGGAGTTGTATGCAACTTCCGTTCATACCGTGAGATTCCAAGTGTCATGTGCCTTATTCCAAACAAGGTATAATGAATGATATGTTAGTGGACATGTGCTTAAGATGATTGGCCACATTGAAAAATTGGCTAACCTCAGGTTCATCATGGATCATGTGATAGGTCACGATCTAATTCTTCAGTCCTTACCAAAATACTTCTCTAACTTTATTATGCAGTTTCATATATCTAATAAAGAAGCTAATTTAGCAGAATTGCACAATCTGATAAACCAAACAGAGAAGGACTTGAAACCGGAGCTTAAAACCTCTGTCATGCTTACGGGTACGGACCTGAAGCCATGTGGCCCAAAGAAAAATAAGGGCAAGGCCAAGGCTCCAGATCACCTAAAGCGCAATGGTAAGGTGGAGAAGAAAAATGGAAAGGGGAAATGTTTCTTTTGTGGAAATAAAGGTCATTGGAAGAAAGGCAGATCCTTGAAAGCCAAGGTAGCTAGGGAAGCCTAAGAGGCCAAGAAGCCCAATGCTTCAGTTGATGTTGTAGATGATTGAACTATATTCTCAAAACTCTGAACCTTCTACTTTGGTGTTGACTGGTGACCGGTTGTGGGACTCACTTGTGTAACAGAGTGCGGGCCTGAGAAACAGTAGGAGACTTCTTCATGGGGAGGTTGACTTACGCGGTGGGTAATGGAGCAAAACTGCTGCATGTGTGCGTGGGGACTTATTCATTAGTTTTTGCCGAATTTTTCTTTATTGACTTAGACGTAAGATTGTGTTTTGTACCTTCTCTAGAAAGAACATCATTTCAATTTCTTCTTTATGTAATAAAGGCTTTTCATGGCTAAAAGTTGTAATGAATGTTCTATTTATTTCAATGAAAATGCTAATAATGAGAGATGGAGATTGAATAATGGTATCTATGTCTTACAAACTAAGAAAGAATGTTCAACCTCTAATATATACAACGTTAACTCGAATAATCTCAATGAATCACTTCTATGGCACAGTCTCTTAGGTCATATCAATGAAACAAGATTAACTACGCTACATAAGGATGGGTATTTCAGACCCTTCAAATATGAACCTTATGGAACTTGTGAGTCTTGTTTACTTGGTAAAATGATCAAATTATCCTTCAAATGTAAAGGACAGCGTGCAGCGGAGACATTAGAACTCATACACTCTGATGTATGCGGACCAATATCAGTTACCGCTAGAGGTGGATTCACTTACTTCAGTATCTTTATCGATGATCACTCGCGATATGGGTATGTGTACCTTATGCGGTACAAATCTGAAGCCTTTGAGATATTCAAAGGCTTCAAACTGAAGTAAAAAACCAGCTTAATAAAAGTATTAAGTCACTAAGGTCTGACCGAGGTGGTGAATACTTAAGCAACGAATTTCAAGATTACTTGAGAGAAAATGACATTGTTCCCAGTGGACTCCTCCGGGAACTCCACAGCATAATGGGGTCTCCGAAAGGAGAAATCAGACATTATTAGATATGGTCCGATCAATGATGCCAGACACGGATCTACCTCTTTCATTTTGGGGTCTTGCTATAGAAACTGCAACACTACTACTAAACCAAGTTCTTTCCAAGACTGTTAGTCAAACACCATATGAGTTATGGTCTGGGAAACGTCCTAGTCTTATAAGAGTTTGGGGATGTGACGCATATGTTAAG
The DNA here is from genome assembly GCA_019454045.1 of Zanthoxylum bungeanum. Classification (NCBI taxonomy): domain Eukaryota; kingdom Viridiplantae; phylum Streptophyta; class Magnoliopsida; order Sapindales; family Rutaceae; genus Zanthoxylum; species Zanthoxylum bungeanum. The sequence continues at coordinate 117,439 of SKCR01027460.1, read as the reverse complement.
CTCACACAAACTAACAAATTGGATGATAGGGCAATTAAATGTAAGTTTGTAGGATATGCCTTGAACTCAAGAGCATACGTGTTCTACGTCCCAAATGAACAAAGAACATTTGTCTCACGAAATGCTAAATTTCTAGAGAATGAATTCATTCTCAAGAAATATAGTGGGAGTAGACTTGACCTCGATGAGGTACGAGAAGAACAAACTAACATAGAACTAAGCCCCAGGCCCCTCAAAAGGGCAGCGACGGAACAACCACAAGGTTATGAACTTAGAAGGTCTGGTAGGGAAAGACATGAGCCTGAAAGATATGGTTTCCATATTGATGAGGAACATGATCAGGTCATTGATAATGACGATCCCACCAGTTATGACGAAGCAATGCGTGACATTGATTCAGTCAAGTGGCTTGAGGCCATGAAATCCGAAATAGACTCTATGTATCAGAATCAAGTCTGGGACTTGGTGGATGCACCTGAAGGGATAAAACCCATAGGCTGCAAGTGGATTTACAAGCGTAAAACTGATGCAGAAGGCAACATCCAAACCTATAAGGCTAGGTTGGTGGCGAAAGGTATAGACAAATCCAAGGAATTGACTATGACGAAACCTTCTCGCCTGTTGCAATGATAAAGTCCATTCAATTTTATTGGCACTAGCTGCACACTTTGATTATGAGATTTGGCAGATGGATGTCAAAACAGCTTTCCTTAATGGAAACCTCGTAGAGGAAGTCTATATGACACAACCTGAGGGGTTTGCATCTAAGGATGATCATAATAAAGTATGCAAGTTTAAACGATCCATTTATGGACTCAAGCAAGCCTCCAGAAGTTGGAATATACGATTTGATGAGATAATCAAAGAATTTGACTTCATCAAAAATATAATGGGAGTGCTGTTGTATTTCTTGTATTATATGTCAATGACATATTAATCATCGGGAATGATATTCCCATGATGCAAGCCACCAAGCAATGGTTATCTCAGAATTTCTTCATGAAAGATTTGTGAGAAACAGCCTACATCCTCGGCATTAAGATCTACCGTAATAGATCTAAGAGGTTGTTAGGACTTTCTCAATCTACATACATAGATAAAGTTTTGAAAAGATTCAAAATGGAAGATTCCAAATAGGTAATTTACCTACTTGTCATGGAATCAATTATCTAAGAGCAATGTCCACATACTCCTTCAGATAGAGAGCGTATGAGTATGATCCCTTATGCTTCAGCAATAGGATCGATCATGTACGCCATGCTATGTACAATACCTGATTTCTCTTATGCTCTTAGCATAACGAGCAGGTATCAGGAAAATCCTGGTGAGCAACATGGGCAGCTGTCAAAACAATCCTCAAGTATCTAAGAATAACTAAGGATGTGTTCTTGACATACAGAGATTGTTTTGAGATGAAAGTCATTGGTTACTGTGATGCGAGCTTTCAGACCGATAGGGATGACAGCAGATCGCAAACATGATATCTGTTTACTTTGAATGGCGAAGCTGTCAGATGGAAAAGCTCAAAGCAGTCAACTACATCGGACTCCACCACTGGAGCCGAGTATATTACAACATCTGAGGCAGCTAAAGAAGCAGTCTGGATAAAGAAGTTCATCACGAAGCTGGAAGTGCTTCCCGCGATAAAGAATGGCGTCACGATGTACTGTGACAACACGAGCGCCATTGCTCAATCAAATGAACCAAGGTCCCACCAGAAATCCAAGCATGTACTCAGGCGATTTCATCTCATCAGGGAAATTATTGAGAGAAAAGAAGTTATTATAGAGAGAAAATACCCACAGAAGATAATCTTGCAGATACTCTAACTAAAGGGCTGACTCAACAAAAACATGATAGGCACACCCGAGAGTATTGTGTCCAGATTCATACTAGTTGGCTATAGTGCAAGTGGGAGATTGTTAGGGATATGTTCTATACCCAACTTGTGGATGGGCTATATATATACATGTATTTGTAAATTTCATTAATTAATAAAATGACAATCTTTATTATACGTGTCTTACATAACTTATATGAATCATCAAACACTGTAATAAAGCCCTTGGAGTAATAAGATGATGGCTTCCACGCCTTATGACAATCATTACTCTTAAACGTTCCTAGTCATAGTTTTGTGAATAATCTGGCGTTCACAAAGAGGAGAGACTAGCATGATGATATGATCCGCCCTTAAGTGGGGTAGCCGATCTCATAGGCTACTAGCGGAGATCCGTCCGCTTGGTGTATCACATGGATGCATGAGTTGCTCGTGTCCATCGAACTGACCGCCGAAAGTTTTCACATTGTGTGTTTATCCCATGTGTCTGTGAGAACTTTCATGTATCGATTGTATGACTAGTCCTTAGACTTGAGGTCTTTACAATCTTATGTGTGGATCAAATAATTTTGACATTCTCTTTCCCCGGTTCAAAAGATCCGGTCATAAGGGTATGATTGGGTCATTTGTTGAAACACATGAAGTTTGTAAAGATACAACAGAGAATCGCCACTCTCTCGGATAATATTTTCTTATAAGAGTAGTATTCCAGTTCGTGGGTTGATATGTGTGATCAGTGCTTGAGACTGTGGCCGCAGCGGAAGAATCATGTGAGATTCTTGGGTTAGCACGATTCATGACACTATCAAATCATACATTTGACTATATGGGTAGGACACTTTTCATACCCTAGGTCAAACGGTGGGAATACAGTGAGGCGATGGAACGTATCATATGTAAATCGCATACACATGGGTATATATATATAAATCTTTCCTTCTCATTTGGGGGCCTTGGCATGTTGCTAGATGTCAACCTTGGTCATTTGTTTTGAATGAATAAATAAATAAATAAATAAATAAATGTGAATAGTAATATGAATAGTAAATTTTTTTATTTGTTATTTGTTTAAAATTCCAATTCGACCTAAAATCTTATTAGGGTTTTATAATCTCATTAAACCACTAAATTAAGATCCAATGGCTAAGATTAAATTTTATTTTATCCCACATCAGATTCTTAATTAATTTTGTTGTCTTTGGAGCACCTATATAAACCCAATGAATTCTTTAAAAAATTTTCACCAAACCTTTCATATCTTGGATTTATATAAGTGAGAAACTCTAAAGTTTAAGAGTAAGACACTGATTTTGAGGATCCTTAAGTCTAATTGACTTGAGGAACCTCGAGTTAAGAGTTTTGAGGTATTTGCCTAGGCTAGCACCAAGGGCAAAATACTCGTGCACTCAAGGCGTAGTCTAGCCGTTGAGTTTTGGCTTTGGTGTGTGCATCTTTGGAGGCCACACACTTGGGTGGCTCTTTGGAACGTGGAAAAAACTTGCTGAGTTCGAGAAAAGCTTGTATATGGAGGGAGTACTGGAGGAGTCTTCGGTTCAAGTAAGTCTTTTTCTTTCTTTATTTTATTAGAGTTCTTATGATAGTTAGCATGTTTAGGTTTATGTTTTTGCATGTTTTATGAGTTTTTATGCTTGAATATATAGTAACATGCCTAGGCTCGTAGAATAATCAAAACAAATGGGTCTTGGGCAAAGGGATAGCGACATCATAATTTGAATTTATTAATTTTCCGCTGCGCACTCGCGGCCGCTTCCCAAACAATTTGACATGACATTTGGATTTTGGAGGCCAAAATCTTGAAAGGGCGTTCTAACAATGTACAAATTCAGAAATTCCAACCATGCACAATTTTTGTATTTTGGCCATAACATTTTACTCTGATGTTGGATTAAAGTGATTCCAGTTCCATATGAAAGAAGATTCAAAGATTTACAACTTTGCTGCTGATAAAAATTCTCTAATTCTGAAGTTTTCAATATATATATATATATTGGTGGAGGGTCACATCCGCCTTTCGGTGGATACCCCTCCACCTTGACAATTGCAATGCAATTGTCAATAGGTGCTGAACACCTCTTGTTATAAATAGAGGTGCTCAACTCCTTATTTCCTCAGAAATCCTTCATGTTTTCTCTCTGAAATTCTGTGAAGGGATCCAGCTCTTGTGTGTTATAATTTTTTAAAAAGTTTTCTTGTAATTTCTTTTTCTTGCAGTAATAAAATTATATTTGTTTTTATTCAAATTATGAGTAGCAAATTTATTTATACCGGGGAAAAAGGTGAAACTTTTAAAATGAAAATATAGATTAATCTCACTTATATTATAATATATAAATTGTAATCTAATGATTAATATTTAATTTAATTCTGGATTAATTATTGATAAATTTTGTTACCGCCTATATGGCTGGTTTTATTTATTTAGCATAATTGAGTACCTAATGGCACTTATTATAGACAAAAGTTATCATCGTCTTATGGCTGGTTTTATTTGTTTTGACAGAATTAATTCCTGAAATAAATTTTTAATTGGGTAATAATGATAATTTACATATTATAAAAAGTGATATTCTAAATTTGAAATATTAAAAGTGCATCCCCTTACCCCAACATTTTATTTTATTGTTGTAGTTTAAATTAAAATTTTCAATCACTTCAAACAATCCACCCTTTTATTTTTCACTCAAATTATTATTTTATTTTATTAAATTTATTCCTTGGAGATCAATCCCGGACTTACCGGGTTATTTTATTACTTCGAGACTTTTATATTTGGGAGTAAAGAACAACTTTTGCAGCGTGTGAACTAACACTTATATGTCATAATTCAACATTATTTAATTCAGATCGTCTACTTATATTTTCCTCTACATTAAAGACATCTCTATATGTTTTCAAAACATAATGACCGTTAGATAAAGAACATTCACATATCAAATTTTTGTCTTTATCATATAAACATAAAGTTCCATCCTTAATTTATATTTTATATCCCTCTTTATCTAATATCGATAGTGATATTATTTGTCTGATAAGTGGGTGTACATAATAACAGTCAACTAAATCTAATTTACATCTATTTGGGAGATTTAGAACAACTGTTCCTATGACCTTGACATCCAATGTCTTCCTATTGCCAACTTTAAGCTGGATCTCCCCTAAATTCAGTCTTTTTTAACCCTCATGACATGCATGGAGTTGCAAATATGAGTGGGACTGCCGGTGTCCAACACTCATCCACTATTTGCATCTAAGGCTAATGAGATGTCAATAATAGGAAAAATACAAAGCATACATGAAGGTCATTCTTTTCCTTTTAGCTCTGGATAATCCTTCTTCTAGTGTCCATACTTCTTGCTATGTAGACATTGATCACAAGCTACATGCGGTCTTACAGCTTTGGGCTTCTTGGAGTTCTTTTTTGATATCTTATTCTTTCCCATTTTGATTTTCTTTGACTTCCCACAAGTCTTTGAAGAGCTAGCTCCACCATGTAGGTACAGAATATGATTGTCTTTCTTCAAATCATGTTCCACCGTGCGTAACATATTATGAAGTTCTTCATAACTGGCTTGCATCGAATGCATGTGGAAGTTTAACACAAAGCCAGCATAAATTTCAGGCAAAGAAGACAGAATCAAATTACGGCCTAGTCGTTCATCAATCACAATGCCCCATCGTTCCAGATATCGCATTTGGTCGATCATGTTCAAAACATGAATGCTGACAGATCCTTCATCCTTGAGTTCAGCACGGAACAATTCCTTAGACCTCTGATATATTTCGATTTCTTGATTTGCCTCGAACAACTCCTTGAGTGTTCGCATAATGCTCCAAGCATCTGGTACTTCTATGTACTGTATGAGCAAATCTGGAGCCATCGATCCTAATGTTGGGATTTATGTCCTAGAGCTTCATGTATTATAAACGAGATTTATTATTGTAATAATAATAAATGCATTATTCATTTATCAAAGTTGTTTGATTTAAATCACATGTTGTACAATTGTCTTGTTTACCTTGATTACTCTTGTACCTTCAGACTTAGTGTATGTTTGATGCACAAGAGGATTTAAGTCTGAAGTCAGTAATCTAAATAATCCATAGAGAGCAAACAAGGAGGGTACTTTGTTTGTGGTTTATCTACAGCTGCGGTCTATTATATATTTGTATGACGACCTTGATCCGGGATCGTTCATGAAGTGACATGGGAATGAAGGGACCTTATATGATGAGATCATATAGGACTGGACTCATATAAAATGAATATATTTTATATCCGTTAACCGAAGAAATTAATTTTATCTACTAGATGGTCATATATGGATTCAATCTTAATCCTGAGTGTACTACGAACTTCTGCATGGAAGGCTATGTCATTTGATTTACTAAGGTGAGGTTGGTGTTGAATTCCCGGCCAATAACTATGTATTTTAGGGATATGGTTTGGTGTGTAGCTGGGAACATATTACATAGATGTGGAATTCACACCTTCTTACGAGAAGTAGAAAAATATCTATTTTAAGAGTTGATTCGAGACTTGAACAATTTGAGCGCTCAACTCTTCTATTGCGAATAGAAAGTTTAATATTCATAATTGTTATGAATTAATTATTCATTTTAGAATCAATGGTGTTTAACAGACAAAATATTTAGAAGGGTATAACAGACTTATGACCCGGCTTTATTTATGAGATATTTGCGAAGGGCTATATCCATTATATAATGACTATATCAATGGACACCAAAGATATTCAGCTTATTTTTTCCATCTACGGTAACGAGAGTTCAACTTCGAGTTTTTAGTGGAATAACACGATGTTAATAATTCGTAATAATTTATTAAATAGTTTAATTAATATTTCAGGATTATTGGAGCTCAAAACCGTAGGTCCATTTGGTCCCCGTACTAGCTCGATTAATTGTAGCAAACCTAATATAATTAGATTGTCTAATAATATGCTCACATTATATTTATATATTATTGATAAGATTAATAATATATTTTTTTGTCACAAATGAAAACTATGTTAAATTAGTTTAACTTAATATTTTCTAGAATTTTTTGATTATGAGATAATCAAATCATGATTATAAGATAATCAAGTTAGTAATAATTATGAGATAATTATTACATCATAATTAAGCTTATGACATCATTATTAAGATAATGAATTTTAAATTGTCTTGGAGACAAAACCCAATGGCTTGCCATGCTCTCCAATAATTTATATCTGTAACATCCCCGATCTGGAGATGTTACCGGCGGGAAATAGGCCATATTATTCCCTGAGCCTCTGACATACTAACTTAATACTTTGCTACTGTCCTATCTCAACTATAACTTGAACATGGGACCATTTCCCAAACTTGTTAACATAAAATACAAACTCACATAAACTTAACGTTACATACATTTCGACTTTACGCTTTAGTATTGAAACACAACTTTACTTATACAATTTTCTGAGACTAAACTTTGCTTGACTTGACTGAACTTATACTCTGACTGGTGGACTCAGACCCACTAGTGACTGCTATCAGCATCCGTCCTCTCGAGCTCGTCTTCCTAGAATACCTGCAAAACAAACACTGAGAGTGGGGGGCGTTAGATCATTGTACGATCTAAGTGAATGAACTATAAAACTAAAACACTCAAATCAAAACATTAGGTTTTAAAACTAAAGTTTCGAAAATCTCTTCATATGAAATCTCTTTTCTGAAATTTTTTTCTGAAAACTCTTTAATAAAACTGGTCTTTCTGAAAATTGCTTCTAAAACTCTGGTTTTTGAAAACTATTACTAAAATCTGATTTCTGAAAACTGTGTTCTGAAATTCTGAAAAATGTGAGCTGCTCTGAATCTGAAAAACCTTGACGTATGAAGCGTTACATATCGCCGTCCCCCCATACGCCTAACTGTAGCCAGCAGTGAAAATCCATGACTTTGGGGCGTTACGTATCGCCGTCCCCTAAAGCATGCCACTACTGTCTCTAAAACTGGTGGTCTTGGGGCGTTACGTATCGCCGTCCCCCAAGCCACAAACTAAAACTGGGGGTGCGAATCTATGCTACCACCCAAGCTCTGAAACTAGGGTCTAGGGGCGTTATGTATCGCCGTCCCCCTAGCCCTGCTCTAGGATGTGAGAGCGTTACGTATCGCCGTCCCCTCAGTCCTCTACATGTGCACATGTCTTCTGTCCGTCAATTCCATCTCTGTATAAGTTACATACTGCGGTGGGTTTTTCCCTAATGCCCCGAAAAATATAAAAACATGTTTTAAATCTCAAAATTATATCAAACATTTTCTGAAAATAATTTTTTCTAAATCATTATTATCTGAAAACAACTGTAAATAAATTATGGCTAATGCCCTATGTGCTGAAAAAGTAAGTCTCGATTTATAAAGAATAAATAAATCAGTAAACAAAATCTACTTGAAGAAAGAGGTGTCCACTCACTGTTTAGGAATCTGGCTGGAGCTATTCCGCTTCGTCGATGGGGATTGCAACTTCTGCAATGGTCTGTAAATGGTAATTTGGTTAGATTATAAATCACGAGGTGAGTTTTGGAACTAGGTTAAACTTTCTCAATTTAGGTCCGTACTATCGTTACTTAACACATTGCGCTTGGTATATGACGCGATATATGCATTTGAACTAGTACGAGACCCTAAAGGTGGTCTCTAGCACGCTGGGGGTGGAACTGAACTGATTTAGAAACTGTCTTAATGATATTTTCATCTCGCGTCGCGACGCAAGATTTTGAGCGCGTCGCGACGCAACCAATCCAGAATCAGCTCTGATTTTTCTACTACGCATCGCGACGCGAAACCCTCTTTGCGTCGCGACGCGAACCTGATTCCCAGGTTTCTGCCTTTCTTCACAAAGTCTATCTTACCCTCCCAAATACATCCTTAATACTTCCATATATTTTTTTATCACACAAACCATTTCATTAACCCTCAAATACACATGATCTACATCCAATTATCATCCTCAACAACTCACTAAACCTCAAAATCATTAATTTTATCCAAACTTTAAATCCTCCAAATTTGGGTATTTAGCTTAAGGATCATTTTTCCTATATTTTTGTCATTAAAATGCATCCACTATGATACCCTCATCTTTATTCTACCATTATGCTTTCAAAATTAAATATTTCAAGATTTGGGTAAAATGGGTTTTACCTATTTTCTCTTTGATTTTATTCATTCTCTAAGTCCTCCATTGTTGCTAAGCTTGCTTGCTTCCCTTTCTTTCTTTCTTTTCTTCTTCTTCTTCTTCTTCTTTTTCTTCTTTTTCTTCTTCTTCTTCTTCGTTTTCTTCTTCTTTTTTCTTTCTTCCTTCACGTTTCTTTCCTTCATTTTTGTTAACTCTTTATATAGTGGGGTCATTTGATATTTGGAAAGTTGGAGAAGAGTGTGGAAGTTTGGAGAAAAATTGAGATTTTTACATTTGGGTCCGAAATTAGTATTCATCAGGATTGTGACTTGCGTTTTTGACTAGCTTCGGGTCCGAATTCGGGAAAATATTCAACACAGAAGTTGTAGGTCTCGATCTCAGATTTCCGATGATATAAAATTCATATAAATCGGAGTTCAAATGAAAAAGTTACGCTCCAAATACTACGGGCTATCCAAAAGGGAATACTGTACAGTCTCGTCCCTGGACTTCGAGGAATTTACCGATTGTCCCCAAAGTCATACCATGAGTATATTTGAGTCTCAATATAATTTATTTTATGTGCCTTCATCTGTACGTAACATTACCACTGTATGCAGTAGTAAAAACTACCGGTCGTTACAATATCTAAAATTAGGCTTGACTTAATTGCTTTTACTTGTCCATTTCACATGTCTTTGGATGTCACTCCACTCCTTTGTGTTTTCCATTACTATTCAATGGCATGTGAAGGATTTGTGATAAGAATAATTGATTTTTGGAAGGGAATATAATCTCTATCATCTCCACTCAATGGTTGAGTAATTTTGAGAGAGAATTCAAACATTCACACAAGTATGAGAGAGGTAGAGAAAAATACTAAATCCATAATTTTTCTTAAGTGTTGAGAAAAAATTGATTTTCTTAAGTGTTGAGAATAGAAAGAAAATAAGACTGAGTTAGATATTAATCTTCTTCATTCAATATTTCTTAAAACCAAAAGCTTTGTGACAAAATCATTTCTCTAAATAGTTTAAAGTTTTATTTTATACTTCTCTAAAAAGTTTAGAGTTGATGTTTGTGAGTGAAGCCCACACTTCGGTTTGTTGGTTTCGAGTCATAGTTCGGAAGATCAGGTGGTTGATCTAAGTGTTGGACATCAAAGGAAACTCATGTACATTAAAGGAGTAAAATCCATTCTCCAAGAGTTAGATGAATTCAGCTACAACAAAAGAAGAAGGTTGGTAATGTCAGGTCTGAAATATGGGTTAGTGGCAGCAGTGGAACTTAAAGAGAGTTCATCTGCTGGGATGATCTTGATTGGAAGAGGGCATGAGACTTCTGATTCAGATATTTTCCTAAAAGGGACGACCTGGGGGATAAGGTTAGTCAGAGTTAATAGGCATATTTTACTGTTAGTTGGGCCTACCATAATTCTTAGGGTTTTGTCCATCTTCTTTATTGAAAAACCTAACCCTGGGAGGCTTTAAGTGCCCTAACAATGGCAAGAAAGTAAGTTTTACAAACAATCATAAACACAAAACTAAAAACACAACCCAAATGCTCTTTAAAGCATGACCCGACCTATACATACATTTATATACATAGAGACTGTCATAAACAACAAAAACATGAAAAAAAATCATATAAAAAAACCCAGCATTGTACCTAGCAAACCAACAAACCCAGAAACACATGCTTAAGCACAATAAACTCAGAAAATCACAAAAAACCCAGATTGAGAGTGATATGAGCCGGTGAGATGATGACCGATCGGGTTATGAGTGACATGACGTATTCACTATCTCTAGAGAGAGTGCATCTAGGAGGCTAATAATGAAGGAGATAAAGCAGTGACTCACAATGGTCGTAGGTCAGGAGCCGGTGCAATGGCAGAGCAGCAGCTGCCATAGGCTGCTATAGACATGTGCAGTAGTGGGGGAATAAACTTATTTGATTGGTTGAGAAGATGGTGGAAGTAATGACTAAGGGTTTTAATGATGATTCAATGACATGAAATGATATCAGGATCGGTTATAACAGTGGATTTGAGAGCCTGTATATAGGGGTAGAAGCCACATTACTAAGGTTTAGCAATTTTCATATTTTACAGCCCTTGTAATCTTATATCAAAGCTAAGAAAAGCAAGCTAGTGATAGAGTGAAAATAGGGTATGTACCCAACCACATTATAAACCTGGGGTTATTTGCTGTAAATCGTGTAATTCCTTTGTTAGAATCTCAGGTCAGTATTCACACCAAATCCAGAATTTTTCTTAAGTGTTGTGAAAAAATTGATTTTCTCAAGTGTTGAGAATAGAAAGAAAATAAGAGTGAGTTAGATATTAATCTTCTTCATTCAATATTTCTTAAAGCCAAAAACTTTGTGACAACATCATTTCTCTAAATAGTTTAAAGTTTGATTTTATACTTTTCTAAAAAGTTTAGAGTTGATCTTTGTGAGTGAAACCCATACTTCGGTTTGTTGGTTTCGAGTCATAGTTCGGAAGATTTAGTGGTTGATCCAAATGTCGGACATCAAAGGAAACTCATCTACATCAAAGGAGTAAAATCCATTCTCCAAGAATTGGAGGAATTCGGCTACAATAAAAGGAGAAGGCAAAGAAAACTTTAAAGTTTCATACCGGAGTCGGTGCCCACAATAGCAACTTCCGCTGCGCTAATGAAATTCGTTTCCTACACCTAAAAAGTAGGATTTTACCTTCAGGTTATTATCCTTCCAATTTAAAAAAGTTTCTCGCTCTTCAGGGGTGGAGTCAAGATCGATTTCAACAGGCAGTGGATTGATAGTTACATAGGTCAAATTTTCAAACTCCATGACAAGGCGGATGTTCATTTCCCATTCGAAATAGTTTTCGACTCATTTCAGTTTATTGAAATCTAAGAGTCGCATCAATGGATTTACGGCAGCCATATACAAGACAACAATTAAACACTAGCATAATATTTTTCATTTCAAAATAAAAACACTAATTGATTATGGAATTTTAAATCTATTAATGCCATCCCACTACTTTATGTAATTCTGTAATCTCCCTTAACGGAAAAATAGAAATTTGAATATCAAAATTTCATAGTAGGAAGTGGATCCCATGACATTTACTCCAACCTCATAATAATAACGGTCTTGGCCTTTATAAATTCATTAGGTAGACCTCCAAGGTCAATCATATTCATGTGACTCCTAGTTTGGTCCTGAACCGTTTCTTATCCTCACAATAATGACGGTATTGGATTAAGATTTATTCCAGTGTATACTTATCAATGTACACTAATGAGCTTCATATGTACACCCTCACAATAATAGTGGTATTGGATGATTGTGTTAACTCATCACGCTACATCTAATATTTTATCGGAGCGATCGAAGTTCCAAGCACTGATACCCTCACAATAATGACGGTCTTGGTCATAAGTAGTAAAAACTCATTCATCTTCATATTGACAAGACATACCTTCCAATAATACTTCAATGTTATTAATACTTATTACTTAAAAGTAATCAACTAATAATAAGAGATTTATGACAATCAAGTCATTAACATGCTTGGGTCAAAATTAAAATTTTAATTTAAAACATGCAATGCATATCCAATATGACTTATGTATAATTAAATTACCGTGGCATATATTGAAAAATATGTGTTATGTGGTAAAGACTGTTGGGGTTGGTGCTCAGAGTGCCAATTACCGGTTGTATTTCTTTATGAATACTTTTGTAAAACGTTATTATTTTGAATAATATATGCAGTTTCTATAATATAAGCTATCTTTTAATATGGTAAAGACGTAATGACCTCAGAATGACTAGTCATGGTGCTGTTGCAAAAGTGTCTCAACTGACATTGAGTAGTATCATGGCGTTAACATTCTCAGAAAGTTCATGGTCAACGTTTACACTACTTGGTCAGTAAAGTAAACCCGTTGAGACCGGTACATGTCGTATACTGGAATATATGATTCCAATGGTTTCTCAATGAACCATAAGTCTTGGAGACTAGTATAGACGTGTAGGTGTTTATAGCGGATAAACACTGAATGACTCACCGAAGATTCTTAATGGATGGTACACCAACGTCAATAAGAATCTTATCGGGTTGAGTAGCACTTGTGATTCTTAGACTTGAGATGCCACTGTGGACACATGAGACATCTTTTACACTTAGATGGAAGTCACATCACCGATCTATTAAGATCATACCTCCGCCTGTTCGTTGAGTGTAGATAGATCCTCATGGTGTCCTATGTGTATCGAGATAAGATCTGTCAGTTCTGTGTATTAGAGCATAGGTAGTCCATATGATTAGCAATCAGATAAAAACCATGGGCCCGTGGTACAATTTAGAAGTTAGTTCTAAATGTTCTTTTTGAGATTGCTAATAGAATAGTTAACTGGATAATCCCTATAGAGATTTGACGTTTACATCTATATCTCTGGGATTTATCCGGATACCTGTGACAGAGGAATTATACATTTGCCATGACCTCGACCTGTATGATTCAGCGAGTTTATTCGTGATCGTCATAATTTACGGGTGGATAAATTATGAACATAGAATTGGATTTCGCGACGGGTATGCCTGAATCTAGAGAGTCTCACTAATGAAATAAACTCTAGAGCACTAGGGCAACATTTGTAAATAATATTGATTATTTATAAAGTCGTTTAAAGGTTAAACGCAAAATACTTGGTCATTTCCTCAATTTTTGTGTATTTGCATTTATTGATGGATTAATTTAAATACACATTAATTAATTGTTAAATTGAGATATTTGACTAATATCATAACAATATATATGTATTAAATATTTAATGTAAATATAATACATATATTTAATATATTTGTATTTAATTAATTATTTAATTATTAAATGATTAAATTAATTAAAATATAAATATCTTAAGCGTATGATATTTGTTTTAATGACCAAGTTGCAATTGTTGACTAAGTTGAAAATATTATTAAAGTGTAATGATCATTATTTAACAAGTTGGCAAGTTGATTTTCAATAAAGTAAAAAATAGATATTTTGATATTTGGTATATACCAAATTCGGCCAAGGCCAAATTGAAGGGTATATATTGTTTTGTTTTTGGATTAGGGTTTGATGATCATCAACACTTTATCAAAACTCCATTAAAAGAAATAAAACGAAGCTAGAGAGAAAGAAAAGGAAAAATCAAAGAAAGCTTGGATTTAAGTAGGTGTTTCCAACTTGCTATTAGAGAGAAAAATGTTCCTCTTGTTCTTGGCAACATCTTGTGATGTTCTTGAGTTTTTTCTATTCTTTATTCTTTTTACTTTTGATGGTTGAAAGTTTGATGAAGGTGTTATGCATGTATGAAGTTGATAGAATGTTACTAATGGACTAGTAAGCATTCTTTTCATGGTTTTTTTAGAAACTTGTTGTTAATCTAGAGTTGTTGAACCACTCTAAATGACCAAGATTTGATCTATAGTTATTTCATTGTGTTGAGACTTGATTTGAATAGAAGAAACATGATTGAAGTGTTGGATTTTGTTAATTTGGTCTAATTTGTCCAATTTGTAGAAATATAAAATTAGGGTTTAAGACCACTTCCAAATTTGGGGATTTTCATTTATATGGGGTATTTGGATGTGTATTTGATGCATGTATAATATTGGGTTGATTGGATTTTTTCTTAATGTGTTTTGAACATTAGAAGTGCAAAATGCACAATTATCCCACCCTTGGAGGCTCTCGGCCTTGGCTAAGTTTTTGGGTTTTTGTTGCAAATTGTATTTTGACATTTGGGACATGTTAAAATTATCCTAGAAATGATTTAGAATCATTCAAAATTGTTATGAATAATTTCGGATTAAAATAAACAAAATGTTATATTTAAGGGTAATTCGGTAAATTCACATAAATTTGATTTATAGTGTTTTATTTCATAATTTGATTATTGGATAATAAAATAAATAAGTTTATTTTATTAATCCGAGAAAAAGTTTTGAAATCGGAAAATTCTGATTTTCCACTGTTCCGCTGCGTTACCGGATATCCGCAATAAAACCCCTACAAAATGGTATCAAAGCGAGTCTGATTCTAGGCCCCCTAATATGATTAGCCCTTTAATTCAATGTTTAATCATGTTTTCTTAACTTTATACATGCATGTTTAATCTAATTTGATTAGATTTAGGGTGCATGACACTTAGCGGAAAATCCCTAATTAATAAGGTTTAAATGTAATTATGTATTTGATGCATGTTATGTGGTCCGTCTTGTCAATACTGTTTATAAATACTTCTTCGTGACTACATCCGAGACCGCGCCTCTGCTGTGAGGGTGTAGCCGATATAGTTTTATTTATACCGGATATATATCAGATACTAGATAGATTCAAGCGAATGCGGAATCCTGAATGTGCCCTAGCTGTCAGGGTTACACAAGTAACTTGAGTTTATCATTGACGAGTTTAACCTTGGTACGTCTCCTTGTGGGCCTGCCTTAGCAGCGACAACGAGAAACGACCAGGACCGGAAACCCAGGAGTCACTGGTGAGTGATTGACAAAAAGTTGTCTACCTGATGAATATACGTAGGCAAGACCGTGCCTCTGCTGTGAGCTGAAATATATTCACGGGATCCACTTTTCACTATTTGTATTTAATTTAATTATTAAATCTTTGTATTCTGTTTGGGGATTACATTATTGCATGATTTAGTGGGAGGGGCATTTTTAGATTAAAAATCCATGATCTAGTTTATGCTTAGATATTATATGAACTGCTTAAATTCTGCTGCTACCGTTTTTCATGATCTATATGATAGATTTGCGATGGCGGCACCATCCACAAATCAGTTTGCGCGTATGCTTGATGCGAAAAAACTAAAAGGCGCTGATAACTTCGCCGATTGGGATATGGATTTGAGGATTGTCCTCGATTCCGAGAGGTTGGGATATGTTCTTGAGGGTCCACTGCCCCTTGATGTGGCAGAGGACGCTATACCGGAGGAACGCGAAGTCTTCCAAGCTTGGAAGGATGATGATTTAAGGGTTAAATCTTACATCTTAAGTTCGCTTTCACCAGGACTCAAGAAACAATATTATGGCATGTTAGATGCTTATACTATGATAACACGATTAAGACAATCATTTGAGACCAAGAACAAGTAGTTGTTCACAAGGTCGCAATGGAACTGTTCCATGCGCGATTGGATTGAGGGGGGCAAGCTGTTAGCCCACATGTTCTTCAGATGATCGATTTGATCGATCAACTGAGGCAACATAATCTCATTCTGAATGACATTCTCGGTAGGAGTGTCATTCTTGGTTCGCTCCCAGCTTCCTATCGCCAGTTTGTGATGTATTTCAACATGAACGAGATTATTTGTACCTACCAAGAGCTGCATAGGATGTTGCTCACGGTGGAAGAGGACCTCAAGAAAGGAGTACCGACTCACCTCATAGACGATACCTACTCACTTTCTCTTCTGCTGCTTCTTCCCAGACTTGGTCAAAGGAAGAAGAAGAAATGGAAGAAGAAGAAGGGTCTCGGTCCTCAACCACATGCAAAGATAGCAAAGCCCAAGAGGGCTTCTGAAGACAAGTGCCATCACTGCAGCAAAGTCGGGCATTGGAAAAGGAACTGTCCTGACTACATAGCCCAGCTGAGGAGGGAGAGAGCATCTACATCAGGTACATTTATTTTTCCAGTTATTGATATATCTTTGGTTTGTGAAGCCGTTACATCTAACTGGATTTTAGATTCTGCTTGTCCTATTCACATTTGCAATTCGTTGCAGGTGCTGAAGGAAAGTAGAAGACTGAAGCCTGGAGAGATGCAGTTGCGATTCGGGAGTGGAGACTCTCTGGATGCAGTTGCAGTGGGAGTATGCGAGATCTCATTGCCGAATGTGACATGTTTGTTAAATGACTGTCATTTTGTGCCTGGATGTGTAGCTAATATTATATCACTTTTAGTATTGGATACAGAAGGCCTTTGTATTAATATTAAGAACTGTTCTTTGTATTTATATGATAAAAGTAATATTCAGATCCTTTGTTGTCCAAACCAGCATGGTCATTATACATTGCAAACTTCAAAAGATATTTTAAATACTAGAGTTAATAAATGTAGTTTACCTGTAATTAATAATACTGAACTTTGGCATATGCGGCTGGGTCACATAGGCGTTAAACGCCTTACCCAATTGGTTAGAAATGGTTTGATACCAGATCTTACCATTGCATCCTATCCAACTTGTGAATCCTGTATTCAGGGTAAGATGACCAAAGCTCTATTTTCTGGTGTTGGACACCGCGCCACTAACTTACTGGAACTCATACATTCTGATTTATATGGTCCACTAAGTCAGACTGCTCACAGTGGTTATTCATACTTCCTTACCTTTACCGATGATTTGTCAAGGTATATTAGTGTATTTGTGATGCGACATAAATCAGAAACCTTTGAAAAGTGCAAAGAGTTCCGAAATGAAGTAGAAAAACAAACTGGTCAATATATTAAATGCATTCGATCTGATCGAGGCGGTGAATATATGAGTGGTGAGTTTATGGATTATATGAAGGAGAATGGGATTCTCGCTCAATATACTCCTCCAGGTACTCCACAGCACAATGGAGTATCTGAGAGGAGAAATCAGACTTTATTGGATATGGTCCGATCGATGTTGAGTTTCACAGATTTGCCCTATTACTTATGGGGCTACTCTATTTTAACAGCTACACATCTTTTAAATAAAATTCCTTCAAAAGCTGTTCCTACGACTCCGTATGATATATTGTTCGGTAGGAGACCAAATCTTAGTTACATTAAGGTTTAGGGTTGTCCTGCCTATGTCAGGGTGACTCAGCAAGATAAGCTTTCGCCTCGAGGGCAAAAGTTTAGGTTTTCGGATCCCTTCGAATACGAGGGGATATCTGTTCTATGATACCGAGCATCGGAATGTGTTCGTAGCTCGCTTCGCAAAATTTCTAGAAGTAGAATTTTTGTCAGAAGGTGGTAATCATAGACAGGTTAAACTTGATGAAGTCCAACCGAAAACAACGAACCAACGGAGGAACCTGAAGTTCAAGTAGATGAAGGACCTTCAACGCACACACTCCGTAGGTCAGAAAGGGTATCTAGACCTCCTAAACCGCTTGTATTTGATACAAGAAAAGAGTCTAGATGTTCTCTTAGTTGAAAAGACTGATCCTTTCACCTATAGAGAATCGATGTTGGACATCGACTCCGTGAAATGGCAAAGTGCCATGAAATCCGAGTTAGACTCAATGCATGAGAATCAAGTTTGGGACTTGGTTCCGCTTCTCGAAGGAATTGTTCCTATCGGTTGTAAATGGGTTTACAAGAGGAAGCGCGGGCCTGACGGTAAGGTTGAAACTTACAAGGCCCGAGTGGTAGCAAAAGGTTACACGCAGTGACCTGGCGTCGACTACGATGAAACTTTTTCGCCAGTAGCAATGCTTAAGTCTATTCGGATTTTGCTTTCTATAGCTGCGTATCATGACTACGAGATTTGGCAAATGGATGTCAAAACAGCTTTTCTGAATGGATTTCTTGATGAAGAAATCTATATGGAACAGCCTGAAGGTTTTGTATCCAGCGAAAACTCGGGTATGATATGTAAGCTTAAGAAGTCCATTTATGGACTTAAACAAGCTTCACGAAGTTGGAATCTTCGATTCGACGAGATTATTAGATCGTCTGGTTTTCTTAAGAATTCGGAAGAATCCTGTGTGTATCAAAAGGCTAGTGGGAGCATGGTCGTATTTTTAGTCCTATATGTTGATGACATCCTAATCATTGGGAATGATTTAGGAATGTTACAAAGCGTCAAAGCGTACCTCTGTAAGAATTTCTCCATGAAGGACCTGAGAGAAGCTTCCTATGTTTTAGGGATAAAACTCTATAGGGATAGACAAATGAGGCTAATTGGGTTATCCCAATCAACGTACATAGATAAGATCTTGGAACGGTATAATTTTGGTAACTGTAAGACAACAAACATACCGTTCAGACATGGGATTCATCTTTCAAAGAAGATTAGTCCACAAACAGAAGATGAGAAGGTTATAATGTCTAACCAACCTTATGCTTCGTGTTTGGGTAGCATAATGTATGCCATGTTATGTACAAGGCCTGATATCAGTTTCGCTGTTAGCGTAACTAGCAGATATCTGTCCAATCCAGGTAATGACCATTGGATGGCCATTAAACATATCCTCAAGTATATTAAAGGTACTAAGGATAAGTTAATAATTTATGGAGGAAACGAACTGCAAGTTAATGGGTATATGGATTTCGATTTCCAATCGGATCCCGATGATATAAATTCTACATCTGGATTCGTATTTACCCTTAACGGAGGTGCAGTTTATTGGAAGAGTTCCAAATAGGGATCAATAGTAGATTCCACTGCTGAGGTGGAATATATTATAGTTTCTGAAGCTGCAAAAGAGGCTGTGTGGATAAAGAACTTTGTCACAGAATTGGGAGTTGTCCCAAGTATCGAGAATACGATTCTGTTATATTGTGATAATACTGGAGCCATTGCGCAAGCAAAGGAACCGAGGGCGCATCAGAATTCGAAGCATGTGGAACGCAAGTACCACATCATTCGAGAGATTGTGTCGCGATGGGATATTGTCGTGTGCAAGGTACCGAGTGAAGATAATATAGCAGACCCGCTGACGAAGGCCATACCTCCGAAGTTGTTTGATAAACACGTGGAGTCGATGGGTATTAGATACAATCGTTATTGGCACTAGAGCAAGTGGGAGTTTTTGTTGGGGTTAGTGCTCAGAGCGCCAATTCCCGGTTGTATTTCTTTATGAATACTTCTGTAAAAAGTTATTATTTTGAATAATATATGGAATTTCTATAATATAATCTATCTTTTAATATGGTAAAGACGTAATGACCTTAGAATGACTAGTCATGGTGCTGTTGTAAAAGCGTCGCAACTGACATTGAGTAGTATCATGACGTTATCATTCTCAGACAGTTCCTGGTCAATGTTTACACTATTTGGTCAGTAAAGTAAACCCGTTGAGACCGGTACATGTCGTATACTGGAATAAATGATTCCAATGGTTTCTCAATGAACCATAAGTCTTGGAGACTAGTATAGACGTGTAGGTGTTTATAGCGGATAAACACTGAATGACTCACCAAAGATTCTTAATGGATGGTACACCAACGTCAATAAGAATCTTATCGGGTTGAGTAGCACTTGTGATTCTTAGACTTTAGATGCCACTGTGGGCACATGAGACATCTTCTACACTTAGATGGCAGTCACATCACTTATCTATTAAGATCAGACCTCCGCCTGTTCGTTGGGTGTAGATAGATCCTCAGGGTGTCCTGTGTGTATCGAGATAGGATCTGTCAGTTCTGTGTATCAGAGCATAGGTAGTCTATATGATTAGCAATCAGATAAAAACCATGGGCCCGTGGTACAATTTAGAAGTTAGTTTTAAATGTTCTTTTTGAGATTGCTAATAGAATAGTCGACTGGATAATCCCTATAGAGATTTGACGTTTACATCTATATCTCTGGGATTTATCCGGATACCTGTGACAGAGGAATTATACATTTTCCATGACCTCGACCTGTATGATTCAGCGAGTTTATCCGTGATCGTCATAATTTACGGGTGGATAAATTATGGACACAAAATTGGATTTCTTGACGGGTATGCCTGAATCTAGAGAGTCTCACTAATGAAATAAACTCGTAGAGCACTAGGGCAACATTTGTAAATAATTTTGATTATTTATAAATTCGTTTAAAGGTTAAACGCAAAATACTTGTGAAGGGACCCGATGGTCATTTCCTCAATTTTTGTGTATTTGTATTTAATGATGGATTAATTTAAATACACATTAATTAATTGTCAAATTGAGATATTTGACTAATATCATAACAATATATATGTATTAAATATTTAATGTAAATATAATACATATATTTAGTATATTTATATTTAATTAATTATTTAATAGTTAAATGATTAAATTAATTAAAATATAAATATCTTAAGCTTATGATATTTGTTTTAATGACCAAGTTGCAATTGTTGATTAATTTGAAAATATCATTAAAGTGTAATGATCATTAGTTAACAAGGTGGCAAGTTGATTTTCAATAAAGCAAAAAATAGATATTTTGATATTTGGTATATACCAAATTTGGCCAAGGCCAAATTGAAGGGTATATATTGTTTTGTTTTTGGATTAGGGTTTGATGATCATCAACACTTTTTAAGAAACATGATTGAAGTATTGGATTTTGTTAATTTGGTCTAATTTGTAGAAATTGAAAATTAGGGTTTAAGACCACTTCCAAATTTGGGGATTTTCATTTATATGGTGTATTTGGATGTGTATTTGATGCATGTAAAATATTGGGTTGATTGTATTTTGTCTTAATATGTTTTGAACATTAGAAGTGCAAAATGCACAATTATCCCACCCTTGGAGGCTCTCAGCCTTGGCTAAGTTTTTGGGTTTTTGTTGCAAATTGTATTTTGACATTTGGGACATGTTAAACTCATCCTAGAAATGATTTAGAATCATTCAAAATTGTTTTGAACAATTTCGGATTAAAATAAACAAAATGTTATGTTTAAGGGCAATTCGGTAAATTCACATAAATTTGATTTAAAGTGTTTTATTTCATAATTTGATTATTGGATAATAAAATAAATAAATTTATTTTATTAATCCGAGAAAAAGTTTTGAAATCGGAAAATTCTGATTTTCTACTGTTCCGCTGCGTTA
The DNA here is from genome assembly GCA_019454045.1 of Zanthoxylum bungeanum. NCBI lineage: Eukaryota > Viridiplantae > Streptophyta > Magnoliopsida > Sapindales > Rutaceae > Zanthoxylum > Zanthoxylum bungeanum. Next base: position 95,616 of record SKCR01027460.1, on the reverse strand, counting down.
CCAGATATCCGCAATAAATCCCCTACAAAGACCTGCGCTGATACTATTCTGTTGGGACGGATGTGGGACTCCTAGGGTCGGATCGGTGTCCCGCGCAGAGGAAGTGGGTCTAACTCATAGATATCAGGTATCGATGTAATTTTAAAATATTCAATGAAATACTATATTCCATTACAAGTGTATAGGAAAACATCGGGGCTGAATCAGAGTCTGGAAACTCAAAAACGGGGAAAAATAAGATTTAGCGCACATGCACATGACACGAGCTATAGTGTGCACACTGCGCATTGAAATAAACTTTTTTTTTTTAATTTCATTTGTTTTTCAAACATTATCTTCAGCTCTATTACTAGAGAGCTAAAAGAATTAAGGTATTTTACCCTAATTTCTTCTGATCTTCCTAAACACTTCAAAAATAACCACAATTAATTTTTAACATCAAAACCAATATCAACACATGTTATAGAATAAAAATCAAGTTTTTCAAAATATCAAATATTTTTACAAAAACATAAATTTATTCTAAAAACGCACTTGCGTAAATTTTGAATCCAAAACACAAACCAAATTAGAATCCCATAATGAAGTGACTCATGAATAATTCTAGGTCACTCAAATGTGGTCAAGTGATTATAGAATAGTAGCCTTAGCTCTAAGCTATTATCTAGATTTCCAAACTTTAATTTTATGTCTATGGCTAACATAAATATTTTGAGCCAATTACAAACATATTGTGTTTATACTTCAAAAATATTCTAAAAAAATAAATTAGCCTAATTTCAACATTATGTATCTAATATATAATTCATCACTATATGTCTTACTAATGAAAAATTCACTAATGAAAAACATTGCTTTTGGAGAAGATTAAACTTACCTAGCAAGGTTGATTCAAAGATCCAATCTACTTCTCCTTGTTAAAATATTGTGGAGAAAATCCAAAGTTTGCAAGCTTGATTCCAAGATCCAATCTTGATTCCAATGCTAGCAAGCTTCACTCCAAGATCCAATCTTGATTTCTCCTAATCGAAATATTGTAGAGATCTCACAAAGCTTCTCTAAACACTTCTTTAACTTAGGCTAATTTCTCTAATTCCGGCTTGTATTTGGCTTTCTTAAGCTTGATTAAAACCTTTGCTCAGGCTTGCAATTTATAGCAAAACTTATGCAATTTTTAATTAATAAAAGTTCTAATAAACTTTTATATGAGCTTAATCTAATTTGTCTACCACTTTGATTTAATCTAATTAAATCAAAACAAATTTTAATTAATGGACTAGTTACATGTCTATCACTTTGATTCAATCCAATTAAATCAAGCCAAAAACACCTATAATTACATATTTACAATTATCAAAATATCCTCAAATGATATAGATATTTATGAAATTACGATAAAGCCATTGTGTAATTTTTGGATTAATCCAATTGGGTCAAAGTAAATAATCAATGTTATCTAATAACACTTAATTATCTTAATTGATAAGTATAATATCAAATATTTTCTTTTATCAAAATTAATCGGCTACCCAAGTGCTCAATGAGTACACTTCATATTGGGACTCTCTAAGTTCAGACACGTTCATCATATAAGCCTAGCTAATATGTATGCAATTCGACCACCTCCGAATTCACGAAGAACACGAATGACCTTTCTGAATTATACAAGTTGAGATTATCACATATGTTTATCAATCACATCGTCGTAGGCGATCTAAGTTGTGCTTAGGAAACATAGAATACACCGTCAAGTTTCTGAGGCGCACATCTCATGTCGACATGTCCATGATTCTTAACAAGTGATGCGATCCACCTTAGGTGATCGGCTTTGGCCAAAGTCTTTAAGAATTGTGACTTACTCACATGGATACCTAAGCCTCTTATGGTACACATACGGGCCGACAGATCCTATTTTGATACGCACTTAATTAATGATTGCATCGGTCCACACCCAACAAATATCTAGAGGACAGACCCTGAAAGGTTTTTGACATAAATGGCATCAAAGTGTGGAAGATCTCACATAAAATCAATGTTATCCTATAGTCAAAGGATCATATACGCTACTCGACTCGAAGAGATTCCTATTGAAGTGGTGTGTACTTCCAATTATTAGGAATCACATGTGAGTCACTCAGTATTCGGTCCAACCAATACCCACACGTCTATACGAGATTTCAAAGCTCATGGTACATTGGGTTAAAGAGAAAGAAGACTTGGTTGACACTCATATATATAAGCAAACAAACGCAATAATATCAAACAAAACAATAAAATGTAACAGTTAAGATCACTCTATGGAATATAACAACTTGGTTGAGGTGCAAAGATAAGATCATCTTCGAATTGCTACTCTTCCCATTGACGTTTTTCATGTAGAGACATGGAAATGAGACCGTCGATGATTTAGATTTCGAGACTGTCAGAAAACTAGATTTTGTTGTAGCCATGGACGATACTTCTAGAAGACTATGAGATCAAAGATTTCTACGAGCACCTCATTCCATTCTCAGACCTACGGTCAGTCAGAGCGGACTATTCAGACGCTAGAAGATTTGTTGAGATCGTATGTTTTGACATTCATTAGGAGTTGGGATGATCATGTACCTCTGATCGAGTTCACCTACTACAATAGCTTTGAGTCTAGTATCCGCACGACTTCATTTGAGGCTTTGTATGAGAGGAGATTTAGGAATCCTGTTTGTTGGGGCGAGGTTGGGAATAGACAGATTCATGGCTCAGACTTGGTAGATATGACATCAGAGAGGATCAGGCTGATCCGAGAAAGACTGTTAGAGGAGCAGAGTCGAGTAGACAAGTGGCATATTGTCTGACATTACCACCAGAATTAGAAAGGAATCATAAAGTGTTTCGTATATTTGTTCTAAAGAAGTTTGTACTAGACCCTTCTCACATTTTAGAGAGTCAATCGGAGAGTTGAGCGAGAATCTGACGTAGGAAAATAGCATGTGGAGATCATAGATCGAAAGGTTCGAGAGTTGAGATCCAGACATAGTTCTCTTGTAAAGGTCATATCGTCTAATCATCACATCTAGGAAGCGACTTGGGAAGAGGAACATGATATGAGAGAGAAATACACTAAGCTATTTAAGGATCGAGAAATTTCGAGGACAAAATTTTTATAAAGAGGGTAGATTGTAATACCTCATCCTTTTGAAAAAGTCATTATTGCATTATTAAATAAACACATCACACCACACACCTCTTATCGTCAATAATCATGCCCCATTGTCTCCTAATCAAACAAAAGCATCCAACCACTCAACCTAATCCACTACACCACCCATTCACTTCAACAATATAATAAAAAAATTTGGCATGTCTCTCTCGTTGATGAATGAAGATTTAACTTGAAATCTAGCTTTGCTTGGTTGCCTCTCTTAGTGTCTCTCCTGCTAGCTTCATCTCTCTCATTCTATGATTTCTCTCGGCTTCTGGTGGGTAATATGGCTCTAAGGACATTGAAAGTGCTTTACATGGGTTTTAGATGGAGGATCAATGGTGATAGTGGCTTATTTCGTGGTTGTTTGTTAGTTGGTTTGATGGATGGATTTGCACATTGGTGGTGTGGCTTTTGGATTTTCAGCTCCAGTAGTAAAGATTGAGATTTATTTATATTGGTGAGCAGTTGTTTTGTTTCAATGATGTATTTGGTGGTTGTTATCTTCATATTCTTGCTCAATATATGATTCCCAGAGACTACAATTTGTATCTTGTTTTCAAATACAGTGTGTGTGTGTGATGATGAGTAGATAAGGTGATTGAAGGTAAATTCCTTGGAAGTTTTAGAGAGAGAAACCGAGTGGATGAGAGTGGATTATCCAGAAGAGAGAAAAAGTACATGGACAGAGAGAGAAATGGAGTTTTTGACGTCGTCCGATCTCCGTTTCCGGCAAGTGACCACATATGGAGCATTTCCTCGACGAGACGAATCCATCGCCACCGGACCACCACCAATCCGCCGCCGGACGTGCCCCCACGCGCCGGCCACGCATCAGTGACTTGCTCCCACCCTCTCCATGCGCCGTCGCGCGTGTATGACACATTCTGTACAAAATTTTCCCCTCGTCGAGATACGTGAGTTGGACACTTCATTTGCCCAAATTGGACCTTCGGTTGTTGAGAAACGAGTAAAATATGGTTGTTATCGGTGTTTAACCGATCGTCGGTAACCGCCGTGTTTCAGCCCTACCACCACCATCTCCGTGATCCTTGAGCCATTTCCTGACCAGCGGCTATTTCGTTGTGAGATTTGGAGGTCGTTGGAGCTCGGTATGTGATTATTACCGTCTTTAGGGTGTAAATGATAGAATTTGAAAGTTTTGGTCTTAATTGTATATTTGCATAATTAAGAGGGGTTAAATAGTAATATTTAAGAGTTTTAGGACTATTTGGACATATTAGAAAAGTTTAGGGGCTAAAATGGAAATTTAGAAGTTTAGGAGAAACATTGTAATTTTGGAATAATTGAGGGACCTAACCGTAATTTTATATTTTTCAGATTCTTAGCGAGGATATAAACATATTGAGGACTTTTGCGTGGATATAGGTAAGTACAATGCACGTTGATTCCCTTAACATAATTGTTTGTTGATTGATGGTTGTCGTGAAAGTCTATATGAATATGTTGGTATAATCATAATTATATATATATATATTATGGAGATTTAAACATTGGTTAATTGAAAGCATGAGAAAAAAATGAATTCATGATTATTGAGATGAGATTGATGGATTGGATGCGAGACGTGATTGTATTGGATGATGTGTGTTGTTGAGTTATACTGTCGGGTTTGGTATGATAGTGGTCGGAGATAAGATGAGATATGATGATACATTACACGAGATGATATGATGGAAAACCTTGGGAGTTGTGATGAGGTACTCTCCCATTGGTTTTGATATGGTGGGAAACCTTGGGAGTTGTGATGAGGTACTCTCTCATTGGTTTCAATCCACTATTATACTGGACCCGGATTAGCAACCATGTTTGATGGATGTTTGTATTATTGTGGGATGTTTGCTTGAGTTGTTATTATAATATATTTTATTTTCATTATTATATTATATATATATATATATATATATATATATATATATATATATATATATATATAGATCTTCATTTTGTTGGAGAGGTCATGTTGAGAGTATGAGTGATTTACTTGCTGAGCTCTTTAAGCTCACTCCCATTTTCCCCCAAACATTCCAGGTAGTTCGCGAGCATAGCAGAAGCAGTACCAGAATTGGTTCTACGTGCCACGATTGTTTTTCGGGTTGGTCCAGACATTTGAGTCATCATTTGCATATTTTTAAGACTTGTGTTGTAAACCATATATTTGGTGTATAATTCATGTATTTGTAAATGATGTAATTTTGTGCACATTTGTTTTGTTGGTTTGACATATAGAATTCTCGAGCTAATGAAGTTTGTAAACCTCTTTCTAGGGTTAGGCCCGCTCTAGGGAGGGGGTCATGACAAATTTGGTATCATATCTTAGGGTTTTAGGTTCTGTAGACACATTGCATTAGATGAGGGTATTAAAAAGGTAGTTTTGTATCCGTAGGAAAATGTCTGGACGTGGTCGTGGTACTGATACTCAATGTGGGAGAGGGATAGTTTGACGATGCGTGAGATTGTCGAGTAATAGTTTAGTGAGACCTCACACTTAGTCGATAGATCTTGAATTTGATAAAGCTTTATCCGGTGTTTCACCGATTGTAAAAGATAACGAGGGTTCTAAACTTATACCTCTGGTAGTTTTGATAGTTGCCCCCATCGCTATTCCTATACCAGCATCTGACGTGATTTCTATGGTTGTAACTAATATCAACCTCCTGTCGCAGTTATAACATCGTCGTGCATCAGTAAGTCGAATGTCATCGGTGAATCTTTGGGAAGCTACCCAAGAGATCCCTGGATATGTTGGTAGTAAATATGGTCATAGGACTATCCGAAAACGTGCATACCCGGTACCATATTCTTACCAATTTACAAGACATTGTTGGCTACTAGAAAAACACCATGCCTACCCAATTCTCCAGAAATATTCAACGACGAAGTATTGCGTATAGCGATCCAGTATCGGATGTCACATGCTAGGCCTGAGACTGGAATTGTGTCTGCCCCGTACGAAGCATATATCGGATCACTAGCAACTAGTCTCTGTAATCGGATAATCATGACCTAGTCATACTATCCCGATAGTTGCAGCATTTAAGAGAACCAGTTCTGTATCCCTGCGTGATCATCATCTCCATATGACTGAAGTGATACTTCCATCTTGACATCACACAAAACACATTACGATTATCAATAAACCCATAAGAGGCGTACACAGAACCTGTTAAAGCCTCAGACGACCAAAACCAAAGCATACTGATTGTCGCAAGTATTAGCGATGCAAGTCTCAGGTTAAGACCATATACACTTACCCTGATTCGGATTCCCATAGACACATAGTCATATTACCCATGGGATTCCGAGGGCTCTATCCAGAGCGAAGCTGTTCCTACTCCAACGGCTAACATAACCTCCTATCACACTTGCATAAGTATCCAATACTTAAATATATGAGAACTATGTCGTTACGCTTCCATAACGCGCACAAGTGCAATACTAGCCTATTCCGCATTACCGAAGTCCAGTCTCGAAAATACTACGACTAGGGATATTTAATGATTAAACCTTTGTGGATTAATACTGTCTCAAATCTTATTAATCCGGTACTAATCATATGGACTTTTATCATTTATATATCCATGTAATCCAATTACAAAATGATAAAAGAGCATTTTCCTTTGTCACATAGTTAATTTTTTACAAGAACACCATGTCCTTTACAAAATAGTGATGCAATGGGTCATAATTGTCCAACAATCTCCCACTTGGCCTATAGCTAATCACTCAAGTGGCTAACACCTGAACTATGTACGGTTCGCTCGTACTTATGCGGAGATATCGCTTTCACCAGCGGATATGCAAGGTTGTCATCTGATGGGATCTTGACATCGCCACGATGTATAATCTTATGAATCAGATGAAATCGTCGAAGTACATACTTGGATCATTGATGAGACCGTGATTACTTAGCCCGTGCTGTATCCCAGCTTAGCTGCTAACAGAACTACTCCTAATCCAATTTGGAATCTTATAGATCCAAAATGCTTCTTTTGCTGCCTCAGCCGCAATAATATATTCCGCTTTGTTGTTGAATCGGTAACAATATTTTGCTTGGAAGATTTCCAGCTCACTGTTCCGTTGTTCAAACAAATAGGTACCTTTATTATGACTTACAGTCATCTTTATCGGTTTAGAAACTTGCATCGGTGAACCCAATCATCTCAAGTTCTCCATCTCCATCTAATAAAAGGCATCCTTAGTTCTTCTAAGATACTCAAGGATGTTCTATAAATCAATCTAGTGACCATCACTTGGATCGGCCTGATTGTGACTCCACATGTTAAAAGCATATGAGACACCAGGTCGCGCACATGTCTTTCAATGTACGAGTTCTCAGAGAGTGCCAACAACTTTTAGATCTATCCCAGTAGATCTTTATTCCTAGAATAAAGGTTGCCTCTTCCAAGTTTTTATTGGAGAATCCTAATGAAAGCCATGCTTTCACCGATTTTAGTATGGGAATTTCATTGCTAAGAAGCAATACATCATCAATGTATAAGACAATCATTATCAGTGCGCTACCACTAACCTTCTTATATAAACAAGAATCATCATTGTTTTGAATGAAACCATATACCATTATGATCTCATAAAAATGTTGGTTCCAAGAACGCAATGCTTGCTTCAATCCATAAATGGATCGATTTAACTTGCAAACCTTGTTTGTATGTTTTGGCACTACGAAACCGTTAGGCTCTTGTATATCAACATCCTCAAAAAGGTTTCCGTTAAGAAAAGCGGTTTTGACGTCCATCTGCCATATTTCATAATCGAAATATACAGCAATAGCAAGCATTATCATAATGGATTTAATCATGGCAAAGGGTAAAAGGTTTTGTTGTAATCAATACCATATTGATGACGATACCCTTTCGCTACAAGCCTATCTTTGTACGTTTGTATGTTGCCATCCATGTCTGTCTTCACCATAAAGACTTATTTTCTACCAATAGGCACAATGCCTTCTGGTACATCAACCAGTGTCCAAACTTTGTTGTATACATGGAATCCATTTCAGACTTCATGGCAGTTTTCCATAAAAGGAGTGGATACATTGTATCACATCCTCATACGTAGCTGGTTCGTATTCCTCATTAAGATTAATATCTTCATGAGGTGAGATCAGAAACCCATACCTCTAAGGTTGTTTTCTGACTCTCTCCGACCTACGCGGTTCTTGTGTATTGGTAGGATGTGGAATAGTCTCATCCTTGATGAACTGTTTGTGTTCCGTGAGGGGATCGGTGACAGGAACAGTATCATTCTGATTTTCATCGCGTTCTACTTTCCTCCCACTTACCACTGCATTTAGGAATTCCTCTAAGGAAAACCGTATGGAGAGCAACAAATATTTTGTTCTCTTATGGGTTGTGGAAATAATATCCTTTGGTTTCCCTAGGATGACCAATTACAAATAGGCACTTATCCGATTTCGGTTCTCGTTTGGTACCATCCAAACGTTTATTATATGGCCAGCGTCCCCAGATCTTCAGGAATGAGAAATCTGCTTTCTTTCCTGTCCATATTTCATATGGGGTCTGTCAAATAGACTTTGTCGGAACCTTATTCAAAATAAGTATAGCATTGTTCCATGCGTATCTGGTGAAGGAAATTAGTAGCTCAATGCGACTCATTATTTACCTTACCATGTCCAACAAAGTTCGGTTTCTCCGTTCGGAAACATCACTCAATTGAGGTGTTCTGGGAGGAGTCCACTATGAAAGAATACCATACTCTTTCAAGTAATCTTGAAACTCATTATTTAAGTATTCTACACCACGGTCCAATTGCAATATTTTTAATACTTTTTCCGGTCTGTTTTTCTACTTCGTGTCGAAACTCTTTGAATTTATCAAAAGTTTCCTACTCGTGTTTCATAAGATACACATAACCATAACGCGATGCAAAATCCGTAAAGGTCACGAAGTATTCATATCCATCTCTAGCCTGGCTAGATATGGGCCCACACACGTCACTATGATCGAGGGCTAATAGCTCGGTGGCGCCTACACCCTTACCGCTAAAAGGTGTTTTAGGCACTTTGCACAATAAACAAGATTCGCAGACGTCATATGAACTAGGATCAAATCTGTCCAAGTATCCATTCTTCCAAAGAGTGGATATACGAGTCTTGTTAATGGAAACAGACAACAATGCCACAAATAAGTCTCATATGATTTACTCAGTTTGAGCTTTTTGTTTGCATGTTATATATTTGAGATTCATTTATATTCGAAATATAAATACTGTTATTCACATCTAATGTGTATATCTCAATTTCATCTTTATAAAAAAAATACCCAATGTTCTGGAACGTAAAGGTATACCCGCAACGGGTTAAACTAGATATAGAGATAATGTTTCTAGTCAAACTAGGTACATTATAATAGTTTCCTAATTTAAGTACATGCCCAAAGGGTAGTTCTAAAACTTAGGTTCCCACAGCCAAAACAGCGACTCTCATCCCATTTCTGACTTGCAGGTCGATCTTATCTGAAGTTAGTCTCCTACTAATCATCAGATCCCGCACATCAGTACAATTTTAAAACCAGTAGTGGACATGTTTATTACAATAACAAATATACCTGAAGTCGGAGCCTTGCCCGCCTTCACTTCCTTCATGTCTGCCTTGTCAATACGGCAGTCATGCTTCTAGTGATCCCGTTTGCCACAGTTTAGGTAGACATCTTGGGATATGTCATTTGTCTTCCCAGAAGACTGTGACGATTTTGCCTTTGCCTTTTTTCTTCACACCCCAGAAGCCTTCGGCCAAGCCTTGGCCTTCTGGGATGTCGAAGTAAGATGCGTCTTGCGCTTCTTGCCCTTTTGGAAGCTCTGGCTCTACCTCTTTGAGCATAGCCATTAACTCTCCAAGAGTTTTCTCTTGGTTCATGATGAACCCGCCCCAGTATTCGGGCAGAGACTGTAAGATCAAATCTATGGAAGTCTCAAACCTCAGGTAATGCCCAGCTAACCTAGCTATTCGATGTCAGCAATCATCTGCGACACCTAGTGCTCGACAGATGTACCCTCTGACATATGCGAGCGAAAGACTTCTTTTGCAATTCTTACTTCTAAGATCTAAGGTTAGATATGTGAAGATCCTTCAATTTCAACATCATACTATAAGAATCTAATCCTTTGTTCTGACGACGAAATTTAGGAGTCATTGCGGCAAGCATAACGGATTGGGCACTAAAGTTATCATCACGATGAGTCTTCCAAAGCTCATGCTCTACTATTTGCTCAACTTCAGTCTCAGGCCCGAGAGGTTTCTCTATGACATAAAGTAACTTCTCGGCTCCCAAGACTATCCTGAGATTCATCTCCCAATCTGGAAAATTGGAGCCGTTAAAGACATTATCACCCGTGATGATGTCCCTGACGCTAATCTTTACAACCATCTCGATTGCAATAGTCCAACTATTCAATCAACGATATCAGGTACAATAAAATGTAATGATTACTATAGTCCAACTATATAATCAACTACAAATGAAGTAGTGTCTTGTACAGTCTAACTGTTCAAAGAAAGCAATAAAAGATATTAGTCCAACTAATATATTTATAACAACGATAAATAAAATAAAAAAGCGCGTATTGGCAAGTATCTAAACGAAATTGCAAATTTAATACTAGCCTCCCACTATTTTTCGGTGAGCCTCTAACCCTCTGTGGAGTACTCAGGAAACCCAGTTTCCTAGTGGGCTAGGATCCCGTTAAATAACACACAACATTGACTTTGGTCAACAAGCTGTATGAAACTTAACTAGGTAGATCTCTAAGATCAATTGGATCACATCCAATTCCTAGATCCGGTAGGTGCACCTCCAAGTCCGAGATATATATCCAATATATATTTCCTAACCTTTTCCTCTGAATCAACTAAGCATTGGCTTTGGCTCAACAAACTTAATGATTCCAGTTAAGCGCGACCCATTGACAGTGGGAAAGCTTCGTAATCCATGTCGATGTACAGAAGTGACCTTGACATTGGCCAACAAATCACAACTGCCCAAGACATGCAATATGTAACAAAGCTTTCGTGGTTCAAACACATCCATGATGGACATTGATCTTTACTTTGGCCAACAAACCAATGCCAATCTTGGATCTTGAGAGAGAACCACTCAATAGAAGGAAAACGCTTAATATTTAAATGAGGGTTTTTTTTGCGTAAATTGGCAACCAATTTATTATCTTTGATTCGGTCTCATCATACAACCTTAAGCATGCATTCTAAAATCATAATAAGGCGCGAAATAAATTAATAATGATATACGGATGGATATATAACAATTTGTTCCTAGAACAAATCTTTCAATTTCCTCTCTCCCGCTAGCACTATTCTAACTTCTACCCAATTACATAATACTATAAAGAAACCTCATTTACATTGAGGGGAATTGGTGAGAAGAGAAATACAATGAGAAAATAGATAATAGGCTAGACACACATGTCCAATTTAATAAATTCTAAATTTATTACAATAATTTCCAAAATTGCCCTCACCCTTCTAATATCCATTCGATATACATTATTCATACAATACATATAAGTATTCACACATAGCATGTTATCAATCAATCTAATCCAATTAATTAATCTTTGAATTAATGACCATCCAATGTTCAAACAATGATTTGATTTGCGCGAGTCCAACTCGTTTAAAAATAAATACTCAAAGTACGTATTCTTGAATTATGTCGAACTATAATTTTAAATCCAATTTAATTTTTATTCAATACTCATTCATTTTTAATTCCAAATTAAATAATTACACTTTTAATAGTGCCTTTTAGACTTGGATTCCAAATCCAATCCAATTGGGTCTCAAAGGCCCAATTAATATCCAATACTATTCAATTAAAGTCCAACGGGCTTTCAATTAATTCTTTAGGCGTGGGCTTTGGCCATTATGGATCAAACCCAAGATGCCAAGGCCCAAATAGGAATCACCCAATGCCAAAATCAATTTAGACCCATTAGGCCCAATTAAATTATTAAAGGCCCAATAGTCATATTTGGACTTTATGGAAATGGTTTTAGGCCCAATTGGATCCAACCCAATTGTCCAAAACCAAACTTGACCCAACCAAGCCCATTAAGCCCAATTACAACAATTAAATTAATACATTATTCCAAATTACATATTAATCCAATTCAAGTGTAATTAACATAATTAATCAACTAATCTAATGTTTCCAAAACACTAATTAAATCAATTAATCATGCTCATTAATTCCAATTCATGTCCAACACAAATTGAAGCAAAATCAATCCATTAAACATGCTTAGGCTCACGATTTTGGCAAGGAAATTATCATGCAATTTGATTTCAATCCAATTAAATCAACATCTAATCATACATTTCATGCCAACAACACATCCAATTGCTAATTTTAGAAAAATCACCATGAGCTACTCTAGGGTAGTATTCGGCCATGTGGTAGGAATTATGGATTTTTGATCTAATCAATTTATCTCAATTCCAAAGATGCACAAATCCAATTTATCATCATACAAACATAACCCAACAATCAATTTAGACAAATCATGCTCCAAACATAAAATCCTCAAATTAAATTCCATAAACCCTATAATTCAAATCAAACTTAGGATGGCTCTAGATACCAATGTTAGTGTCCTAGACATGCCAAGGATCTCTAAGCGTGATTATTGTGTGAATAAATCAAATAAGTTGCGGAAATTACTTACATTGATCGGTTGAGATTTCAAAAATTTCGAAGGATGTAGAAGCTCCAAGCTTGTTCGTTGAGTTCTAAACTCGAGGGTGAGTTTCCCTATCACATTGATTCACTCCTTTAAGTGCTAGCTTTGAACAAGATTTGAAAGAAATTTACCCTCCAAGAGAAGCAAGGTTTCGGCCAACAAGGAAGAGGAAAGATAGAGTGTTTTTGATTTTCAAAATCTAATAATAAGTAAAGTCAACTTAAGAGTTGTATATGCCTTTTTTAAAAAAGAAAAACAAAGTGTGTTGTACAAGTTTCCAACAAAACCCATCAACCACTTCTATCACCAAAGGTGACTAATGATGTAAGTGAAGTGGGCCCCACTTTAAATTAGAATTCAAGTGGGCTTGCTAAATATACTTCTGGCTCGGGTTCGTTTAATCCGATTAAATGAATTTTCCGTCGTGACGTAATTAAATCTAATTTAATTAAATAATAATGCATAGCAAAATTATTACGAAAATCTCTTACGAATTAATTCTAAATTAATTCGTTAGCCCGAATTAAAATCCAATTTTAATTCCGCATTGAAATCCAATTTCAATTAATATATCCAATATAATATTTAATCAATTAATTCCAATTTAATCGCGTTCTCTCTTCTATTCGAATTTTATCCCAGATAAATTATTGCCGTAATTAATCCCAAATTAATTTTCTCTCTCTCAAAATTAATCATAGATTAATTTTCTCTCTCTCATAATTAATCCCAGATTAATTCTGTTCGAATCAAATGTCATCGGTGAATCTTTGGGAAGCGACCCAATAGAGCCTTGGATATGTTGGTAGTAAATGTGGTCATCGGACTATCCGAAAATATGCGTACCCGGTACTAAGTTCTTACCAATTTACAAGACATGGTTGGCTTCTAGCAAAGCACCGTGCCTACCAAATTCTCCAGAAATATTCAACGAAGAATTTACAATCTTTATCTGGCGTAGTATACGAAGTATTGCGTATAGCGATCCAGTATCGGATGTCACATGCTAGGCTTGGGGCTGGAATTGTGTCTGCCCCGTACGAAGCATATATCGGATCACTAGCAACTAGTCACTGTAATCAGATAATCATGACCTAGTCGTACTATCCCGATAACTGCAATATTTAAGAGTACCAATTTTGTATCCATGCGTGATCATCATCTCCATATGACTGAAGTGACTTCCATCTTGACATCACACCCAACATACTACGATTCTCAGTAAACCCAGAAGAGGCGTACATAGAAAACCTGTTAATGCCTCGGACAATCAAAACCAAAGCATACTGATTTTCGCAAGTATTAGCGATGCAAGTCTCAGGTTAAGACCATATACACCTACCCTGATTCGGTTTCCCATAGACACATAGTCATACTACCAATGAGATTCTGAGGGGTCTATCTAGAGCGAAGCTGGTCCCAGTCCAACGGCTAACAGAACCTCTTATCACACTTGCATAAGTATCCAATACTTAAATATATGAAAAACTATGCCGTTACGCTTCCATAACGCGTACAAGTGCAATACTAGCCTATTCCGCATTATCGATGTCCAGTCTCGATAATACTACAACTAGGGATATTTAATAATTAAAACTTTGTGGATTAATAATGTCTCATATCTTATTAATCTGGTACTAATCATATGGACTTTTATCATTTATATATCCAAGTAATCCAATTACAAAATGATAAAAGAGCAATTTCATTTGTCACATAGTTAATTTTGTACAAGAACACCATGTCATTTACAAAATAGTGATGCTATGGATCATAATTGTCCAACAATCTCCCATTTGTCCTATAGCCAATCACTCAAGTGTCTAACACCTGAACTATGTACGGTTCGCTCGTACTTATTCTGAGATATCTCTTTCGCCAGCGGATATGCAAGGTTGTCATCTAATGGGATCTTGACATCACCACGATGTATGATCTTATGAATTAGATGAAACCGTCGAAGTACATACTTGGATCATTGATGAGTCCGAGATTCCTTAGCCTGTGCTGTAGCCCAGCTTACCTGCTTACAGAACTACTCCTAATCTAATTTGGAATTTTATAGATCCAAAATGCTTCTTTTACTGCCTCAGGCGCAGCAATATATTCCGCTTTGTTGTTGAATCGGTAACAGTATCTTCCTTGGAAGATTTCCAGCTCATTGTTCTATTGTTCAAACAAATAGGTACCCTTATTGTGACTTACAGTCGTCTTTATCGGTTTGGAAACTTGCATCAGTGAACCCAGTCATCTTAAGTGCTCCATCTCTATATAATAAAAGGCATCCTTAGTTCTTCTAAGCAACTCAAGGATGTTCTTTAAATCAATCCCGTGACCATCACCTAGATCGGCCTGATTGTG
This sequence comes from Zanthoxylum bungeanum, assembly GCA_019454045.1. Taxonomy (NCBI): domain Eukaryota; kingdom Viridiplantae; phylum Streptophyta; class Magnoliopsida; order Sapindales; family Rutaceae; genus Zanthoxylum; species Zanthoxylum bungeanum. The sequence goes on along the minus strand of SKCR01027460.1, from coordinate 80,318 downwards.
ACTCCATATGCTCAAAGCATATGAGACACCAGGTTGCGTACATGTCTTTTAATGTTCGAGTTCTCGGAGAGTGCCAACAACTTTTAGATCTATCCCAGTAGATCTTTATTCCTAGAATAAAGGTTGCCTCTTCCAAGTTTTTATTGGAGAATCTTAATGAAAGCCAAGCTTTCACTAATTTTAGTATGGGAATGTCATTGCTAAGAAGCAATACATCATCAATGTATAGGACAATCATTGTCAGTGCGCTCCCACTAACCTTCTTATATACACAATAATCATCTTTATTTTGAATGAAACCATATACCATTATGTTCTCATAAAAATGTTGGTTCCAAGAACGCAATGATTGCTTCAATCCATAAATGGACCGATTTAACTTGCAAACCTTGTTTGTATGTTTTGGCATGACAAAACCGTCAGGCTGTTGTATATCAACTTCCTCCAAAAGGTTTCCGTTAAGAAAAGCGGTTTTGACATCCATCTGCCATATTTCATAATCGAAATATATACCAATAACAAGCATTATCTGAATGGATTTAATCATGACAATGGGTAAAATTTTTCGTCATAATCAACACCATATTGATGACGATACCCTTTCGCTAAAAGCCTAACTTTGTACGTTTGTATGTTTCCATCCATGTCTGTCTTCACCATGAAGACTCTTTTGCTACCAATTGGCACAATGCCTTCTGGTACATCAACCAGTACTTGGTTGTATACATGGAATCCATTTCGGACTTCATGGCACTTTGCCATAAATGGAGTCGATACCTTGTATCACTTCTTCATACGCAGCCGGTTCGTATTCCTCAATAAAATTAATATGTTCATGAGGTGAGATCAGAAACCCATACCTCTAAGGTTGTTTTCTGACTCTCTCCGACCTACGCGGTTCTTGTGTATTAGTAGGTTGTGGAACAGTCTCATCCCTGATGAACTGTTTGTGTTCCGTGAGGGGATCAGTGCCAGGAATAGTATCACTAATATTTTCATCGAGTTTTACTTTCCTCCCACTTACCACTGCATTTAGGAATTCCTCTAAGGAAAACTGCATGGAGAGCAACAATATTTTTTTCTCTTATAGGTTGTGGGAATAATATCCTTTAGTTTCCCTAGGATGACCAATTACAAATAGGCACCTATCCGATTTTGGTTCTAGTTTGGTACCATCCAAACATTTAATTATATGCCCAAGATCCCCAAATCTTCAGGAATGACAAACCCGATTTCTTTCCTGTCCATATTTCATATGGGGTCTGTCCAACAGACTTTGTCGGAACCTTATTCAAAATACGTATAGCACTGTTCAATGCGTATCCGGTGAAGGAAATTAGTAGCTCAGTGCGACTCATTATTTACCTTATTATGTCCAACAAAGTTCGGTTTCTCCGTTCGGACAAATCACTCAATTGAGGTGTTCCGGGAGGAGTCCACTATGAAAGAATACCATACTCTTTCAAGTAATCTTGAAACTCATTATTTAAGTATTCTACACCACGGTCCAACTGCAATATTTTTAATACTTATGCCGGTCTATTTTTCTACTTCGTGTCGAAACTCTTTGAATTTATCAAAAGTTTCCTACTCGTGTTTCATAAGATACACATAACCATAACGCGATGCAAAATCCGTAAAGGTTACGAAGTATTCATATCCATCTCTAGCCTGGCTAGATATCGGCCCACACACGTCACTATGATCGAGGGCTAACAGCTCGGTGGCGCGTACACCCTTACCGCTAAAAGGTGTTTTAGGCACTTTGCCCAATAAATAAGATTCACAGACGTCATATGAACTAGGATCAAATCCGTCCAAGTATCCATTCTTCCAAAGAGTGGATATACGAGTCTTGTTAATGTGTCACAGACAAACAATGCCACAAATAAGTCTCATAGTATTTACTCAGTTTGAGCTTTTTGTTTGCATGTTATATATTTGAGATTCATTTATATTCGAAATATAAATACTTTTATTCACATCTAATGTGTATATCTCAATATCATCTTTATAAACAAAATACCCAGTGTTCTGGAACATAAAGGTATACCCGCAACAGGTTAAACTAGATATAGAGATAATGTTTCTAGTCAAACTAGGTACATTATAACTGTTTCCTAATTTAAGTACATGCCCAAACGGCAGTTCCAAAACTTAGGTTCCCACAGCCAAAATAGCGACTCTCGTCCTATTTCTGACTTGCAGGTCAATCTCATCTGAAGCCAGTCTCCTGCTAATCAGTAGATCCCGCACATCAGTACATATGTATGTACAATATCTAGTATCAAAAATCCAATTTTAAAAACCAGTAGTGGACATGTTTATTACAATAACAAATATACTTGAAGTTGGAGCCTTGCCCGTCTTCACTTCCTTCATGTCTGCCTTGTGAATATGGTAGTCATGCTTCTAGTGATCCCGTTTGCCAAAGTTTAGGTAGACATCTTGGGATATGTCATTTGTCTTCCCAGAAGACTGTGACGATTTTGCCTTTGCCTTTTTTCTTCACACCCCAGAAGCCTTCAGCCAAGACTTGGCCTTCTGGGATGTCGAAGTAAGATGGGCCTTACGCTTCTTGCCCTTTTGGAAGCTATGGCTCTGCCTCCTTGAGCATAGCCATTAACTCTCCAAGATTTTTCTCTTGGTTCATGATGAACCCGCCCCAGCATTCGGGCAGAGACTGTAAGATCAAATCTATGGAAGTCTCAGCCTTGTAGGTAATGCCCAGCTAACCTAGATGTTCAATGTCAGTAATCATCTGCGACACCTAGTGCTCGACAGATGTACCCTCTGACATATGCGAGCGAAAGAGCTTCTTTTTCAATTCTTACTTCTAAGATCTAAGGTTAGATCTGTGAAGATCCTTCAATTTCATCATCATACTATAATGATCCAATCCTTTGTTCTGACGAAGAAATTTAGGAGTCATTGGGTCAAGCATGACGGATTGAGCACTAAAGTTATCATCACGATGAGTCTTCCAAAGCTCATGCTCTACTATTTGCTCAACTTCGGGATCAGGCCCGAGAGGTTTCTCTATGACATAGAGTAACTTCTCGACTCGCATGACTATCCTGAGATTCATCTCCCAATCTGGAAAATTGGAGCCGTTAAATACATTATCGCCAATGATGATGTACCTGACGCTAATCTTTCCAGCCATCTCGATTGCAATAGTCCAATTATTCAATCAAAGATATCAGGTACAATCAAATGTAATGATTAATATAGTCCAACTATATAATCAACTACAAATGAAGTAGTGTCTTGTACAGTCTAACTGTTCAAAGAAAGCAATAAAAGATATTAGTCCAACTAATATATTTATAACAACGATAAATAAAATAAAAGAGCGCGTGTTGGCAAGTATCTAAACGAAATTGCAAATTTAATACTAGCCTCCCACTATTTTTCGGTGAGCCTCTAACCGTCTGTGGAGTACTCGGGAAACCCAGTTTCATAGTGGGCTAGGATCCCGTTAAATAATACACAACCTTGACTTTGGCCAACAAGCTGTATGAAACCTAACTAGGTAGATCTCTAAGATCAATTGGATCCCATCCAATTCCTAGATCCGGTAGGTGGACCTCCAAGTCCAAGATATATATCCAAGATATATTTCCTAACCTTTTCCTCTGAATCAACTAAGCATTGGCTTTGGCTCAACAAACTTAATGATTCCAATTAAGCGTGACCCATTGACAATGGGAAAACTTCGTAATCCACGTCGTGTACAGAAGTGACCTTGACTTTGGCCAACAAATCACAAATGCCCAAGACATGCAATATGTAAAAAACTTTCATTGTTCAGACACATCCGCGATGGACATTGATCTTGACTTTGGCCCACAAACCAATGCCAATCTTGGATCTTGAGAGAGAACCATTCAATGGAAGGAAAACGCTTAATATTTAAATGAGGGTTTTTTGCGTAAATTGGCAACCGATTTATTATCTTTGATTAGATATCATCATACACCCTTAAGCATGCATTCTAAAAGCATAATAAGGCACAAAATAAATTAATAATGATATACGGATGGATATATAACAATTTCTTCCTAGAAGCATGTTATTCAATCAATCTAATCCAATTAATTAATCTTTGAATTAATGACCATCCAATGTTCAAACAACGATTTGATTTGCGCGAGTCCAACTCGTTTAAGAATAAATACTCAAAGTACGTATTCTTGAATTATGTCGAACTACAATTTTAAATTGAATTTAATTTGTATTCAATACTAATTCATTTTTAATTCCAAATTAAATAATTACACTTTTAATAGTGCCTTTTAGACTTGGATTCCAAATCCAATCCAATTGGGGTCTCAAAGGCCCAATTAGTATCCAATACTATTCAATTAAAGTCTAACAGGCTTTCAATTAATTCTTTAGGCGTGGGCTTTGGCCATTATGGATCAAACCTAAGATGACAAGGCCCAAATAGGAATCACCCTATGCCAAAATCAATTTAGGCCCAATTAAATTATTAAAGGCCCAATAGTCATATTTGGACTTTATGGAAATGGTTTTAGGCCCAATTGGATCCAACCCAATTGTCCAAAACCAAACTTGACCCAACCAATCCCATTAAGCCCAATTACAACAATTAAATTAATACATTATTCCAAATTACATATTAATCCAATTCAAGTGTAATTAACATAATTAATCAACTAATCTAATATTTCCAAAACATTAATTAAATCAATTAATCATGCTCATTAATTCCAACTCATATCCAACACAAATTGAAGCAAAATCAATCCATTAAACATGCTTAGGCTCACGGTTTTGGCAAGGAAATTATCATGCAATTTGATTTCAATCCAATTAAATCAACATCTAATCATACATTTCATGCCAACAACACATCCATTACTAATTTTCAAAAATCACCATGAGCTACTCTAGGGTAGTATTCGGCCCATGTGGTAGGAATTAGGGATTTTTGATCTAATCAATTTATCTCAATTCTAAAGATGCACTAATCCAATTTATCATCATACAAACATAACCCAACAATCAATTTAGACAAATCATGCTCCAAACACAAAATCCCCAAATTAAATTCCATAAACCCTAGAATTCAAATCAAACTTAGGATGGCTCTAGATACCAATGTTAGTGTCCTAGACATGCTAAGGATCTCTAAGGGTGATTATTGTGCGAATAAAACAAAGATAAGTTTCGGAAATTACATACATTGATCGGTTGAGATTTCAAAAATTTCGAAGGATGTAGAAGCTCCAAGCTTGTTCGTTGAGTTCTAAACTCGAGGGTGAGTTTCCCTATCACCTTGATTCACTCCTTTAAGTGCTAGCTTGAACTTTGAAAGAAAATTTGCAAGAGAAGAATTTGAGTCAGACTTTCCTCAAGACAATTTCAAGCCAAAACAAGGAATAGGAGAAGATAGAGTGTTTTTGATTTTCCAAAAATCTAATAATAAAGTCAACTTCAAGAGTTGTATATGCATGTTTCAAAAAAAAAAAACAAAGTGTGTTTACAAGTTTCCAACAAAACCCATCACCACTTCTATCACCAAAGATGACTAATGATGTAAGTGAAGTGGGCCCCACTTTAAATTCAAAATTCAAGTGGGCTTGCTAAACATACTTCGGGCTTGAGTTCGTTTAATCTGATTGAATGAATTTTCGTCGTGACGTAATTAAATCCAATTTAATTAAATAATAATGCCTAGCAAAATTATTACGAAAATCGCTAACGAAATTTATTCTAAATTAATTCGTTCGCCCGAATTAAAATCCAATTTTAATTCCGCATTGAAATCCAATTTCAATTAATATATCCAATAAATTATTTAATCGATTAATTCCAAATTAATCGCGTTCTCTCTTCTATTCGAATTTTATCCCAGATAAATTCTTGCCGTTATTAATCTCAGATTAATTTTCTCTCTCTCATAATTAATCCTAGATTAATTCTGTTCGAGTCAAATGTCATCGGTTAATCTTTGCTAAGCGACCCAAGAGACCCATGGATATATTGACAGTAAATGCGATCATCGGACTATCCGAAAACGTGCGTACCCGGTACCACGTTCTTACCAATTTACAAGACATGGTTGGCTTCTAGCAAAGCACCGTGCCTACCCAATTCTCCAGAAATATTCAATGAAGAATATACAATATTTATCAAGCGTAATATACAAAGTATTGCGTATAACGATCCAGTATCGGATGTCACATGCTAGGCCTGGGACTAGAATTGTGTCTGCCCCGTACGAAGCATATATCGGATCACTAGCAACTAGTCTCTGTAATCGGATAATCATGACCTAGTCATACTATCCCGATAGCTGCAGCATTTAAGAGTACCAGATCTGTATCCCTGCATGATCATCATCTCCATATGACTGAAGTGATACTTCCATCTTGACATCACACCCAACACACTACGATTCTCAGTAAACCCAAAAGAGGCGTACACAGAAACTGTTAAAGCCCCGGACGACCAAAACCAAAGCATACTGATTGTCTCAAGTATTAGCGATGCAAGTCTCAGTTTAAGACCATATACACCTACCCTGATTCGGATTCCCATAGACACATAATCATACTACCAATAGGATTCTGATGGCTCTATCCAGAGCGAAGCTGTTCCCGGTCCAACGGCTAACAGAACATCATATCACACTTGCATAAGTATCCAATACTTAAATATATGAGAACTATGCAGTTACACTTCCATAACGCTCACAAGTGCAATACTAGCCTATTCCGCATTATCGATGTCCAGTCTTGATAATACTACGACTCGGGATATTTAATAATTAAACCTTTGTGGATTAATAATTTCTAATATCTTATTAATCCGGTACTAATCATATGGACTTTTATCATTTATATATCCAAGTAATCCAATTACAAAATGATAAAAGAGCAATTTCCTTTGTCACATAATTAATTTTGTATAAGAACACCATTTCCTTTACAAAATAATGATGCTATGGGTCATAATTGTCCAACGATAGCAACCTGATATGAGGGAGAAATACACTGAGCTATTTAAGGATCGAGATATTTCGAGGACGAAATTTTTATAAGGAGGGTAGATTGTAATACCTCGTCCTTTTGAAAAAGTCATTATTACATTATTAATTAAACACATCACACCACACACCTTTTATCGTCAATAATTATGCCCCATTGTCTCCTAATCAAACAAAAGCATCCAACCACTCAACCTAATCCACTACACCACCCAATCACTTCAAAAATATAATTAAAAAATTTGGCATGTCTCTCTCGTTGATGAATGAAGATTTAACTTGAAACCTAGCTTTGCTTGGTTGCCTCTCTTAGTGTTTCTCCTGCTAGCTTCATCTCTCTCATTCTCTGATTTCTCTCACCTCCTGCTGGGTAATATGGCTCTAAGGACATTGAAAGTGCTTTACATGGGTCTTAGATGGAGGATCAATGGTGATGGTGGCTTGTTTCGTGGTTGTTTGTTAGTTGGTTTGATGGATGGATTTGCACATTGGTGGTGTGGCTTTTGGAGTTTCTGCTCTAGTAGTAAAGATTGAGATTTATTTACATTGGTGAGCAGTTGTTTTGTTTGAATGATGTATTTGGTGGTTGTTATCTTCATATTCTTACTCAATATATGATTCCCAGAGACTACAATTTATATCATGTTTTCAAATACAATGTGTGTGTGTGTGATGATGAGTAGATAGGGTGATTGAAGGCAAATTTCTTGGAAGTTTTAGAGAGAGAAACAGAGTGGATGAGAGTGGATTATCCAGAAGAGAGAGAAAGTACATGGACGGAGAGAGAAATGGAGTTTTTGACGTCGTCCGATCTCTGTTTCCGGCAAGTGACCACATCTGGAGCATCCTCTCGATGAGACGAATCCATCGCCACCGGACCACCACTGAACCACCGCCGGACGCGCCCTCACGCGCCGGCCTCGTGTCGGCGACTTGTTCCCACGCGCTTCACGCGCCGCCATGCGTGTATGAAACCTCCCAGACCATAATTTTCCCCTCGTCGAGATACGCAAGTGGGACACTTCGTTTGCCCAAATCGAACCTTCGGTTGTTGTGAAACGAGCAAAATACAGTTGTTATTGGTGTTTAACTGATCGTCGGTAACCGCCGTGTTTCAGCCCTACCACCACCATCTCCGTGATCCTTGAGATAATTCTTGACCAGAGGCTCTTTTGTTGTGAGATTTGGAGGTCGTTGGAGCTCGGTACGTGATTATTACCGTCTTGGAGGTGTAAATGATAGAATTTGAAAGTTTTGGACTTAATTGTATATTTGCATAATTAAGAGGGTCAAACTGTAAATTCTAGTTTCTAGGGGTTAAATACTAATATTTAAGAGTTTTAGGACTATTTGGACATATTAGAAAGTTTAGGGGCTAAAATGGAAATTTAGAAGTTAAAAATCGCAATTTTGGAATAATTGAGGGACCTAATCGTAATTTTATATTTTTCAGATTCTTAACGAGGATATAGACATATTGAGGACTTTTTCGTGGATAGAGGTAAGTACAATGCACGTTGATTCCCTTAACATAATTGTTTGTTGATTGATGGTTGTCGTGAAAGTCTATATAAATATGTTGGTATAATTATAAGTGTTGATATATATATATGTTATGGAGATTTAAACATTGGTTAATTGAAAGCATGAGAAAAAAATGAATTCATGATTATTGAGATGAGATTGATGGATTGGATGCGAGACGTGATTGTATTGGATGATGTGTGTTGTTGAGTTATGCTGTCGGGTTTTGTTTGATAGTGGTCGGATATGAGATGAGATATGATGATACATTACACGAGATGATATGATGGAAAACCTTGGGAGTTATGATAAGGTACTCTCCTATTGGTTTTGATATGGCGGGAAACCTTGGGAGTTGTGATGAGGTACTCTCTCATTGGTTTCAATCCACTATTATACTGGACCCGGATTAAGAACCATGTTTGATGGATGTTTGTATTGTTGTGGGATGTTTGCTTGAGTTTTTATATAATATATTTTATTATAATATATTATATTATATATATATATATATATTCCTATTTTGTTGCTGAGGTCATGTTGAGAGTATGAGTGCTTTACTTGCTAAGCTCTTTAAGCTCACTCCCATTTTCCCCCAAACATTCAAGGTAGTTCGCGAGTACAGCAGAAGCAGTACCAGATTGGTTCCACGTGCCACGATTATTTTTTGAGTTGGTCCAGACATTTGAGTCATCATTTGCATATTTCTAAGACTTGTGTTGTAAACCATATATTTGGTGTATAATTCATGTATTTGTAAATGATGTAATTTTGTGCACATTTATTTGGTTGGTTTGACATATAGAATGCTCGAGCTAAAGAAGTCTGCGAACCTCTTTCTAGGGTTGGGCCCGCTCTGGGGAGGGGGTCGTGACAAGATGAAGGTCCAGGTCTTGATCCGTGTCGTATGACATTACCTATGAATTTCAAAACCATAGGCATGGTTAGTAATAAAGAAAGAATAATTTCACTTGTCGTTTGGAGTTAGGGTCGTATGAAATTTTTGATGGAATTTGGAAGTTGGCTAATGCTACAGCCAGGTTGTGTCATCTGGAACACGCACCATAATCCATAGGAAACTTTTGGGTTAAAATAAAACCCTGATGTCACTGAATGCCCTTCCTAGTCGACTGAGAATAATGGTATTAATCTTGTGCCATTTAGAGGAGATAGCATGCACTGAGTGTGCCTCACGATCATTTGGGATAATGGTGTTTCCTTGTTATTTAGGCTGATTCACGGTCGTCTGAGCCATATAAATATCTCTCTGTGGCACTTGGAGAATATTATCATCTCCGTTCTTGGTTAGGGAAGTTTAAGGTCAATCTTCTCCAACCTACATGGTTGCATCTCTGAGGTATGGATTGTCCCCATGCGACAATGAGGTTCGCACCAAATGTTCCTCCTATTGAATTTAGTTGAGCTTTGTGAGATGATCCGTAAAGGATTATAGCCCATGTCTACTCGCTATTGTAGCCCTAGTTTCGAGGCATCTCTAGACAGGAAAATGAAGCGCCAAAGGGAGAAGTGAGTATAAGAGGGGTAGAGAGGCTCATTTTCTTCATTCATCAAAAACTTATCACATTTTGCAATTTGAAAGAGCTCTCATTATCTTCAAGGTATTCTTCATTTCCTTCCTCGCGTTCTTTAATTATTCATAACGTAGATTCGATATGTTTTTAATTAGGCATTTGATCCTTAGGGTTTATTCAACACTTAGGATATTATGTTTCTAGATTATGGTTGTTTGATATTTGGGATATGGAAATTGAGAAAGTTTAACTGTTCGTAGGCTTGAATTCGCTGTCACTTGAAGCAAATATCGAGTGAGAGTTTCAGGAGTTCTAGTGATACACCCATAGAGATGTATGTTGGATCACCTGATAGGATTTCTAGACCTTCCAGTGAGTCGGCAGGGGTGGAAGTCGATTTTGAGTGGTCGCAAGGATGTTCTGGTCAAAGGATACTGACAATAGCCGAGTCGTTCCTATGAGTGCCCAAGGATGTGAGACCACTCAGGACCTTACCTGCAATGTGGGAGTCGAGTAGGACTCCAAGTTTGAGCGAACCTACAAATATATTAAAGAAGAATCCCGCTGGTCGAGTGACTGAGCAGATGATAAGGGAGATAAATTTGGTATATAGATTCCCTCCATCTGTTGAGGTTATGCTCGCTATGTCAGGTGAGAGAATTGATTACAAGATCCCAGGATGTATTGGCTTTTATGAAAGGTCTTTTAAAGATGGGTTGAGATTCCCGGTGCCAAGGTTAGCCTGTGAGGTGTTGGATCATTACGAGATTGGTGAGAGTTCTAGTCGAATAGGAGAGGAGATTCCAATTTCCCTAGTAGATCCAATTACCGAGATCCCGAATGCTCCAGCTGGTGATGATATCAACGATGGTCCTAATGGTGATGAACTTGTCGTCGATGTTCCAGTTACTCATTACTTTGAGGAATGATATTTTCCCTTGTACATAGATTTATAAAGCTCGTATTGAATATTTCAAGTGATTAATGAACAAGAGTCTCTTTTGAGCATCTAATCTTCCTTATGTGTAATCTTTCGTATTGTGATTGTCTCTTCATAATTTTTCAAAACTTTGTCAAAATTATCGGTTAATTTTTTCATGAGGTAGTTTACCTATCTCCTAAAGTAGTCATTGTCGAGTGGCAGGTCACTGACTATTTGTTTCTTCTCCTTTATCTGTCTTATGGACGTTTATGTCCTTTCACTTTGATGTTGTTTCGAGACTTCGACTTAAATGAAGGCGATATATTGGTTTCTTGGTTTTCATGTCGAATGAGATAAGTTAATTGAACACCGACGCAGTCTTATGTAGGCTGAAGGCTACGCTTATAATCCCTGTTTTTACGGTGGTGATTGTAGGAAATGACTTTCCTTAGCGCAGTAGAAGTTGCTAATATGGGCACCGGCTCCGGTACGGACCTTTAAAATTTCTTTGCCTTCTCATTTTCATTGTAGCCGAAATCCTCCAACACTTGAAGAATGGATTTTGCTCATTTGATGTAGATGAGTTTCCTTTGATGTCCAACACTTGAATCAACCACCCGATCTTCCGAAGTATGACTCGAAACCAACAAACCGAAGTGTGGGCTTCACTCACAAAAGATCAACTCTAAACAATTTAGAGATTAATATTGTCACAATGGTGTTTGGTTTTTGGAATTTCAAACACTCTCATAACACTTGTGAATCTTTGAACACTCTCCATTTTCTCTCTTTTTCACTTGTGTAAATGAATGAAAATGTTAACCATTACAAGTGAGAGAAATGGTAGAGATTGTATTCTCTTACACAAGCCAACTAACCTTGTCATTAAGCATCTAATGCTTTCTTGCAATGGCAAACACAAAAATGTGAATGCCATACCAAAGAATAAGAAATTTTAAGCTAAAGATAAGGATTTTGTCATTTAGCATCTAATGCTTTTTTCAATGACAAACACATAAATGTGAAGGCCATAACAAAGCATCATAATAGATTTTCTAATGACAAAACCATTAGGTGTATACATGTCACCTAATAGACATAATAAGTTGGAGAGCATGGTAAGTCATATGGGTTTGTCTCCAAGGTAAATAAAAATCAATATCTTAGTAATGATTTAATTACCTTCAATTATGTTGTAGTAATTATCTCATAATTATTACTAACTTGATTATTAGACAATCTAATTATATTAGGTTTGCTATAGTTAATCGAGCTTGCACGGGGACCAAATGGACCTACGGTTCCGAGCTCCAAAATCCCGAAATATTAATTAAACTCTTTAATTAAATATTGCGAATTATTAACTCCGCGTTATTCCACTAAAAACTCGAAGTTGAACTCTCGTTACCATAGATGGAAAATAAGCCAAACAACTTCAGTGTGCATCGATATAGTCATTACATATGGATATAGTCTTTCACGAATATCTCTTAAGTAGAGCCGCGTCATAAGTCTGTTATACCCCTCTAAATATTTTGTCTTTTAAACATCATTGATTCTATAATGAACAATTAATTCATAACAATTATGAATATAAAACTTTATATTCATAATAGAAGAGTTGAGCTCTCAAATTATTCAAGTCCCGAATCAATTCTTAAAAGATATATTCTTCTGTTTCTCATAAGAATGAGTGAATTCCATATCTTTGTAAAACGTTCCCAACTACACACCAAACTATATCCCCAAAATACGTAGTTATTGGCTGGGAATGCAACACTGACCTCACCATAGTAAATCAAATGACATAGTCTACCATGCAGGAGTTCGTAGTACACTCAGGATTAAGATCGAATCCATATATGACCATCTAGTAGATAAAATGAAATTCTTCGGTTAACAGATATTAAAAGAAATTCATTTTTATCTGAGTCCAGTCCTATATGATCTCATCATACAAGGTGCCTCCATTCCCATGTCACTACATGAACTATCCCGGATCAAGGTCGTCATACAAGTATAGAATGGACCGCAGCTATAGATAAACCACAAACTATGTACCCTATTTGTTTGCTTTCTATGGACTATTTAGATTACTAACTTCAGACTTAAATCCTCTCGTGCATCAAACATGCACTAAGTCTGAAAATATAAGAGTAATCAAGGTAAACAAGACAATTGGATAATATGCGATATAAATCAAACATCTTTGATAAACGAATAATGCATTTATTATTATTACAACAATCAATTCTGTTTACAATACATGAAGCTCTAGGGCATAAATCCCAATAATCTCCCACTTGGACTAGAGCAAATGGGACATGTCATGTAATCATAAACCCTTTAGGTGACCTTCAAAAAATTTAGCCGATAAGGTCTTTGTAAATGGATCAGCTAGGTTTTCTGCAGATGGAATCTGCGTGACAGCGACATCTCCTCTTGGTAATATCTCCCTGATGAGGTGATATTTCCTCGCAATATGCTTACCCCTCTTGTGGTTTCTTGGTTCTTTGGAATTCGCCACTGCACCATTATTATCGCAATAAAGTGTGAGTGGTTTATCCATATCTAGAACAACTTCCAGATCTGCCAAGAACTTACGGAGCCAGATAGCTTCCTTAGCTGCTTTACAAGTTGCTACATATTCAGCCTCCATGGTGGAGTCAGCAATACAAGATTGATTTATGCTCCTCCATACTATAGCCCAACCATCTATGGTGAACACTGATCCAAATGTTGATTTCCTAGAATCGACATCCGTCTGAAAATCAGAGTCAGTATATCCTCTCAGGATCATATCCTGACTAGAATATACAAGCATGTAATTTCTCGTTCTCCTAAGATACTTGAGAATATGTTTCACCGCCACCCAATGATCTAATCCTAGGTTGGATTGAAACCTACTGACTACTCCCACTGAAAAACAGATGTCTGGTCTTGTGCATAACATAGCATATATAAGACTTCCAACTGCTAAAGCATATGATATATATCTCATCTCCTCAACTACTTAAGGTGTGTTAGGAGACTGTTCCTTAGACAAATGAATTTCATGCCTGAAAGGTAAATTACATTTCTTGGAATTCTGCATACCAAATCGCATAAGAATCTTGTCGACATAGGTTGCTTGAGACATTGCAAACAGTCATTTCTTGCAATCCCGAATGATCTGGATCCCAAGTACATAACTTGCCTCTCCCAAATCTTTCATTTGGAATTGGTTAGCTAGCTAGATTTTCAAGTCCGGTAATATCTTTACATCATTCCCAATGAGTAAAATTTCATCAATATATAACATAAGGAAAATCACCTTACCATCAATGATGCGCTTGTAGACACAAGGCTCATCGATATTTTGCTCAAAGTTATAAGATTTGATCGTAGTATCAAACCTTATGTTCCAAGATCTAGATGCTTGCTTAAGCCCATAAATGGACCTTTACAACTTATAAACTTTTTGCTATTGACCTTGGGTTTGTACCATATAGATACTCTCATCAAGATTTCCATTCAAGAATGCAGTCTTGACGTCCATTTGCCAAATCTCATAGTCATAATATGCGACAATGGAAAGAAGAATCCTGATGGATTTAAGCATGGATACTGGCGAGAAATTCTCTTCATAGTCAACTCCTTTTTTTGGGTATAACCCTTTGCCACTAGCCTAGCCTTGAAAGTTTGTACTTTCCCATCTATTCTTCTTTTTATCTTGTAGATCCACTTGCAACCTATGGGTTTCACTTCATGAGGTTGGTCTACAAGTTCCCAGACATAGTTAGAGTACATGGACTCCATCTCAAGGTTCATGGCTTTGAGCCATTCCTCTTTATCAGTATCTTCTATTGCACTACGATAGGTCAATGGATCATCTATACCATCACAAGATGCAACAACTTGCACCTCTCTATTTCTAGATAACGTTTAGGTTGTCTTACAATCATGCCACTACATCTAGGTAGTATGGTATCCTGATAAACTTGCATCTGACTTTTAGATGTAGAAGGTGTTATGTCTTTGTCAATATTTAACAATGGTGTACTGGTCGTACCAGCAAGTAACTCCTCAAGTAACACTTTACTTCGAGGTTTGAACTCCCTCATATAATCCTCCTCAAGAGATATAGCATTTATCGACACAAATACTTTATTATCTTCTGGACTATAAAAGAATCCACCCATAGTTTCCTTAGGATAGCCTACAATTAGGCTAACTTCTGAACGTGGTTCCAACTTAGTAGTCTTGTTCTTTAGCACATGTGCTGGACACCCCCATATGCGAAAATGTCGCAAACTAGCTTTACGAACATTCCACAAATCTAAGGGACTCTTAGGAACAGACTTAGAAGGAACTACATTCAGGATATACATTGATGTTTCCAATGTATACCCCCAGAATGAACTAGGTAGAGTGCTATAACTAAACATTGATCTCATCATGTCTAGTAGGGTTCGATTTCTCCTTTCTACAACACCATTTCGTTGTGGTGTTCCAGATGATGTGAGCTGTGAAACAATTCCAAGCTCAACTAAGAATTCCTCGAAATCTCTATCAAGGTATTCTTCTCCATAATCTGATCGTAGAATTTTGATGCTTTTACCTAATTGGTTCTCAACATCAGCACGATATTCTTTGAACTTTCTAAATATATCTGACTTATGCTGCATTAGGTAAACATACCCATATCTTGAATAATCATCAATAAAAGTGATGAAGTATTCATAACCACCGCGGGCTTTTACATTCATCGGTCCGCAAACGTCCGAATGTATTAGCTCAAGTGTTTCTTTGGCTCTTATCCCTTTGCCAATAAAAGGTCTCTTAGTCATTTTACATTCTAGACAAGATTCATAGACTGGTAAAGTATCGAGTTTTAACTGGTTTAAAACTTCATTCTTAATTTGTCTATTTATCCGGTCAAGGCTAATATGACCAAGTCTAAGGTGTCATTGATATGTGTCATCATGAGAAATCTTTTTCCGTTTTGTTTTAGATCTTTCAATCTTAAACATTTCACTATTAAGTAGTGAGTCATGCATTAACGGACTTAATACATATAAATTATTTTCGGAGTTTCCTGTGCATATATTTAGTCTATTTATACTAATAATAACTGATTTATTATTAAATGAAATAAAAAAACCACATTCCATAAGTTTTGTTACAAAAATCAAATTCCTGCGAAAACCAAGAATATATAGCACACCATTCAAACATAAATAACTTTTATTAAATTTCAAATTTGAAACTCCCACTGCTTTTGCTGAAACAGCATCCCCTTGTCCCAACTCTCATGGTAAATCTACCTTCAGCAAGGTCCTTCCATGAATCAAGTAGCTACAAAGAACAACAAGCATAGTTAGTGGCACCGGAATCATCAATCCATATGGATTTATCATCCTCCACCAAAAGAGACTCAATAACAAGTAAATCGTATTTACCTGTATTCTTCTTCTCTTTAAGCTCAACTAGGTATTTCGAAAAATTCCTTTTCCAATGCCCTTGTTGTTCACAATGGAAATATTTTCCATTGGCATTGGTTCCTTTAGAGCTTTTGTTGCTTTTTTTTTCATTGGTTTTGCCTTAGCCTTCCAATTTCCTTTATTTTTCTTCTTTGCAGATTTAGAAGATTCAGCAACATTTGCCTCAGTATTGGACCTACGAGGACCCATCACCATGGACTCATAATTGGTGAGCTCGTTTAGCAGTTCAGTCAACGTAAAATTCAACTTATTCATAGAACATATGCTTTTAAACTGTAGTAAACTCTTCGAAAGTGTTTCCATGATCATTGTCACCTGGTTTTGCATATTGATATGTGCACCAAGGGTTTCAGCCAAATTTAGATTAGACATCATCCTTAAAACATGGTCTTGGACTGATGTACCCTCATTCATCCTAGAGGTCAATATAGAGGCAATAACCTCATTTGTACCCACTCCGAAGGCTGCCCAAACATGTTCTGTAAAGACTGCATAATCAATGATGTTGTCTCCATAGGTTGATGCTGTGCAGCAAGAACCTTAGACATGGATGCTATCAAATAGCTACAGGCTTTCTCATCGGCCTTAATCCAGTTATTATAGGCATTACATGCAGCTCTGCCAGCATTAGGTGCTGACTCAGGAGGATATTCCTCTATTAGGACAAATTTAAGATCTTCGCAAACTAAAATAGCATTAATATCACTTTTCCATTTAACATAATTTTCCCCAGTTAATTTTTCTTGTTGTTTGAGAATTGAGATAATTGCAGATGCTATAGCTGAAAAAATAATAAACTCGCATTCAACATTCATTCATCGCATATTAAAATTTTTAAACATTTATGCATAAAATTAAACATGATGCATGATCAATGTATAATGAATTAGAAACCGAAAAGAATTACTATGCCACGGTTATTTATCATCCCAAAAAATACGTGTTGTCGTATGGTAGGTCAAGTATTCACATGATAGATTGAGACATTCTCAATTGATTAATATATCTAAAATAACTATTATTTCTATATCAACAAACTACCGTCATTTTGATCAAGAAAGCTTTGATTAACAACTTAATCATTCCTTGGTGAGTGTGACCCATTATTTCGAAACCCTTGGACTTAACTAGTGAAGTACCGCCGTAGGGTAGGTCAAATCACCAGATACATCTAGAGTCTCTATCCTCTTGGAATCCAAACCTGATATTGACCCAAAATGGATACCATCCGTAGGGGGACGAAAGCAAAGCCGTCTGGAGGCACCTTTTGAATCTCACGTTTCTGGATAACAATGGAGATCGCGGGATATATTATGGTATACCTCTCTCTCACTCACTATTTTAAAGTATAAGGTTTCTATCTCACTAGTATCTAATGAATCTTAGATTATGCTCGGCTAAAGTCATAACCTTATTAATACTAGTTGATTATTTAGTGATCTAATAAATTTTAACTCTTAAAATTTTATTCACTAATCCCGATTAGTCTCTACTAACCAATTAACTTAATGAAACTAATTTAATCAAGTTGCTTTAGTGATCTAATCAATTTATCTATTAAATTATTAGTCCACTAATAGGTTTTAAAATTTAGAATTCAACGAACGGACCAAATATCATTAAACCATTTATCGATTAAAAGCACATTATTTATTCCAAAGGTATGTGGTATTGTATCCCGAGTGCAGACCATATTACCGTCCATTTAGAATCAGCTATGGAATTTACGTCCGGGTTTCCATCCGATATATCAAGGAAAATAATGTACTCATAAGTCTATTTGTTTTTAAAACTTCAATTCGCAATTTTTAAACCTTTAAACTAATTAATCTTATTAATTTGTTTGCATGCATCTCATATTCTTATTTAACTTTTAAATTACATAAAATCATATTTTATGACCAGAATATCATGCATATCTACATGTTATGGCATGTGAAAATGCAAGAGTAGGCACCATAGGCTATATGAAATGTTATTAAACTCTTTAAAATATACATTTAACCCAAGCATGGGCGTCGCGATGCAAAAGAGTGGGTGTCGCGACGCCCATACTTCCAGTAGCTGGAATTATTCCAGCTCTAGGTCGCGTCGCGTCGCGGACTGGTGCGCGTCACGACGCAGAAAGTTATATGTCGCGACACAACTGATTCCAGTTGCTCTGTAACAGCTCCGGATGTGCAGCGTCGCGACACGCGAAGGTGCAAGTCACGACGCGCCTCTGTTTCTAGGGGCTGAATCATACACAAAATAAATTATGTTTACCAGACTCTTATTTTTCTATATTAATCTAATTAGTACAATAAATCCAAGGCATCTCATGGTCTTCAAAACTTGTTCCATGGAGTGTTGTTGAGTTCTTCACGGAATTTCTCCGTCATAAGTTCTTTACGGTATCAGCTCCTCCAAGTTACAAATAGGGTTACATGATGGACTTATTACAAAAGAAATGAATTTAAAACACTTGAAAGAATATGACCTTATGGTCTCACATTCCCAATACTAAAAACAAGAGCCGAAAAAATTAACGATCAATGCAATACATTCATCACATGAATCAAAAGTAAACATTCATCACATGAACATTAAAACCATTCATCTCATGAATCTAATTGTGCCTACTCATCACAACATGCATTTTAATAATATATATCTCATATAAATTATTAAAACTAAAAATGAGAAGGATTAAATTTTTTTTTTCAATCTTATGCTCTTGATACCAATTGTAGGAAACGACTTTTTTTAGCACATCGGAAGTTGCAAATGTGGGCACCGGCTCCGGTATGGACCTTTAAAATTTTCTTTGTCTTCTCCTTTTCGTTGTAGCCGTAATACTCCAACACTTGAAGAATGGATTTTGCTCTTTTGATGTAGATGAGTTTCCTTTGATGTCTAACATTTGGATCAACCACCCGAACTTCTGAACTATGACTCGAAACCAACAAACCGAAGTGTGGGCTTCACTCACAAAGATCAACTCTAAACAATTTAGAGATTAATGTTGTCACAATGGTGTTTGGCTTTTGGAATTTCAAACACTCTTACAACACTTGTGAACCTTTGAACACTCTCTCTTTATCTATTTTTCACTTGTGTAAATGAATGCAAATGCTAACCATTCCAAGTGAGAGAAATGGTAGAGATTATATTCTCTTACACAAGCCAACTAACCTTGTCATTAAGCATCTAATGCTTTCTTGCAATGGCAAACACAAAAATGTGAATAACATACCAAAGCATATGAAATATTAAGCTAAAGACAATGATTTTGTCATTTAACAACTAATACTTTCTTGCAATGGCAAACACATAAATGTGAAGGCCATACCAAAGCATAAGAATAGATTTGCTAATGACAAAACCATTAGGTGTATGCATTCCACCTAATAGACTTAATAAGTTGGAGAGCATGGTAAGTCATATGGCTTTGTCTCCAAGGTAAATAAAAATCAATATCTTAATATTGATTTAATTACCTTCAAATATGTTGTAGTAATTATCTCATAATTATTACTAACTTGATTATCTCATAATCAAATAATTATAGAAAACATTAAGTTAAACTAATTTAACATATTTTTCATTTGTGACAAAAAATATTATTAATCTCACTAATAATATATAAATATAATGTGAGCATATTATTAGAAAATCTAATTATATTAGGTTTGCTATAGTTAATCGAGCTAGCACGAGGACCAATTTGACCTATGGTTCCGAGCACCAATAATCCCGAAATATTAATTAAACTCTTTAATTAAATATTAAAATTTATCAACTTCGCGTTATTCCACTAAAAACTCGAAGTTGAACTTCCGCTACCGTAGATGGAAAATAAACCGAACAACTTCGGTGTCCATCGATATAGTCATTACATATGGATATAGCCCTTCACGAATATCTCATAAGTAGAGCCGGGTCATAAGTCCGTTAAACCCCTCTAAGTATTTTATCTCTTAAGCACCAATGATTCTATAATGAATAATTAATTCATAACAATTATGAATATAAAACTTTCTATTCATAATAGAAGAGTTGAGCGCTCAAATTGTTCAAGACCCGAATCAAGTCTTAAAAGAGATATTCTCATGTTTCTCGTAAGAAGGGGTGAATTCCATATTTGTGTAAAATATTCACAGCTACACACCAAACCATATCTCCAAAATACGTAGTTATTGGCCGGGAATGCAACACCGACCTCTCCATAGTAAATCAAATGACATAGCCTACCATGCATGAGTTCATAGTACACTCAGGATTAAGATTGAATCCATATATGACCATTTAATAGATAAAATGAATTTCTTCGGTTAACGGATATTAAAAGAAATTCATATTTATCTGAGTCCAGTCCTATATTATCTCATCATACAAGGTGCCTCCTGTTGAGTGAGGAAAGGCAATACCGAGCGCAGCGGAACCCGCCCGAGATCAAATCCCGAGCGAATAAATTTTTTATTTATTTATTTTCGGCAGTAGCTAAAAAGGTGTGTTAAAATTTTTTTACTAAAAATTTAAATTATTCCTATGTATTAAAAAACATATATCATCATACATAAATTTTTTCATACATAAAATTAACTTCCATAAGCTCAAATAAAAAATCCTAACACATTAAAAAATTAATCAACACTTGACAAATTTAATCCAAGCATCAAAATTATTTTCCAACACTTGAAAAAATAATCCAAGCATACAAAATTAATATATCAAATATATATTAATTTTTCCATACACTTTAATGCTTCATTTTCCTCACATACATGCTTCTAATTATTCAACACTTCCACAATAATTTTTCTCAACAAAAATCATCAACAAAACAACAATAAATTTGCAAATTAAATTTACCAACAATTGATTTCAACCATTGCCAATTGTTGAAGCTTTGCATCCAAAATCCCCAATTCCTCCAAGCTCTTGATTCTTTGAAATTCCTTCTTCCTCCACCAAATTGAGCTTCTTGAAGAACAAGTCTTGGTGATCAAAAGGTGTTTTGATCACTCAAGAATGGCAACAAGATTTTCCCAAATTTAACTGTTAAAACCTAGGAAAATCAAAGCTTCAAGAACACAAATTAACCCTCAACTCTTAAGGATTAATTCCATGGACTTGAAAATATGTTCAGGTAATCTTTGGTGAGATTTAAGGCTTGAATTTAGAGCCAAAATCAAAAAAAAGATTCAGCTTGTTTTTCCTTCTTGTTCGGCAGGCAGCAAAACAGAGGGGTGGATGTTGTTCTTTTTCTTTGTTTTCGGAAGTAAGCAAATCATAAGGGGTAAGGAAATTTTTTTCTTTTTATAATTTTCTTTTTATTAAAATTAATTAAACAAAAACAAAACCAAACCATAGCCATTTAAACAAACCATGGTTCAAGAGAATCTTTTCCCTACACCACATATTTCAAAAAATTAACTTAACCAAGGTTAAAAAATTAATCTCACCACTAAGTCAACTTAGTCACAATCAAATAATTTAGTTACTTTAACAAAAATATTCAATTGCATTAACTAAAGTTACTTTAATTAATTAAAACCTTTAGTTGTATAAACCAATTAATTAATTTTGTACATTAATTAACAATTAAATTAATTACTAATTTAATGTAAATCAAATTTACATTTATTATACAATAAACTTATATCAACTTTTGATATAAAATTAATTAATTCAATTCATCTCATGTATTATCGGACCAAACAATTTAATCCTTAAAACCCAAAAAATACATTGTCAACATTTGACAAAAAGTCGCCCTAGTGCCTAACGAGTAAACTTAATATAATGGAATTCTCTAGGCTCACGTTCGGTTGTTACTTATATATATACATATATATCTCATATATTCGTACATATATTCATTAGGCCTGCCCACCTACAAATCAGGACTGAAAACAACACAACACGTCGAACCATACAAGTCGAGGTTAAAACGTTAATGTATAATCCCTTCGTCATTACCGTCTCCAATTGAGCAAGGTTATAGATTTACTGTTAAAACCTTATCTACTCAATATAAAATAAATTTTCATAATCATATTCCATTAATAAATAATATATGCAAAACTCTGTTTTCAATATTATTTATAATTTTAAAGAAACAATGTCTTCAACGAACTTTTGGCCAAAAGATTTCTGGAATATACTGTGAAAAATTTCTACAAACATAATCCAACCATATGGACTGACGAATCCTCATATTAACCTCACGCTTAATATGATTCAGGTTGTTTTTCCTTCTTGTTCGGCAGGCAGCAAAACAGAGGGGTAGAGGTTGTTCTTTTTCTTTGTTTTCATCAGTAAGCAAATCATAAGGGGTAAGGAAATTTTTTGTTTCTATAATTTTATTTTTATTAAAATTAATTAAACCAAACCAAACCATAGCCATTTAAACAAACCATGGTTCAAGGGAATCTTTTCCCTACACCACATATTTCAAAAAATTAACTTAACCAAGGTTAAAAAATTAATCTCACCACTAAGTCAACTTAGTCACAATCAAATGATTTAGTTACTTTAACAAAAATAATCAATTGCATTAACTAAAGTTACTTTAATTAATTAAAACCTTTATTTATATAAACCAAGTAATTAATTTTGTACATTAATTTAACAATTAAATTAATTTACTAATTAATTACTAATTTAATGAAAATCAAATTTACATTTATTATACAATAAACTTATATCAACTCTTGATATAAAATTAATTAATTCAATTCATCTCATGAATTATCGGATCAAACAATTTAATCCTTAAAACCCAAAAAATACATTGTCAACATTTGACAAAAAGTAGCCCTAGTGCCCAACGAGTAAACTTAATATAATGGAACTCTTTAGGCTCACGTTCGGTTGTTACTTATATATATACATATATTCGTACATATATTCATGAAGGCCTGCCCACCTACAAATCATGACTAAAAACAACATGACACGTCGAACCATACAAGTCGAGGTTAAAACATTAATGTATAATCCATTCGTCATTACCGTCTCCAATTGAGTATGGTTATAGATTTACTGTCAAAACCTTATCTACTCAATATAAAATAAATTTTCATAATCATATTCCATTAATAAATAATATATGCAAAACTCTATTTTCAATATTATTTATAATTTTAAAGAAACAATTTCTTCAACGAACTTTTGGCCAAAAGATTTCTGGAATATACTGTGAAAAATTTCTACAAACATAATCCAACCATATGGACTGACGAATCCTCATATTAACACACACCGATCTTCGTGAGCATCGGTCTATACCTAACAGTCATCCAGATGTCAGACTATAAAAGGTCTCTGACATGCATGGTATCAGGCACAGAGGATCACTCACAAGACCACCGTGGTGTCTCAAGTCAAAGGACCACAATAACTATTCAACTCAAAAAGATAACTATTGACAGTTTTATGGAATATCTATTAGTCATCTTTTATGATTTTGTTCGATATTCATTCCACTAATGAATATCTGCACTTTTATACGAACTTCCACTAAGCTGACAGTCTGTTGAGACAAACCATATGTCCATTACATATATAGACAATACACTAGTCTTACCAGTATAATGACCGACCCATGTCAATATATCTAGACCATGAATATTTTATATTCGAGAGAATGCGTTATATTTATCAACACCATTTGCAACTCTTACAACTATATCACCATATGTTGTAACTCTCGGGTCTTTACTAATTTCATATAAGGTTCCGAGTGAAACTCGAAATCTCTAACTCTGAGAGTAATCTAACAATTAGATTTACAATATATAATTAAAGTAAGAATTACCATACAAATAAATAAATAATCATGATAAAGAAAATATCACATTGCATAAATAATAAATATTCATACAAAAAGTGAATGGTGCTCGATCACCATTTCCAAAACTCCCACTTGATCTAGTGTCATTCACGATGGTATCTAATACCCATAGACTCCACGTGTTTCTCAAACAACTTGGGAGTTAAGGCTTTAGTCAGTGGGTCCCCTACATTTTCTTCAGTTCGTACTTTATAAAGTAAAATGTCACCTCTAGCCAAAATTTCTCTAATTATGTGATACTTTCGTTCCACATGCTTAGATTTCTGATGAGCCCGAGGTTCCTTGGCTTGAGCTATCGCACCATTGTTGTCACAGTATAATGGAATATGATCTACTAAAGATGGGACTACTCCAAGCTCCGCAACAAATTTTTTGATCCAGACAGCTTCCTTTGCGGCTTCTGAATCAGCAATGTGTTCTGCTTTGGTGGTGGAATGAGCTGTCGAACCATGCTTAGTGTTTTTCCAACTAATGGCACCGCCATTGAGAGAAAACACAAACCCAGATGTAGACTTTCTATCATCTGGATCATATTGAAAATCTGAATCCGTGTAACATCTCAACTGTAAGTCATTTTCTCCATAAATGAGAAACTTATCCTTTGTACCCTCAAGGTATTTCAGGATATGTTTCACAACCATCCAATGGTCTTGGCCCGGATCAGACTGATAACGACTTGTAACACTTACAGCCATGCTGATATCAGGTCTAGTACAGAACATGGCATATATTATGCTACCAACAGCGGAAGCATAAGGTTGGCTAACGATTTTAGCCCTTTTATCATCTATCTTAGGACACATTTTCTTAGACAGATGAATATCATGTTTAAAAGTCACATTAACTGTCTTACAGTCAACAAAGTTGTACCTTTCTAAGAACAAATCAATGTACTTGGACTGAGAGAGTCCTATCATCATCCTTGCTCTATCTCTATAAAGTTTTATACCTAGTATATAAGAGGCATCTCCCATATCCTTCATGGAGAAATTCTTACTAAGATAGGCTTTGACAGATTGTAACATACTTATATCATTTCCGATAATAAGTACATCATCAACATAAAGCACTAAGAAGACTACCATGCTCCCACTAACCTTTTTATAGACACAAGATTCCTCTTCGTTTTTAATGAAACCAGACGATCTAATCACATCATCAAAATGAAGATTCCAACTAGGAAGCTTGTTTAAGTCCATAAATATACTTTTTAAGCTCACATACCGGATTAGGATCTTTGGCGAATGTGAATCCCTCGGGTTATTCCATATGGATATCTTCCTCAAGATTTCCATTCAGAAAAGCCGTTTTCACATCCATCTACCAAATTTCATAATCATAGTGTGCGGTAATAGCTAATAAAATCCTGATTGACTTAAGCATAGCTATATGAGAAAGGTTTTCCTCATAATCAATACCTGATTTCTGAGTATATCATTTTGCTACTAGTTGGGCCTTAAAGGTTTCAACCTTTCCATCGGGCCCCTGCTTCCTCTTGTAAACCCATTTACAACCGATAGGAATAATTTCTGTCGGAAGCGGAAACTAAGTCTTAGACTTGATTATCATGCATTGAGGCAATCTCGGATTTCATAGCTTCCAACCATTTCTCCGCATCAATGTCTAAAATCGCCTCTCTGTAGGTTAAATGATCATTTTCTTCGATTAAGAAAACGTCGAGGGCATCATCAGATGTCATCCCGTATCTGGTAGGGGGTCTCGATATCCTTTTTGACCTATGAGGTGGTTGTGTCAAAAGTATATCATCTTCATGAACTTCTGGTTATGTCGTCGATTCAATGTTACTTTGATTGACTTCATCAAGATCAATCATTCTATGATTCGCACTTTCTAACACAAATTATGTTTCTAAGAAAGTTGCATTTCGAGCAACGAACACATTTCGGTTCTCGGGATCATAGAACTGATATCCCATGAAATTTTTAGGATATCCAATGAATTGATACTTGTACCCTCTAGGTGCAAGTTTATCCCACTGTGCAACTCTTACATAAGCAGGACAACCCCAAATCTTAACATACTTAAGACTCAGTTTCCTTCCAGTCCATAACTCATACGGAGTAGTCGGAACGGTTTTCGATGGAACTTTGTTCAAAAGATGAGCGGCAATGTTTAGAGGATGGCCCCACAAGTATATTGGTAGATCAGTCAAACTCATCATAGATCGAAACCATATCTAATAAAGTTCGATTCCTCCTCTCCAAAACACCATTGTGTTGAGAAGTTTCTGGAGGAGCATACTGAGCGAGAATCCCATTCTCTTTTAAATAACTCACGAACTCATTGCTCATGTACTCACCGCCCCGATCTGATCGAATGCATTTCAAGAGTTTTTCGGTTTGTTTCTCTACTTCAAATCGGTATTCTTTGAACTTTTTAAAAGTTTCCGATTTGTGTTTCATAAGAAACACATAACCATATCATGACAAATCATTGATAAAAGTTACAAAATATTGAAAACCAACCCATGGTAGCATGATTTATAGGACCACATACATCAGAATGCACAAGTTCCAATAAATCATTAGCACGGTGTCCAACACCACTAAATGAGGATTTGGTCATTTTACCTTGAATACAATATTCACAAACTGGTAAAGGTTCTATGGTTAGATCTGATATCACACCATCCTTAACTAGTTTGGTTAGGCGTTTTATACCTATATGACCTAATCTCATATGCCAAAGTTCTGTGTTATTTATTTCACCCGATCTTTTCCTTTTAGATTTCTCTATATTAAGGACATCACGATTTTTGGTAAGAATCATGGGACATGAAACAAGCAAAACATTCATATTATCATATAAATCCAAAAGACCGTCTTTAATATTTACATGAAATCTTTCACTGTCAAGTACAAGAAGTGAGATGATTTATCGTATCATAGTCGGCACAAAATAACAGTTATTAAGTTTAATATTACATTCATCGGAGAGTTTCAAAAAAAAAATTCCTACTGCTTCAACTTGTAGAGAATCTCCATTCCCTACTCGTAGTTGGATCTCTCTCGGCTTCAATCTTCTAGTTTTTCTCAGATTCTGCAACGAATTGGAGATATGAGAAGGACAAGCGGTGTCTAACACCCAAGTCGAACTAGAATCAAAAGCAAGTGTAATGTCAATAATAGGAAAACAAATACCTGAGGGAGCTTTCTTCAAAGAAGATAAATACTTTGGACAATTGCGTTTCCAGTGTCCAAGTATGCCGCATTGGAAATATTTTCCTTTTGCAACATCTGTCTTCACCTTTGGCTTAGAAACCCCTGTGGAAGCAACCTTTGGACCTTTACCTTTGACTTTATTTTTCTTTTTCTGTTTCTTCCCAGCCGGCTTTTGAGAAGCCTGAGAAGGTCCAGAAGAAGAAGCACCAGTGACCATGAAAGCAAAATTATTCTTATTCATGTCATCTTGAGCCGTCAGCAACATATTGTGCAACTCAGAATAGGTAGGAAGCATCTTATGCATGTTAAAGTTAACGATAAAGTCCTTGAAAGACTTAGGAAGAGATGCGAGAATCACACTATTCCCGAGGCGGTTATCAATAGAAATATACATCCTTTCGAGCTCTTCGATACAATCTATTAGCTTCACCACATGTGGGTTAACAGGTTTTCCATCCAGGAGGAAAGTATGAAAAAGATCGACAGCCACCCTATGCATCTCTACCTACGGTCGATCACTGAATAGTTCCTTCATATGCATCAAGATGGATCCGGAATCAGACATCGACATATACTTCCTCTGTAGTTCCGGCACCATAGATCCCAAGATGTATGATCGGACTTTCCGATCATCATCCTACCATTTCTTGAACGTCTCACGTTCTTCATCTAAAGCATCATCTGAAACCCTTGCGGACATTGGGCCATCTAGAACATATTCAAGTTGCTCCGCTTGAGAGAGAATTTGGAGATTCATGAGCCAAACATTATAATTAACAGCACCCTGGAGCCTATGCGTATCAAGTATACATGAAAGCGGATTCGAAACAGACATTCTGTTAGGGATATGCCCTATACCCAACTTGTGGATGAGCTATATGTACATGCATATCTAGTATTTTCATTAATTAATAAAATGAAAATCTTTATTATACGTGTCTTACATAACTTATATAAATCATCAACACTGTAATAAAGCCCTTGGAATAATAAGACAATGGCTTCCACGCCTTATGAGAATCATTACTCTTAAATGTTCCTAGTCATAGTTTTGTGAATAATCTGGGCGTTCACAAAGTGGAGAGACTAGCATGATGATATGATCCACCCTTAAGAGAGGTAGCCGATCTCATAGGCTACTAGCAGAGATCCGTCCACTTGGTGTATCACATGGATGCATGAGTTGCTCATGTCCATCGAACTGACCGCCGAAAGTTTTCATATGGAGTGTTTATCCCATGTGTCTGTGAGAACTTTCATGTATCGATTATATGACTAGTCCTTTGACTTGAGGTCTTTACAATCTTATGTGTGGATCAAATAACTTTGATGTTCTCCTTCCCCAGTTCAAAAGATCCGGTCATAAGGGTATGATTGGGTCATTTGTTGAAACACATGAAGTTTGTAAAGATACAACAGAGAATTGCCACTCTCTCGGATAATATTTTCTTATAAGAGTAGTATTCCAGTTCGCGGGTTGATATGTGTGATCAGTGCTTGAGACTGTGGCCACAGCGGAAAAATCATGTGAGATTCTTGGGTTAACACGATTCATGACACTATCAACATCATACCTTTGACCATATGGGTAGACACTTTCCGTACCCTAGGTCAATTGGTGGGGATACAGTGAGGCGAGAGACCGTATCATATGTAATCGCATACAAAATGGTGGGTATATATCTTTCCTTCTCATTTGGGGGCCTTGGCAATGTTGCTAGATGTCAACCTTGGTCATTGAAATCGAACGACTATCTGATCGAAAGATATTTATGTTCGATTAAATTTTCATGATTCATTTCATGTCCAACTTGAGGGGAACCCAAAAGGTCACACACAACAAAGTCGAAATCAATGGTTAACAGTGCACAGTACAAATATAACAGCATATACGATTGCTGTAGAAATTGTTCATAAATAGTTCAATGTGTTTAATTATTGAATAGATCATTTATGAGGTTCCATAGTGGCTTAGGGATTGATGAATGACGATAGGGGCACTTTGGGAATTGGAATAAAAAATAAAAAATAAAAATCACTATTCACATTAATAGTAAAAAAAAATTTTGTTATTTTTTTTGAATTCCAATTCGGCCCAAACCCTTATTTGGGTTTTATAATCTCATTAAACCACTAAATTAAGATCCAATGGCTAAGATTAAATTAGCTTTTATCCCACATCGGATTCTTAATTAATTTTATTATCTTTGGAGCACTATATAAACCCAAAGAATTCTTCACAAATTTTTACACCAAACCTTTCATATATTGGGTTTATATAAGTGAGAAACTCTAAAGTTTAAGAGTAAGCCACTGATTTTGAGGATCCTTAAGTCTAATTGACTAGAGGAACCTCGAGTTAAAAGTTTTGAGGTATTTGCCTAGGCTAGCACCAAGGGCAAAATACCCGTGCACTCAAGGCGTAGTCTTGCCATTGAGTTTTGGCTTTGGTGTGTGCATATTTGGAGGCCACATACTTGGGTGGCTCTTTGGAAGGTGGAAGAACTTGCTGAGTTCGAGAAAAGCTTGTAGATTGGAGGGAGGACTGGAGGAGTCTTCGGTTCAAGTAAGTCTTTTTCATTCTAAATTTTAATTAGAGTTCTTATGATAGTTAGCATGTTTAGGTTTATGTTCTTTGCATGTTTTATGAGTTTTATGCTTAGAATATATAGTAACATGCCTAGGCATGTAGAATAATCAAAACAAATTGGTCTTGGGCAAAGGGAAAGTGGCATAATAATTTTAATTTTCCGCTGCGCACTCGTGGCCGCTTCCCAACACATTTTTGTCTACACAAGATAAAACAAAATTAAGCGGATAATAATATTTCAATATCGTGATAAAACACTAAATAGAATATGGATTTACTTTTTCTATAAAGTGCCATCGCATTGTCTTACATATTCTTTATAATCTCTACAAACAAGAATACAAAAATTTAACTCTTAAATCTCATAATGAGAAGTAGATCATTCTTGACATTTACGCAAATCTCACGCTTTAGCAATATTGACCTTTGTAAATTCGAGAAGGTAGACAACTATTGTCAATTGCATCTCATGCAACTCTTACATTCGGTCCTTAATCGAATCTTATCCTCAGGCTTTAGCAATATTGGATAATTCAATTTTTAGATCAACTTATCTATCGTCGAAAGTAGGATACAAATATTAACCTCACGCTTTAGCAATATTGGATAATACTTTCTCTTAAATTCGACTCATCTCATGCTTAACCGGATTAGACCAAAACATTACAATCAATCCCTCATGCTTTAGCAATATTAGGAATAATCATAATGGTTTAACTAAGACCGTATAGACAAGCCGGACCATGTCATATTTTCACACAAAATTAATGACACTTAGATCTAGTGTAGAGATTTTAACAAGCTCAAATGCACACAAATATTTAAATGTATGCATGCACAATAAAATGCCTAAACATGTAATCTACTATTAAATGTATGCATGGTATTTTATACAATTAAAAAAATTGTAAGGAACATGAATAATTAAAAGCATGTATCTCTCTGATACCACTTGTTGAGTGAGGAACGGCAATGCCGAGCGCAGCGGAACTAGCCCAAGATCAAATCCCGAGCGAATAATTATTTATTTATTTATTTTCGACAATAGCTAAAAAGGTGTGTTAAATTTTTTTTACTACAAACTTAAATTATTCCAATGTATTAAAAAACATATATCATCATATATAAATTTTTTCATACATCAAATTAACTTCCATAAGCTCAAATAAAAAATTCTAACACATTAACAAATTTATCAACACTTGAAAAATTTAATCCAAGCATCAAAATTATTTTCCAACACTTGAAAAAATAATCCAAGCATACAAAATTAATATATCAACTATATAATAATTTTTCCATACAACTTAATGCTTCATTTTCCTCACATACATGCTTCTAATTATTCAACACTTCCACAATAATTTTTCTCAACAAAAATCATCAACAAAACAACAATAAATTTACAAATTAAATTTACCAACAATTGATTTCAACCATTGCCAATTGTTGAAGCTTTGCATCCAAAATCCTCAATTCCTCCAAGCTCTTGATTCTTTGAAATTCCTTCTTCCTCCACCAAATTGAGCTTCTTGAAGAACAAGTCTTGGTGATCAAAAGGTGGTTTGATCACTCAAGAATGGCAACAAGATTTTCCCAAATTTAACTCTTAAAACCTAGGAAAATCAAAGCTTCAAGAACACAAATTAACCCTCAACTCTTAAGGATTAATTCCATGGACTTGAAAATATGTTTGGGTAATTTTTGGTGAGATTTAAGGCTTGAATTTTTAGAGCCAAAACAAAAAAAAAAGATTCACCTTGTTTTTCCTTCTTGTTCGGCAGGAAGCAAAACATAGGGGTGGAGGTTGTTCTTTTTCTTTGTTTTCGACAGTAAGCAAATCAAAAGGGGTAAGGATATTTTTTGTTTTTATAATTTTATTTTTATTAAAATTAATTAAACAAAACCAAACCAGAGCCATTTAAACAAACTATGGATCAAGGGAATCTTTTCCCTACACCACATATTTCAAAAAATTAACTTAACCAAGGTTAAAAAATTAATCTCACCACTAAGTCAACTTAGTCACAATCAAATTATTTAGTTACTTTAACAAAAATAATCAATTGCATTAACTAAAGTTACTTTAATTAATTAAAACCTTTATTTATATATACCAAGTAATTAATTTTGTACATTAATTTAACAATTAAATTAATTTACTAATTAATTACTAATTTAATGAAAATCAAATTTACATTTATTATACAATAAACTTATATCAACTCTTGATATAAAATTAATTAATTCAATTCATCTCATGAATTATCGGATCAAACAATTTAATCCTTAAAACCAAAAAATACATTGTCAACATTTGACAAAAAGTAGCCCTAGTGCCAAACGAGTAAACTTAATATAATGGAACTCTTTAGGCTCACGTTCGGTTGTTACTTATATATATACATATATTCGTACATATATTCATGAAGGTCTGCCCACCTTCAAATCATGACTAAAAATAACACGACACGTCGAACCATACAAGTCGAGGTTAAAACGTTAATGTATAATCCATTCATCATTACCGTCTCCAATTGAGTATGGTTATAGATTTACTATCAAAACCTTATCTACTCAATATAAATAATTTTCATAATCATATTCCATTAATAAATAATATATGCAAAACTCCTTTCAATATTATTTATAATGTTAAAGAAACAATTTCTTCAACGAACTTTTGGCCAAAAGATTTCTAGAATATACTGTGAAAAAATTCTGGAAACATAATCCAACCATATGGACTGACAAATCCTCATATTAACACAAATTGATCTTCGTGAGCATCGGTTTATACCTAACAGTCATCCAGAGGTCAGACCATAAAAGGTCTCTGACATGCATGGTATTAGGCACAAAGGATCACTCACAAGACCACCGTGGTGTCTCAAGTCAAAGGACTACAATAACTACTCAACTCGAAAAGATAACTATTGACAGTTTTATGGAATATCTATTAGTCATCTTTTATGAGTTTGTTCGATATTCATTCCACTAATGAATATCTACATTTCTATACGAACTTCCACTAAGCTGAAAGTATTTTGAGACAAACCATATGTCCATTACATATATAGACAATGCACTAGTCTTACCAATATAATGGCCGACCCATGTCAATATATCTAGACCAGGAATAATTTATATTCGAGAGAATGCGTTATATTTCTCAACACCATTTTCAACTCTTGCAACTATATCACCATATTTTGTAACTCTCGAGTCTATACTAATTTCATATAAGGTTCCGAGTGAAACTCAAAATCTCTAACCCATAGAGTAATCTAACAATTAGATTTATGATGAATGGTAATTATATCACTATTTCCCACTAATTTAACTTAATATTTTGTATAGTTTCTTGAGTTTTGTGAATATTTTGATGTGTTTTGTGTTATTTTGTAGATAAATAAAGTTTCAGGACATTCTGGAGGTGATTTGGAGCAAAACAGTGAAAATTGGCAAAAAGGGTATTTGGTAATTTGTGCGCGCCGCGACGCCCAAACCCTTGGCGTCGCGACGCCTAACGTGCACCGAGTCCTTGCTAACGTGCGCCGGGTCTACGTGTCAGAATCTGAAAAGTTGACTTTGCTAATGTGCGTTGTGACACGGGTCAACATCACAGGCGATCTGCTAAAATGCGCCTGCCACGTGTCATCATCCTACGGTGCCGACAATCACCTTTGCCACGTGTCACTCTATGTCACCGCCACGTCAGCGTCCACATCATACATTGACCGAGTCAACGTGCCACCTCATTGCCACGTCATCATCAGCCAATCACGCCATGCCACGTGTCGCAATCCTATGGTGCCGACAGTCGCCGTCGCCACGTCATGCCACATCAGCATAATAATTGAGCTCTCAGCCGCCTTGCCACGTGTCGCCTTATCTCCTTATCCAGAATCACCACGTGTCAAGCCCTCAGCATGCCACGTCAAAAGAAGCTGGCGTCGCGACGCCCAGAGCCTACCGAGGCCTATAAATTCAGCTCGATGTTTCAGTTTCAAATGTACCATTTTCTCTAAATTCTCTGATGTAAATAGGGAGTTGTCTATCTAGTTTCTTTTAGTTTTTAGTTTTGTAAATAATTTTAATTATGTTTTGTAATAATAGTAATTTACTTTCTTACTTTTTACAGTTTTTACTATTAACCATGAGGAGGTAACTTCCCCAGCTAGGGTGAAAGGTAATTCTTTTACTGTTACTATTTAGATTAATCTCCCTTAAATATAATATATTCACTATTTAAAATTTGACTTAAAAAGTATACCGCCAGATTGGTCGGTTGGTAATTCATTTTAATCTGGTTTAAACCTGACTAATCAAGAATACCGCCAGATTGGTCGGTTGGTAATTAAATTTTCTTCCCGCCTATATGGCAGGTTTATTTTGGTTCCGCCTTTATGGCTGGTTGGACTTAATTTGACTTAATCAGGTTACCGCCTATACGGCTGGTTGGTAAAATAATCACAAGTTAATATATTATATTAAGGGAGATATCTAAATAGAATTAGTAAAAGTTGATCCTTTTACCTTAGCATTTTATTTTATTTTAATTTATTTTTCAGCTTTTACTTTATGTCTTTTACTTTTCAGCATTTTTACTTTATGTCTTTTACTTTTAAGTTTTTACTAGCCCTAGTTATGTGTTAGATATCTGAGGTTATGATGAATTCTAATATCACCGGTTTATAAGGGGTTATTTTATAGTTTGGGTAATTTAAAGGTTTACTTATTAAGTCTTAAGCTTAATGCTTCTTGTTGTTTGATCAACAATAAGGTTGATGTGGTAAACTTAAAATAAACTTGACAAATGAATTTTAGGTTTCAGCCTTAGACTTAATAGCCCACGATCTTCCTTGAGGATAAATAACCCTTTAATAGATTTCCTTACAGGATAGACATATACCTGTCGGGCGGGGGTAGCCATAATTGGAACTTAAACTTAATGAATCCAGATAATTTGGTTGACATAGACATATGTTTCAATTGGGTTAAACTGGGTATTAGCGTCTGACCATCGACAGAGGCTTTCGCATAATTTAGTGTTCCAGGTTAGTAAACCAATTTATTACACAAACATAAAATAATCACTTCATCTTTTAAAAGATATTAGAAAGATTCACAACCCTAGATCTTTGTGTCTTTTGTTATTTTCCTTAGTATATTCTTTTGTCTTTTTATTTATTTAGCAAATCTACAATCAACCAAATCAATCAAGCAATCAATTCCCTTCTCCCTATAATTAGATACCTGTAAATAAATAGTATCAATAATTAATAACAACCGTAGGAATTAAGTCCTCGTGGGATCGATATTTTTATACTATTTGAACGATACGTGCGCTTGCGTTATACGTGTGTGTTTACGCCGGTCAAGTTTTTGGCGTCGTTGCCGCGGATTTATTTTTTGAGTTATTAATTTTGAAGCTATCTAATTTACTTGTATCTAATTTTCTTTATTTTTATCTGTAATTTTTATTTCTTTTTTTTGTTTTCAGGTGATTGAAAAATGGAACATTATTGAGAGATTGAGAGATCACAAGCTTTATTAGAAGATACACCCCAAATCTGGGAGCAACAGTCCGGTTTTCTGAGGCCTGTTGTACAGCCTAACAACTATCCCTAGATGTCAGAATCAAGCAATACTACATTTGCTCATCAAAACGAAATGGGGAGATGTGTGATTTATGATGGTAACCACCCGAGCGATCAATACATATACTTTTCAGAGTGGCAGAATTATCAGAATCATTCAAGGTATGAAGAACCATCATATTTTCCATCTACCTTCGATTTCCATCAACAATCAGACCATCAGAGGAAGATCAAATGATTGACATGCTCAAAGATTGGGTCATGAAACAAGACGAAAAGTTGGATACAATGCTTGAAACATGCCAGAATCAATTTGAAAGTATTTAGAGACAATCAGAATTCATTCAGAGTCTGACAGATCAGATGAGACAATTAACAGAAAATCAGAGCTACATACCTCATGGACTATTTTCAGATAACATTGATGAAGCCTTCGAGTACCAAACATTTCAATATGACATTTTAGCAGAGGAGAAGGTTGAGCAGAATCAGGAACCAGAGGTATCAGTTCAGAAACCCGAACCGACGAAATCTCGATTTGATTTTTATTATTCTGAATCTGACGAAGATGAAGCTGAGTTGTTTGTACCAACTGCATCAACAATTGAGGATGTAATTCTATATCCTCAAAATGAAGATCTTGGAGCGTCCATTGCATAAATGTTTGAAGAAGATCTATCTGAGCTAATCATTTCACCCAGATCAAAGGATGAAGACCTAAAATCTGACACATCTTTACATCCTCAAGTTGACACTTATGGAGCATGCATTTCACAAATGATAGATGAAGAATTGAATACAGAAATTTTAAAATTCATTTGTGAATAAAAGGTGGAACAAGAAACAGAGCAAATGGAGGAGCAATTGTCAGACAAAAATGAAGATCCAGTGAATTCAGGCGAAACATCACTGTTTTGGGGAGTACAAATCAAAGACATCACCCAGAAGCTTGACAGAATGGAACTTCCATTCCAAGTCAAGCACCATACGAGACCTCCTGATTTTCTTTCTTTCTTTTCAGGAACCAATGGAGCGACAAAGAATAAAAAGTGGCACAAGCACTGAATAGGACAAAATGCTTTTTACCACCTTACCGTTGGAAGAGACCCTTCAAAAGCAACGCTAATTGGATTGTCTTTAATCGGACATCCAAAATGACGCTGAAACCTCCTTGACAGATGGATTTCAATCACGTCGGGCTGAAGACGAAAGATTTAGCGCTAGCAGGGAGGCAACCCATGCACTTTGTTGTAATTTCTGTTTACATATTTTGTGTATACATGTTTTGGCAAAGATAAGAAATAATTCATTAGCGATGGCTGAGTAAGGAATGGATTCTTGAGACGCATCCTAATGAATTTATACTAAGCGAATGGCGTAATGTGTACACAATTCTGGTGCCTTAATTATTGCTTTGATTTGCTTTTCTGTTGTAATTATCTTTATTTTCGTAGACAGAATCCAGAATTTTTAACCTTTCACGATTTTTTTATTGATTAGCTAACAATCGTCCTTTGGAAGATACTAGTGCTATTATTACTCACCCTTTTCAGGTCATATAAATTCAGCCTGTCATTGCACTTTTGAAGACATCCAGAGTAAAAAAATGGAAGCCACTTCAAGAAGACGAGTTGAAAACATCTGTGTGTTTTGCAGTACTAGTGTTGGTATTAAGCCACAATACGTAGAAGCAGCACAGGAATTGGGTCGAGTCTTAGCTGCAAGGAATATGCACTTAGTATATGGCGGAGGCAATCTTGGAATAATGGGGATCGTTTCAAAGGCCGTACAGGAAGGAGGCAGTAATGTTTTGGGAATCATCCCAAAACCCTTGGTGGAGGAAAATCTTATTGGATCATCAAACGGAGAGGAATTGATCGTGCCAGGTATGTCTAAACGATTGGTAGAAATGATTAATCGTGCTGATGCTTTTATTGCTTTGCCAGGTGGCTTGGGTACATTGGAGGAAATTTTTAAAGTTCTATCTTTGGTGAACCTGAACATATACCAGAAACCAATTGGGCTGTTTAACGTTGATGGATTTTATGATTTTCTTTGTGTGTTTCTTGATGATGCTCGGAGAAATGGGTTCGTGTCAAAACCTTTAAAAGAACTTCTCTTTACTGCCAGAACTGCTCCGGATCTAATTGACCAACTCTTAGCCTATGAACCACAAGTTGACCCTATCATTTCAAAGATAAATTGGTCTGAAGACGATCGTGGTAAGAGGCGTCGGATTAATCTGGATCTTAACCTTTAATTTCCTGTAAAATTTCAGCTAACCAGGTATTATCTTCTAAACTCTTCTTCTACTGTTTAAGACATTGGGGACAATGTCTCATTTAGGTTTGGGGGAGGGAATTAGTTGATCAGTACCTTGTTTTTAGTTTGTGTGTTATTTTTATTTTTATTTTTAGTCCAAAATTTTTCGAAAAATCCAAAAAAATTGAAAACTTTTCAAAAATTACAAAAATATTTTGCGTTTTTATTTTGACTAAAAAGGTGAAATTGGTAAGAGATAGCTGAGTAAGGAGTTTTCACTCCTGAGACGTATCTCAAACCATTTTTGAAACAAGTTAATTTTTGTTTATTTCCTTTTGAAATATTTAATTTGTAAATTCTCCATAAAACTGACTAAAATGGATCTTCATATGCTCAGTTGGCATGTATTATTAACATACATGGAAACATACGGACATGAGCTGTAATTGAAAAGTTTTTAATATTCAGTGCTCTAGTTTAATTGGATGAAGCATCTCAAAAAGTGATGGAGTAAAAAAAAACGTCTGAGATCCGAGTTATTAAGTCTGTAAGGGTGTTTTAACACCTAGTGCCCTAAAGCCAACTGGTTTGGGAGTCACTGGCCCAAAGCTCGCTACATGGATCAAATATGCTGCAAAAAATATATATCTGAAGTCTGAGTAATTAAGTCCGTAGGGGTGTCTTAACACCTGGTGCCCTAAAGCCAACTGGTTTGGGAGCCACCGGCCCAAAGCTCGCTACATAGACGGAAGATATTGTATATAAATAAAAGATAAAATAAAAAAATCAAAGAAAAAAATCAGAAAAATCCGAAAAATTATTCCATTGCTACAAAAAGGTGTGAAATCTGATAGAACTTTAGGACAAAAATATTACTCTCTTATCAACTACACTTGTGACTGTTGTGGGCAAAAATGAGTTGATTAATATTTTGTTGGCTGTGTATATGGAAAATGGTAAATATAATCGGAGAATTTACTTATTCAATAATTTAGAAAGAAACAAAACAAATAGTAACTTGGAGTAGAAGTTTCACCTGATTAGTCACTAACTTCTTTATTCTCTTTTCTCTTGTCTTTTTGCTTTTGTGTGCATTAGTTTCACTACATTTTTACTTTTATAAAATGTTTGTGGGTATCATTGTTGTAAACCCTCACGAGACTACAACTCGTCCACTAGGGACACCTAGGGGTTTAAAGGCTTGTTGCGTACGCAAAATACAACCGTGATCCCTACGAAAGTGGCTTAGTTAAATTTTATTATGTTATTTTATTTTGTGTTTTGCTCGAGGACTAGCAAAATGTTAGGTTTGGGGGTGTGATTAGTGGTAATTATATCACTATTTCCCACTCATTTAACTTAATATTTTGTATAGTTTCTTGAGTTTTGTGAATATTTTGATGTGTTTTGTGTTATTTTGTAGATAAATAAAGTTTCAGGACATTCTGGAGGTGATTTGGAGCAAAACAGTGAAAATTGGTAAAAAGGGTATTTTGGTAATTTGTGTGCGTCGCGAGGCCCAAACCCTTGGCGTCGCGACGCCTAACGTGCGCCGAGTCCTTGCTAACGTGCACCGGGTCTACGTGTCAGAATCTGAAAAGTTGACTTTGCTAACGTGCGCCGTGACACGTGTCAACATCACAGCCGATCTGCTAAAATGCGCCTACCACGTGTCATCAACCTACGGTACCGACAATCACCTTTGTCACGTGTGCCACGTGTCACTCCATTTCACCGCCACGTCAGCGTCCACATCATCCATTGACCGAGACAACGTGCCACCTCATTGCCACGTCATCATCAGCCAATCACGTCATGCCACGTGTCGCAATCCTATGGTGCCGACAGTCGCCGTCGCCACGTCAGCATAATAATTGAGCTCTCAGCCGCTTTGCCACGTGTCGTCTTATCTCCTTATCCAGAATCGCCACGTGTCAAGCCCTCAGCATGCCACGTCAAAAGAAGCTGGTGTCGCGACGCCTAGAGCCTACCGAGGCCTATAAATTTAGCTCGATGTTTCAGTTTCAAATGTATCATTTTCTCTAAATTCTCTGATGTAAATAGGGAGTTGTCTATCTAGTTTCTTTTAGTTTTTAGTTTTGGAAATAATTTTAATTACGTTTTGTAATAATAGTAATTTACTTTCTTACTTTTTATAATTTTTACTATTCACTATGAGGAGGTAACTTCCACAGCTAGGGTGAAAGGTAATTCTTTTACTGTTACTATTTAGATTAATCTCCCTTAATATAATATATTCACTATTTAAAATTTGACTTAAAAAGTATACCGCCAGATTGGTCGGTTGGTAATTCATTTTAATCTGGTTTAAACCTGACTAATCAAGGATACCGCCAGATTGGTCGGTTGGTAATTAAATTTTCTTACTGCCTATATGGCAGGTTTATTTTGGTTCCGCCTTTATGGCTGGTTGGACTTAATTTGACTTAATCAGGTTACCGCCTATACGGCTGGTTGGTAAAGTAATCACAAGTTAATATATTATATTAAGGGAGATATCTAAATAGTAATTAGTAAAAGTTGATCCTTTTACCTTAGCATTTTATTTTATTTTAATTTATTTTTCAGCTTTTACTTTATGTCTTTTACTTTTCAGCATTTTTACTTTATGTCTTTTACTTTTAAGTTTTTACTAGCCCTAGTTATGTGTTAGATATCTGGGGTTGTGATGAATTCTAATATCACCGGTTTATAATGGGTTATTTTATAGTTTGGGTAATTTAAAGGTTTACTTATTAAGTCTTAAGCTTAATGCTTCTTGTTGTTTGATCAATAATAAGATTGATGTGGTAAACTTAAAATAAACTTGACAAGGGAATTTTAGGTTTCAGCCTTAGACTTAATAGCCCACGATCTTCCTTGAGGATAGATAACCCTTTAATAGATTTCCTTACAGGATAAACATATACCTGTCGGGCGGGGGTATCCATAATTGGAACTTAAACTTAATCAATCAAGATAATTTGGTTGACATAGACATATGGTTCAATTGGGTTAAATTGGGTATTTGCGTCTGACCATCGACAGAGGCTTTCGCATAATTTAGTGTTCCCGGTTAGTAAACCAATTTATTACACAAACATAAAATAATCACTTCATCTTTTAAAAGATATTAGAAAGATTCACAACCCTAGATCTTCGTGTCTTTTGTTATTTTCCTTAGTATTTTCTTTTGTCTTTTTATTTATTTAGCAAATCTACAATCAACCAAATCAATCAAGCAATCAATTCCCTTCTCCCTATAATTAGATACCTGTAAATAAATAGTATCAATAATTAATAACAACAGTAGGAATTAAGTCCTCGTGGGATCGATATTTTATACTACTTGAACGATACGTGCGTTTGCGTTATACGTGTGTGTTTACGCCGGTCAATTTACAATATATAAATAAAAGTAAGAATTACCATACAAATAAATAAATAATCATGATAACGAAAATATTACATTGCATAAATAATAAATATTCATACAAAAAGTGAATGGTGCTCGATCACCATTTCCAACACCTCCATTCTCATGTCACTACATGAACGATCCCGGATCAAGGTCGTCATACAAGTATAGAATGGACCACATCTATAGATAAACCACAAACTAAGTACCATTTTTGTTTGCTTTATATAGACTATTTAGATTACTAACTTCATACTTAAATCCTCTCGTGCATCAAACATACACTAAGTTTGAAAATAAAAGAGTAATCAAGGTAAACAAGACAATTGAACAATATGCGATATAAATCAAACAACTTTGATAAATGAATAATGCATTTATTATTATTATAATAATCAATTTTGTTTACAATACATGAAGCTCTAGGGCATAAATCCCAATTGTGATTCTCTGCTTGTATGGTCCATCTTTCTGCTGGTTGACGGGTCCTCGTATCATAGTTTTTTGTTCGTTTGGAGGGGTTTGAAATTTTCTCTTCATGGCGCTACTAGGACTGTCCCGTTTCTTGTTCCTCTTGTCTTTTTCCCATTGGATCTCGATTTGTGCTTGGTCTACAGTGTAGAATCAGACTTTCGTCAATTTTTTATAATGCCCATTGTCCGCTAGCAGACCATTCCTGAAGGCTTCTACAGCCGTCGGCCGGTGGAGATCTAGGATGGATATTCTTTCTTTGTTTAAATGAGCCACATAGTTTGGCAGAGATTCTCCATTCTGCTATTGGATTGTAGTGAGGTTGGTTGTGGTTTTCTTGAGCTTACAAGAGCTGGCAAAGTTCTCAACGAACTTGTCTGTAAGTTTTTTATACGACCCAATGGATCAGTATGGAAGATTGATAAACCATGTGAGGGCTGGGCCTGCCAATGTTTCTCCAAACCCTCTACACATTCCAGCTTCTCATTGGTGTCGAGGACATCATCTTGTATTTGTAATGGACATCGTGGTCGTCTGGGTCCATGGATCCATCATATAGTTTCATATCAGGAGGGTTTAACTTTCTCAAGAGTTCAATGGAAGTAATGGTCTCTAAGAAAAGAGTTTCAGAAATTATCCCTGCTTGACTTTTTCTTATTGGTAGTCTGACACCATGTATACATGAGAGAATTGCTTCTTTGAACTCCTGCATTTCCTTGCGCATGGAAGAGGTAACTTGTTTTGCTTGGTCAGTTGGAGGGGCATAGCGACCTCTTTGGTGATTTTCGGGGTGGTTGTCTAGTGGCAGATCGCCACTTGCCACATCATTGAATGCTCTTAAGAGGTTGGTTTGAATGGTGGGATTGCTGAGGTGATCCAAAGCTTCGCGCGGTTGTGAGGTTGAGGTGATCTGCTCCAATTGCTTCTGAAAGCTTGTGTTGGTGCTTCGTATGGCTAGGTTCTCCTCCTCCAATGATCGCAACTGTTCTTGAGAATGTCCAATTGTCTCACCACGAGGTCTGGTGTTTGTTCGCTGCCAGAAGCCATGGGTAGGTGTGTTGAAATGATCATAGACTGAGAGATCTTTGCTTGCTATAAATCGATGGGGCCCCAAGGTAGGCTTCAAATTATAGACACTGGAATTCACCTTAGGTCTATAATCAATAATTTATATGATAGGGCACTAGCGATCCTGCAAAATAAAGGTATAGTGAGTTGGAAGTTACTACCCACCGGTGAGGTGGTTTCCGTAGGCTCTCCGATGCTCAAGTTAGTGGTGAAGACGAGCAGAAAGTAATATAAAAGCAAGGTATTATGTTACCTTGATCTCCTTGGACTGTCGTGATGGAGGTGGGTAAATGTTTAAAGGATGATAGGCTTTGAGAGCTCAAAAAAATTATGTTTAAGCTTCCATGAATTGCAACTATGAGTTATGCATCCTTTTATAGGCCGCTATGGAATTCGATGTCATATTTATGATGTAGGTCCAATTAATATGTTAAATGTTTAACCTTTCGTATCAAAAATGACTAATCACGTG
Source organism: Zanthoxylum bungeanum (assembly GCA_019454045.1). Taxonomy (NCBI): domain Eukaryota; kingdom Viridiplantae; phylum Streptophyta; class Magnoliopsida; order Sapindales; family Rutaceae; genus Zanthoxylum; species Zanthoxylum bungeanum. The sequence continues at coordinate 36,933 of SKCR01027460.1, read as the reverse complement.
GAGGGTAATTAATTATGACAAACGTGTTTTTTTCGGTTTAGTTATTGGAAAGTCAATTGGTTGTCTTATAGGCATTTCATGTGTATGGGCATGAGAAGTGTTCAGATCCTTGGCCCAACCTTGGACCAAGAATTGGCTGTTTGAAGGAATTTGGGCTCTATCTGACATGAGGCCTGTGGTGAAAAGATAATTATGCCATTAGTCCAAATTTGGCCCGTACAATAAGTTCTGTTTATGGATCTTGAAAATGGGTGAGTAATAAAGGCACTAATACCTACAAAATGAAAATTGTCAGATGAACAGTAAAATAGATCATGAAAGTCAAAAAATTTAGATACCGTCAACAAAATTAAAGTAAAAGAAATCAAAACAGTAAATTAAAATAAATCAAAACAGTAATTTAAAGTAAAGGAAATCAAAACAATAAATTGAAACAATATGCACTGGTAGTTGTGATTGTGGCTCACATCTTCCTCTGATTTTACGTTTAGTAACGGGTTGAACGCACTCTATGGATCATGGATATGCTTCATATCCAATTTTCTTATAAATTGACAAACATAATTTTTAAGGTCTGATTCCCGAGACTGTATCGTTGTCTTTCTTTTTAAAATTATGTAAGTTGCGAATCAATCTATCAAATCCACTAGGATGCATCTTAAGAGTCAATGATATATTATCTAATAATTCCTTACTCAATATATCTCTAATGTATTGAATTTTTTCTTCGTGATTATTAAACATCATTCCATAGAACGAGAACGAGGGTTGCACGTCCAACTGCGCATTTATAACAAACACCTAATTGTTTAACTCTCTGTTTCTTAGCATAGGTGTTTTTCTCCAAACTAGGTATGTAAGCGATGAATGAATCAAGAAATTTAAGGACTCATGTTTTAACCATTTCTTTCTTGTAAGTGTTTAATATTTTTTTGAGTGGTTGATGTGTTCTAACATTATCTTTGCGTGCGTATTTTGCGTGTGTATTTTAAAGGATTAATGCCTTTTATATCTTTTAAAATCCAACCAATTCCCTGTTTATATTCCCTCAACATATTTAACAACTTACCTTCTTGATCACTTGTAAGAGAATAAGAAATTACCACATGGTAAGTTTGTTTATCTCCAAAAAATATATATTTTAATCCTTCAGGCAAAATATTTAATTCCAATTTGGATGATTCTTCATGTTTTTCTTTTTCAAATATTCCTAGTTCCTCAAAATTTTATTTCTCTCCATCATTTTCCAGTACCTGTATAGAATCAAGTAAAGAAAAATCATTAGAAATATCTGAATCTAATTACGTACTTGATTTAAGAAAATTAACTGTACAGATTTTCATATGGTCAGATTCACTCCCTGAATATGTTCTTCCAAAATTGGTTCAATTACTTCTATATTTTCATTTTAACAGTCCTCATCGTATGGTTGCTTGCATATATTAAAAACATTAAACTCCAACTTCATATTGCCAAAGGAAAAATTCATGATTTCATTCCTGCAATTAATTAAAGCATTAGCTGTTGCTAAAACTAGACGACCAAGTATTACAGGAACTGGTTTTTAACTGTCTACTACATGTTGTGTTTCTAAGACAATAAAATACACATGATATATGAATTTATCGACTTGCAATAACATATTTTCCACAATTCATTTCGGTACTTTAACTGATCTATCGACAAGTAAAAGAGTAGTTGAAGTTGGTTTTAACTCGTCAATATTAAGTTATTGGTAAACCGAAAATGGAAGCAAATCGACACTAGCTCCAAGATCAATCAATGAATGTTCAATTTTATGATTTCCAATAATACATGAAATAGTTGGACAAACCAGAGTCTTTGTATTTCAATACATTATTGGTTGAGAGAATGGAACTGACATGTTCAGCTAGAAAAACTTTCTTTCTTACCTGATGTATTCTTTTAACGGTCCATAGGTTTTTCAAAAATTTGGCATAAGATGGTATCTGTTTGGTGGCATCTAACAAAAGAATATTGACATTCACCTGTTTGAATATTTCATATATCTTTGAGGAATGATTCAATTTCTTTGTTTTCAATGCTTGAGGAAATGGAGGTGCATGTGGTAAATTGTTATCATCAACGATAGGTAATGGTTCATCAATCCCTTCATTACCCTCAGAAGCTGAATCTTCACGAAATTCAAGAATGGGTCTTTGGATGGCCTTACCACCGCGAAAAGTAATAACAGATTTGACTTGGTCTATGTGTTTACTATTAGAACTACCCTCGTGAGGCTTTTGATGACTTTTAGGGTTTTGCTGTGGTTGTGCAGGAAACTTTCATTTCTCATTAATGGTCAATACAGATGTGATTTTGAAAAAAAAAAATCTTTCAAATCAATCAATTTTTACATATTTTGGTTATTGATGGCTTCATATTTCTCAATAAAATGCATGTAAGGTATCCTCAAGTTTCTATGTTGTGGAACATATGGTGTATAATTCTGAGAATTTTGGAAATTCTGGTCTATCTAGGGAGGTTGTAGGGATGGTTGTGTTTGGTTATCATTCCTCCAAATGAATTTTTGGATGGTTTCTCTAACCATAATTATAGGTTTGGGAGTATGGGTTTGGATATGGTCACTTGAAGGTGTTTATGGAGCTAACTTGGTCATGGAGACATTCTTGCAGGGCTGGCGAGGTTGGGAAAACTTGTGTGACATGTTCATTTGAATTACAGATTTGACATGTAAATTCTTGAATTGACTTGACATGATCACGCTTCCTCATTTCTAATGCCTCAACTTTTTTAGCTAGAGATGCATATTTAGCAAAAAGGTCATGGTCTTCCCTAAGGTTAAACATGCCTATATCAAATGACTGTGGTTTTATAGACGACTCATAAGTGTCAATTGTGTCCCAGTGTTTTGCATTCTCTGTTATGTGTTCTAGGTAATCTAGAGAATCTTCCGGACTTTTGTCCATAAACTCACCATTACACATCTTTTCAACTACTTGTCTAGTTTGCTGTGTTAAACACTTGTAAAAGTAGGAAACCAGCCTCTATGTGTCAAACCCATGATGTGGATAAATAATTAATATTTCTTTAAACCTTTCCCAACAATGGTAAAGTGTTTCCCCGACTCTTGTGTGAAAGTTGTGATTCTTCTCCTAAAGGAGTTTGTCCTGAGAATGAGAAAGAATTTTTTCATAAATTGTTCTTGCAAATCATTTCATGTTCCGATGGATCCTAACCTAAGGATCTTCAGCTAAATTTTAGCTTTATCCTTTAAAGAAAAGAGAAAAAACTTGAGTCGAATTATGCTGCAATTTTGGTCTGTGCAAGTATTACATACCTCTTCGAATTCCCTTAAGTGCTTATAAGGATTTTCTGATTCTAGACCATGGAATATAGGTAAAAGTTGGGTGACACCTGATTTAAAATTGAAACGTGATGCATCTGGGGGAAAAACAATGCAAGATGGTGATCAAGTCCTATTGGGATTCATGAATTCTCTGGGTATCCTATATGATTAAGATTGACATGCTGAGACTCATGTTCTACCTAATCAACTAGATTTTCATCTCAGTTAGGTGGATTTTTATTTTGATTATCGGTCATTTTAATTGACGGTGAAGGTGATGAAAACTCTCTATTTAATCGGGGTCGATCCAAAAGGAATAAATTTAGTGAAATAAAATAGTAATTCGAGTGAAAACAAAAAGATCGAATTGTTTGAAGTGATCGACAATTTTAAATTGGACTACAACAATAAAATAAAATATTGGGGGTTAGGAGATCCACTTTTAATATTTCAAATTTAGAGAAATCTTACTTGTTATAATTTAAAAATTATCATTATTACCCAAGTAATTTATTTCATGAATTAATTATGTCAAAACATAAAAAACCAGCCATATAGGCGGTGATAACATTTGTCTATAACAAGTCCAGTTAGGTACTCAATTATGTCAAATAAATAAAGCCAGCTATATAAAAGGTAATTAAATTTATCAATAATTAATCTGGATTAAAATTAAATATTAGTTTTTAGATTACAATTCATATATTATATTAGAAGTATTATTAATCTATATTTTCATATTAAGAGCTTCACATTTTACCCCCGCATGATGAAATTAGCTACTAATGATTTGAATAAAACTTGCATAATTTTATTTCTGAAAGAAAAAAAGAAATTACTACAAAGCGTGAAAAATAAAACACAAAAGAGCTGAAACTCCACAAATTCTTAGAGAGAAATATGGAGCGGGGTAAGGAAAATGAGACGCTGAGCACCTCTATTTATAGAGGTGCTCAACACCTTTTGTGCAGATTGCAAACTGAGCTTGCAATTTTTTTTTGTTTTGTTTTGTTTTGTCCTTTTCTGTTTTGTTTTTATTCTTTTGTCTTTTTGCTTTTGCTTTTGTTTTGTTTTGTTTTGTTTTATATATTTATATAAAATACATGTGTAGTTAAATACATCATAAGCTTATTTTGTCATCAATCTAAACACGGTGAATATGTTTCAAGTCCGATTTGAATTGAGGTGTCATGTCCTTTTAGGTTTTTGGGTCTTGGAATTCAGATTTCATGTTCATTTTCCTATTGAGCATCCGAAGCAGTATTTTACCGACACAATAAATAAAAATCACAATAAAAATATATAAAACATAAATTTAATTATAATTCACAAATGTGGAAAATAAGAGATTAATGAAACTACAAGCATAAAATGATTAATTTTTTTTTATTAAATGTATACTTTTTAGTATTCATCATTGACCATAGCTCGGCATTTGCGTTTGAGTTTTGTCAATTCCAATGAGATTTGCATATTTTGATTGCATGTGCTTCGTGAATGATCCATACCCACCGTGATTTTTTGAATTTATAAGTACTTTGATAGAATTGCATTTCACTATATAGTCACCACTTTCTTGTAGCTCATTTGTGAAGTGAATTCTGAAAATATCGGAGGCACGACTATTTTATTCTCCATCGAGAAATTAGCTCTTTTGAGTAGGGAAATCTCCATGCTCATCTATTGTTAGATTCTGACTTGTACTAGACATTTTCGTAATTTGCAATAAATAAATTAATAATGAGAAATTGAGATAGTATTTGATAATTAAAATAAAAATAGAATAATTGAGAATTTAAGAAGAAATTGAGAGAATAGCAAAAAATTATTATCGAGAGGATTAAGCCTTTAAAGTGGATATTTATGGACAAAATTAAAAAATTAATGAATAAAAGAAATATTATTATTGGCTGAAAAGCCAACAGTCAAATTCAGCCAAGACTGTTGGCTGTCAGTGACCGCTGGAGGCAATTGCCTCCAGCGGTCACTAATATTTTTTTTAGGTGGTTCCTGATTCCATTTTTAATGGAACCGAAATCGAACTGGATTTTTTCGATTTCGATTTTGGTTCCTGAAATTGGAGATTCCCGATGGTTCCAATTTCGATTTGAAACTAAACCGCAACCGGGCCTAATTTTGGTGTCTCCTTTTATTGTCAAGCAAACTCTGTAATGTTGCAACACCACCTGTTGATATTTAGACTAAAGTCTATAAGATTGCGTTGACAAAAATATAATATCATTGTTTTGTTAATCATTTCCTGCTCATCATATTCTTGCTTTCAAAGCAACTCTTGTAAACCAGCTGACAAAACAAGGCCACTCAAGCCTAAACCTCCAAGTTATAATTTCTTAATTTTTGTTTCAACAAAATCTTTATAATCGATACAGAAGACTCTCTTCTTGGAATTTATTAACTGGGTATTTTTATATTTGTTTCACATGTAACACGTGAGGCCCCAGAGTATGAAGAAAGAAATTATTGTAGTAGCATCAAGGATTTCAGAAGGTTTATTCCTTTTAGGGTTGACACACTCGAAAAGTGGTCTTTTACTCTCAAGTATAAGAGTGTTGAAGTAACAAAATAATCCGGTGAGTCCGGGGTCGATCCACAGATAAGAGATTTTGCAAAATAGAATAATGAGCAGTGCGGAAAAGAAAAGTTTGATTTGTTGAAGTAGTTGGTGACTTTTAGATTGAATTACAATAACAGAATAAAATGCTGGAGTTAGAGAATCCACTTTTAGTCTTTTAAACATTTAGAAACCTCGTTTTATTATAATCTACAAATTGCCATTGTTACCCACTTAATTTATTTCAGGAATTAGTTATGCCAATAAAAAGAACCAACCATAAAGGCGGTAATCATTTCTGTCAATAATTAGTCCTACCAAGGTACTAAGCATGCCAAAAATATAAAACTAGCCATAAAGGCGGTGATACCGTTTGTCTATAACAAGTCCTACCAAGGTACGTAATTATGCCAAAATCGTATAAAACCAGCCATAAAGGCGATAGACAGATAAAACCAGCCATAAAGGCGGTAGACAGATAAAACCAGCCATAAAGATGGTAGACAGATTGTCAATAATTAATCTAGAATTAAATCAAGTTTTAATTATTAGATTTCAATTTATTTATTATAATAGAAGCGAGTTTAATCTATGTTTTCATTATAAAAGTTTCACCCTAACCCCAACATAAAAGAAATTAGCTACTCATTTTGTAATACAACATACTTGTACATTTATTATTGAAAGAAAAAAAATATTACAAAAAACTTTAAGTAAATAAACAAACAAGACACTCTCTCTCCAAGATTTACAGAGGAATCAGGAATGAAAGTGTAGACACTGTATTTTTGCATAAGCCCGATGATGAGCATCGTATGGAGGCACTACCTGAAAAGTCGCGGAAGTTGCGGGAAGTAAATGCCGGAAGGCAAGAAAACCTCCAAAATTAACCCCTCATCGAATTCGGACTCACTAGCCCTCCTCGGATTCGCTCAGTCGCTATTTCAAAACCTTAGCCTCGGATAAGCCCAAACACATGCAACCGGCCCATTACCCTGCAACCCATCCACACGGCCCATTACCCTGCAGCCCCTCTATCCACACGCCCATGCAACCCACACGCCCATGATCTTCCCAAATAAAAAAATCACATGCAAAACACATGTTAAAATCCCCTCAAATCACCTTCCAATTTAATGAGATTGTGAATATCCTCCTCACCAAATTTAGAGATTCTGTTCCCTAAATAAATTAAGAAAATATCCCCCATTTTTATTTGATTTGTTTCCTTGATTGAAGATCCTTTAAAAATTTTATAAAAAGGAGGCTTGACCAAACCCTAGAAACACTTTTCTTACACCTGACACGGCAATTAGAGAAAACAAACCTTGGAACCTCTTCTCATTCTTCTTCTTGATCAAACAAAAAAAAAAAACAACAAAATCCCTAAAGCCGAAACAAAAACCAACGAGAAGCCAAAAACCATTAGCCGAACAAGAAGCACAAACCAACGAAAAGCAAACCACAAAAGCCAAGAAGAAAACAATCACAACCGACCAAGCCACCAACACCAAAACACTAGCAACAACCGACCAAGCCACTAAACAAAACAACAAAAAAATAGTGAAGAAAACATCCCCTCAATAACCGAAACAGTCCAAAAAATATAAGCAATAAACATCCCTTAAATCACCGTGAAACAGCCCACACAAAAACACCAAGAAGCAACCCCTCAATCATCATGAAACAACCCACACAAAAATAGCAAGAAGCAATCCATCAATCACCGTGAAATAGCCCACATAAAAACAGCAATAAATAACCCTTCAATCACCGTAAAACAGCCCCTAAAATTGCACAAACAGTAGCCAAAACACCCTCTAAAAACTGCACAAACAGTATGTAAGTGTCCTAGATATGCCACGGGATATTCTAAGCGTGATTCGTGTGTGAATTAATCAAGAAGTTTGCGGAATTAACTTATATTGATCGGCTTGAGTTCAAAAATTTTCATGGATGTTGAAGCTCCAAGCTCATGGGTGAGTATTTTTATCACCTTCATTTGACTCCCATAAGTGCTAGCTTGAACAAGATGGAAGAATTTTGCTCTCCAAGAGAAGCAACAATTCAATCTGGAGAGAGGAAGCAATCGGCCATTATGGTGAAGAGGCCATTCGGCCAAGATAAATTGTGCACTCAAAGTGCAGTGGCCATTCGGCCAAGTCATCTTGTTCACTCAAAGTGCAGTGGCCATTCGACCAAGAGTTTCTTTTATTAAAGGCCAATGGCCTCTCGGCAAAAAGGAAGAAGCAATGGCCTATTCGGCCAAAAGCAAGAAAACAATGGCCTATTCGGCCAATGAGAAAGTAATAAGCAATAGCCTATTCGACCAAGGAGAAAGAGACAATAAATATGATTTTTTTTTCAAAAATCCATTAATTGTATTTTTCTTTTTCAAAAGGCAAGGAGTGTTTTACAAGTTTCCACCAAAACTCATCATCCACTTCTATCACCAAAGGTGACTAATGATGCAAGTGAAGTGGGCCCCACTTTAAATTCAAAATTCAAGTAGGCTTGATCAACACACTTTGGGCTCGGATTCGTTTAATCCGACTAAACGAATTTTCTGTTGCGGTATAATTAAATCCAATTTAATTAAATAATAATACCTAGTAAAATTATTACGAAATCCGCTTACGAATTAATTCCAAATCAATTCGTTCGCATGAATTAAAATCCAATTTAATTCCACGTTGAAATCCGATTTCATTTAATATATCTAATATATTATTTTAGCCCAATTAAATAAATTAAATAGTAAAATCCAATTTCACCATTAAATTTAATTTGCCGATTAATTCCAAATTAATCGCGTCATCTCCTCTTGACGAATTTAATCACATATAAATTCTCGACATAATTAATCCCAGATTAATTCTTTCTCTGATAATTAATCCCAAATTAATTCTTTCTCTGATAATTAATCCCAGATTAATTCTTGCCGTAATTAATCCCAGATTAATTTTCTCTCTTAATTAATCTCAGACTAATATTGCTCGAGTCAAATATCATCGGTGAATCTTTGGGATGCGACCCAAGAGATCCCTGGATATATTGGCAGTAAACACGGTTATCGAACTATCCGAATACGTGCATACCTGGTACCACGTACCTACCGATTTACAAGACATGGTTAGCTTCTAGCAAAGCACCGTGCATACCCTATTCTCCAGAAATATTCTTCTACTGAATATAAGATCTTTGTCAGGCGTAGCATACATGGTATTGCGTATTACGATCCAGTATCGGATGTCACATGCTAGGCCTGGGGCTGGAGTTGTGTCTGCCCCGTACGAAGCATATATCGGATCACTAGCAACTAGTCTCTTTATGATCGGAAAGTCATGACCTAGTCATACTTCCCCGATGGCTATAGCACTTAGAGTACCAGTTTTGTATCCCTGCGTGATCACCATCTCCATATGACTGAAGTGATACTTCCTTTTTGACATCACACCCAATACATACGATTCTCAGTATACCGAGAAGAGGCGTACACAGAACCTGTTATAGCCCCGGACGACCAAAACCAAAGTATATTGATTGTCGCAAGTATTAGCGATGCAAGTCTCAGGTTAAGACCAAATACACCTACCCTGATTCGGATTCTCATAGACACATAGTCATACTACCAATGGGATTCCGATGGGTCTATCCAGAGCGAAGCTGTTTCCATATCATCGGTAAACAGAACCTCCTATTACACTTGCATGAGTATCCAATACTCAAATAAATAAGAACTATGTCGTTACGCTTCCATAACACGCACAAGTGTAATACTAGCCTATTCCGCATTATTGATGTCCAGTCTCGATAATACTACGACTAGGGATATTTAATGATTAAACCTTAGTGGATTAATACTGTCTCATATCTTATTAATTCGGTACTAATCATATGGACTTTTATCATTTATATATCCAGGTAATCCAATTACAAATGATAAAAGAGCGATTTCCTTTGTCACATACTTAATTTGTACAACACCATGTTCTGTACAAATAGTGATGCTATGGGTCATAATTATCCAACAATCTCCCACTTGGCCTATAGCCAATCACTCAAGTGTCTAACACATGAACTATGTACTGGTCGCTCAAACTTCTGCTGAGAAACAACTTTCGTCAGCGGATTTACAAGGTTATCATTTGATGCGATTTTTTCGATCATCACATCGCCACGATGTATAATCTAACAAATCAGTTGAAATATTAGAAGTACATACTTGGATCATTGATGAGACCGCGGTTCCTTAGCCTGTGCTCTAGCCCAACTCAGTTGCCAACAGAACTACTCTTAATCTAATTATGAATTTTATAGATCCAAAATGCTTCTTTTGCTGCCTCAGCTGCAGTAATGTTCCGCTCTTGTTGTTTATTCGCAACAGTATCTTGCTTGGAAGATTTACAGCTCATTGTTCCGTTATTCAAACTATATACGTGCCTTTATTGCGACTTAAAGTCATCTTTGTCGGTTTGGAAACTTACAGCGGTGAACCTAGTAACCTCAAGTTCTCCTTTCCCCATATACTCAGAAAGCATCCTTGGTTCATCCAAAATACTCAGGGATGTTCTTAACATCAATCCAGTGACCATCACCTGGATTGGCCTGATTGTGTCTATATATGCCCAAAGCATATGAGACATCAGGTCACATACATATCAAAACATACGAACACTGAGAGAGTGTCAGCAGCTTTCTAGATCTATCCCATTAGATCTTTATTCCTAGAATAAAGCCTACTTCTCCCAAGTATTCCATGAAGAATTTTTCATGAAAGCCAAGCTTTCACCGATTTTATTATGGGATTGTTATTTCCAAGAAATAATACATCATCAATATTTAGGACAATGATTGTCAGTGCGCTCCCACTAACCTTCTTATATACACAAGAATCATCTTCGTTTTGAATTAAATCATATACCATTATGATTACATCAAAATGCTAGTTCCAATAACGCTATGCTTGCTTCAATCCATAAATGGATCGATTTAACTTGCAAACCTTGTTTGCATGTTTTGGCACGACAAAACCATCAGGATGTTGCATACAAACATCCTCCTAAAGGTTTCCGTTAAGGAAAGCGATTTTGGCGTTCAGCTGTCATATTTCATAAACGAAATATACAGTTAAAGCAAGCATTATCCGAATGGAATTAATCATAGCAACATGTGAAAAAGTTTCGTCGTAATCGACACTATGTCTTTGACGATACCCTTTATGTACAAGCCTAACTGTGTACATTTGTACGTTGCCATCCATGTATGTCTTCCTTGAAGACTCATTTAGTACCATTAAGCACAATGCCTTATGGTATATCAACCAGTGTCCAAACCTAGTTGGTATACATGGAATCCATTTCGCACTTCATGGCACTTTTCCATAAAAGGAATCGATACCTTGTATCACTTCCTTATACGTAGTTGGTTCGTCTTCCTCAATAAGATTGAAGTCTACATGAGGTGAGATCAGAAACCCATACCTCCCAGGTTATTTTCTGACTCTCTCCGACCTATACGGTTCTTGTGTATTCGAAGATTGTGGTACAGTTTCATCCCTGATGAACTGTTTGTGCCGTAAAGGAGTGGTGCCTGGAACAGTATTACTCTAATTTTCATCGAGTTTTACTTTCCTCCTCACTTACCACTGCATATAGGAATTCCTCTTAGGAAAACCGCATGGAGAGCAACAATTACATTGTTCTCTTGTGAGTTGTATAAGTACAATACTTTGGTTTCCCTAGGACAACCTAAAAATAGGCACTTAACCGATTTGGGTTCTAATTTGGTACCATCCAAACATATGCACTGTTTAGTGTGTATCCTCAGAAGGAAATTGGTAGCTCAGAGCGACTCATCGGCAACCTTACTATGTCCAACAAAGTTTGGTTTCTCCGTCGGACACACCGTCAAATTGAGGTGTCCCGGGAGGAGTCCACTGTGAAAGAATACCATACTCTTTCAAGTAATCTTGAAACTATATGTCTAAGTATTTTACACTATGGTCCGACCGTAATGTTTAATACTTTTACCGATCTGTTTTCTTACTTCGTGTCGAAACTCTTTGAATTACTCAAAAGTTTCTGACTTGTGTTTTTAAGATACACATAACCGTAACGTGATGCCACATCCGTAAAGTTACGATGTATTCATATCCACCTCTAGCCTAGCTAGATATGGGCCCACTTACGTCACTATGAATGAGGGCTAACAGATTGGTGGCACTTGCACTTTTACCAAGTAAAAGGTGTTTTAGGCACATTGCCTAATAAACTAGATTCGTAGACATAATTTGAATTAGAATCAAATCTGTCCTAGTATCCACTCTTCGAAAGTGTGGATATATGAGTCATGTTGATGCATCCCAGATGACAATGCCACTTTTAAGTCAACAGATTTACTCAATTTGAGTTATTTGTTTGTCATGTTATATGTTTGAGATTCATTTATATTCAAAATATAAAGACCATTATTTACATCTAATGTAGATATCTTGATATCATCTTTATAAATAAAAACACCCGGTGTTTCGGAATATAAAGGTATACCCGCAACGGGTTAAACTAGATATAGAGATAATATTTCTAGTTAAACTAGATACATTATAACAATCTCCTAATTTAAGTACATGCCCAAAGGGCAGTTCCAATGCTTAGGTTCTTATGGCCAAAACAGCGACTCTCGTCCTGTTTTCGACTTGTAGGTCGATCTCATCTGAAGCCAGTCTCCTACTTATCAGCAGATCCCACACATCAGTACATATATTCATATACCACACATCTAGTATCGAAAATCCAATTTTAAAACCAGTAGTGAACATGTTTATAACAAACATTCTTGAAGTCGGAACCTTGTCCCGTCTTCACTTCCTTCATGTCTGCCTTGTCCATATGGCAGTCACGCTTCCAGTGACCCCGTTTTCCACAGTTTAGGTAGACAATTTGGGATATGTCCTTTTAAGAAGCTCTGGCTGTGCATAACGGATTGAACACTAAAGTTATCATCACAATGAGTCTTCCTAAGCTCATGTTCTACTATTCGCTCAACTCCGGGCTCATGCTCGAGAGGTTTATCTATCAAATAGAATAACTTCTCAGCTCCCAGGACTATCCTGAAGTTCGATTCCCAATCTGAAAATTAGAGCTGTTTAAATACATTTTCACCTAGTATTATGTTCTAAACGCTAATCTTTCAGCCATCTTGATTGCATAGTCCAACTATCTAATCAATATTTCGGGTACAATTAAATATAATTATTATTATAGTCTAACTATATAATCAACTACAATTGATCGGTTACATTCAAATGTATTGATTACTATAGTCCAACTATATAACCAACCACAAATGAAGTAGTTTGAATACAGTCCAACTGTTTGATTAATACAACAATTGAATATTAGTCCAACTAATATATTTATTAATAATTAATGACGAAAAATGAAATGAGCGCGTATTGGCAAGTATTTAAACGAAATTGAAAATTTAATACTTGTCTCCCACTATTTTTCGGTGAGCCTCTAACCCTCTATAGAGTACTCGGGAAACCTAGTTTCCAAGTGGGCTAGGATCCCGTTAAATAACACACAACCTTGACTTTGGGCAACAAGTTGTATGAAACTTAACTAAGTAGATCTCTAAGATCAATTGGATCTCATCCAATTCCTAGATCCAGTAGGTGAACCTCCAAGTCCGAAACATATATCCAATATATGCCAATATATCCAATATATTTCCTAACCTTTTTCCTCTAAATCAACTAAGCCTTGGCTTTGGCTCAACAAGCTTAATGATTCTAGTTAAGTGCGGCCCATTGACAGTGGGAAAGCTTCATAATCGAGGTCGATGAACAAGAAGTGACCTTGATTTTGGCCAACAAATCACACTTGCCCAAGACGTACGATATGGAACAAAGCTTTCGTGATTCAAACACATCCGCGATGGACAAAGGTCTTGACTTTGGCCAACAAACAACGATGCCAATCTTGGATCTTGAGAGAGAATCACTCAATGGAAGGAAAACGCTTAATATAAAATGAGGGTTTTTTTGTCGCGATTTGGCAACCAATTTATTATCTTTGATTAGGTCTCATCATACACCCTTAAGCATGCATTCTAAAATCATAATAAGGCGCGAATAAATTAATAATGATATGCGGATGGATATGAGACAAATTGTTCCTAAAACAAATGTCTCACTTTCCTCTCTCCCACTAGCACTATTCTACTTCTACCCAATTACATAATACTTCTAAAGAAACCTCATTTACATTTAGGGTAATTGGTGAAAAGAGAAATACAATGAGATAAGGAGATAATAGGCTGGACACGCAGGTCCAATTTAATAAATTCTAAATTTATTACAATAATTTCCAAAATTGCCCCCCCCCTTCTAATATCCATCTGACATCATATTCACACAATATCCAAGTATTCACACAAAGCATGTTATCAATCAATCTAATCCAATTAATTAATCTTTGAATTAATGACCATCCAATGTTCATACAATGATTTGATTTACGCGAGTCAAACTCGTTTAAGAATAAATACTCAAAGTAAGTATTCATGAATTATATCGAACTATAATTTTAAATCCAATTTAAATTGTATCCAATACTAATTCATATTTAATTCCAAATTAAATAATTACACTTATTTATGTGCCTTAAAGACTTGGATTCCAAATCCAATCTTAATGGGTCTCAAAGGCCCAATTAGTATCCAATACTGTTCAATTAAAGTCCAATGGGCTTTTAATTAATTCTTTAGGCTTGGGCTTTTAGCCAAAATGGATCTAACCCATAATGCCTAGGCCCAATAGGAATCACCCTATGTCATAGAATCAATTTTGGCCCATTAGGCCCAATTAAATTATTAAAGGCCCAATAGCCATATTTTGGATTTTATGGAAATGGTTTAGGCCCAAATATAATCCAAGATTAAAATTTGACCCAACCAAGCCCATTAGCACAAATACAACAAATTAAATTAATATATTATTCCAAATTACATATTAATTCAATTAAAGTGCAATTAACACAATTAATTAATTAATCTAGTATTTCCAAAACACTAATTAATCCAATTAATCATGCTTAACATCTAATTCATGTCCAACACAAATTAATCAAAATGAATCTTTCCAACATGCTTCACACTCACGGCAATACATGAAATTAACATCCAATTTTGATTTCAATCTAATTAAATCAACAATTAACATTCAATTTCATGTGAATTAACATATCCAATTGTCTAATTTAAAAATTAACCATGAGCTTTCCTAGGGTAGTAAACGGCCAAGCATGAATTTTGGGGATTTTTTATGTAATCAATTTATCACAAAATCAATGATGCACAAATCCAATTAAACATCATACAAGCTCAACCAAACCATCAATTTAAGAAAAAATACATACTCCAAGCATAAAATACCAAATTAAAGTTTAAAAACCCTAGAATAAATCAAGCTTAGATCTCACTCTGATACCATTGTGAGTGTCCTAGACATACCACGTGATCTTCTAAGCGTGATTCGTGTGTGAATTAATCAAGAGGTTTGCGGAATTAACTTACATTGATCGGCTTGAGTTCAAAACTTTTCATGGATGTTAAAGCTCCCAAGCTCATGGGTGAGTATCCCTATCACCATCATTTGACTCCCATAAGTGCTAGCTTTAACAAGATGGAAGAATTTTACTCTCCAAGAGAAGCAACAATTCAATCTGGAGAGAGGAAGCAATCGGCCATTATGATGAAGATGCCATTCGGCCAAGACAAATTGTGCACTCAAAGTGCAGTGGGCATTCGGCCAAGTCATCTTGTGCACTCAAAGTGCAGTGGCCATTCGGCCAAGAGTTTCTTTTATTAAAGGCCAATGGCCTCTCGGCCAAAAGGAAGAAGCAATGGCCTATTCGGCCAAAAGCAAGAAAACAATGGCCTATTCGGCCAATGAGAAAGTAATAAGCAATGGCCTATTCGGCCAAGGAGAAAGAGACAATAATATGATTTTTTTTTCAAAAATCCATTAATTGTATTTTTCTTTTTCAAAATGCAATGAGTGTTTTACAAGTTTCTGTTGGACAATTATGACCCATATTATCACTATTTGTACAGATCATGGTGTTGTTGTACAAATTAACTATGTGACAAAGGAAATTGCCCTTTTATCATTTGTAATTAGATTACCAAGATGTATAAATGATGAAAGGTCCATATGATTAGTTCCGGATTGAGATGATATGAGACAGTATCAATCCATAAAGGTTTAATCATTAAACATCCCTAGTCAGAGTATTATCGAGATTGGACATCGATAATGCGTAAAAGACTAGTATTACACTTGTGCGCGTTGTGGGAGCATAACGGCATAGTTCTCATATATTTGGGTATAGCATACTCATACAAATGTAATAGGAGGTTGTGTTTACCGATAGTATGGGAACAGCTTCGCTCTGGATAGACCCCTCGGAATTCCATTGGTAGTATGACTATATGTCTATGGAAGTCCGAATCAGGATAGGTGTATTTGGTCTTAACCTGAGACTTGCACCGCTAATACTTGCGACAATCAATATACTTTGGTTTTGGTCGTCCAGGGCTTTAACAGGTTCTGTGTACGCCTTTTTTGTGTATATTGAGAATCATAGTGTATTGGGTGTGATGTCAAGACGGAAGTATCACTCCAGTCATAATGGAGATGATGATCACGAAGGATACGGAACTGGTGCTCTTATGTACTGCAGTCATCGGGATAATATGACTAGGACATGATTATCCGATTATAGAGACTAGTTACCAGAGATTTGATATGTGCTTCGTACGGGGCAGACACAATTCCAGCCCCAGGCCTTACACGTGACATCCGATACTAGATCGTAATACGCAATACTACGTATACTACGCCTGATATAGATCACATATTCCTTTAAGAATATTTCTGGAGAATTGGGTAGGCATGGTGCTTTGCTAGAAGCCAACCATGTCTTGTAAATCGGTAAAAAATGTAGTACTAGGTACGTACGTGTTCGGATAGTCCGACGACCGGATTTACTGCCAACATATCTGTAGTCAACAGAACCTGGGCGACGCTGTTCTAGGCTCACGGCCTAGTTGGGAGTACGAAATAACATGGAGTCGCCACCCGGTGTGAACCGGGACAAAGATTTAAGGCCGTACTCACCCCTCGCAAGAAGGAAACCTCAAACCATTGGGTTCGGAATGGTCCCTTACTTATGTCACTTGTGATGATATGATTTGTGCAATAAACTAACCGAATCTATTCAACATTCATGCTCAAGGGTACTTAGATCTAACATGCTTTCATCCAAATAACTCCACGCAATATAACACAACGGGCATATTGAACCATTAAATCAACATGTATAAATCATTATCCTAACGCATCATAAACTAATAATATGCATAAGGAACAACCTAAATATGCTTTAACAAATAAATAACAAACTAAATTAAACCATGCTTTAAATAATAAACGAATAACCTAAAGACTATAACATGCTCAAATACAAATTTGGATGAGACGAGATACGTGTATCTTAAGTGGTATGTGGCATTGTATCCCGAGTGCAGACCATACTACCGTCCATTCGGAATCGGCTATGGAATTTACGTCCGGGTTTCCATCCGATATACCACAAAAGGGAACACATATCCCGCTCATCTAACAATCACATCATGCCTCAAACGACTCTCATGCAATTATATATCAAAATAAATAAAACAAAAATAAAGAAGATAAGTAAAAAAGGTGCCATCAGGTCTAACCTCTTTTGTCGTCTAAGAAATGGCGTTACACGTCCGTTGGAAGGGAGATTGATCCGATGCTTTTCCGATTTGTCTACTCAACGTTTTCCCTCGTTGTTTTGATGCTTGGGCTGCTGTTTTAAGTCCGTTTCGCTGCTGTTTCGCTGCACTGTTTCAGGTCACTGTTTTGGTCGTTTAGTGGACTGTTTTGAGTGATTTTGAAGGCTAATGAGGCTGCGGTTTTGAGGGGTTTTTTGGGGGTGTTTATGCGGTTTTTTAGTGCAGCTTTCGGGTGATTTTAGGGCTGTTTTTGGGTAGTGGATGGAGGCTATTCTCGGCAGTGAAAGGGCTGTACAGTGGGCAGTTTGGGCGTGGACTACTGCCAGGTTTGGGGCTGTGTTTTGGCGTGAGTTTGAGATGATTTTGGGGCTGTCTCAGGGTGTGTTTTGGCGTGAGTTTAGGGACTGTGAAAGGGGCAATATGGCGTGAATGGGTGGAGGTTTTGGTCACGGCAAGAAAGGGTTGATGATGCGTTGAAGGGTAGTCAATGTGCCAGGTGCGTGAATTGGCTTATGCTGCTGTTGTGGTGCGGTGAATGGAGCAGGTGTGTTGAATGTGCTGGCTAGTGTGATGGCGTGAGCGTGTTGAGGCTGGGCAGTGAATGAGTGTATGTGTTGATGAGTGAATAGGCTTATGGAGCTGTTGTGGTGCGGTGAGTGGGGCAGGGCTGATGGCTTGATGTGAAGGGCAGGGGTTTTATTTGAGCGATGTGGGATCGAAGGATAAGGACAGTGTGTGGCTTCAATTAGGGTGTGCAACTGTGTGGCTGTTGTGGTGTTGACGTGGGGTTAAGTGGCAACTGCGTGAGGTAGTGGGGCGTGATGGGCGATGAGCTAGATGCAAAGGGGCGTGTGGTTTTTGTGTGAATTGTTTGAGTGGGCAGCGTCTTTAGGCGTGATTAGAGGCAAGGCTAGCAACGAGTGGCGGGGACGCGTAATGCTTGTGAGCTTTAGAATTTTAGGGTTTGATTTCGTGAGAATGAGCCAGCCAGGGGTTTGAATGTGTGGAGAGGGGTTTTTTTATAGGCAACGAGTGGCGGGGACGCGTAATGCTTGTGAGCTTTAGAATTTTAGGGTTTGATTTCGTGAAAATGAGCCAGCCAGGGGTTTGAATGTGTGGAGAGGGGTTATTTTTATAGGCAAGGGGATGAGTTTTACCTTATTGGGGAAGGAATCAAATTAGTGTATTAATTAGGAGATATTTTTAATTTAGTATGTGATAGGGAAAATCTTTTAATTAAGGGAAGTGATTTGATTTATTCTTTTTAGTTAAGGATATGATTTATTTAATTTAGGAAGGTGATTTAATTAAATTAGGAATGTGTTTTATTTAAATTAGGAATTTAATTTAATTTAATTTCAAGTTCAATTTAATTGGTGAATGTGATTTAATTTAATTTAAGTTTAATTTTAATTGGTTTTAATTATTTAATTTGTGAGATGTGTTTTAATATTTTAATTATTTAATTTGTGAGATGTATTTTAATGGGTTTGGTGTGTTTTAAAACAGAGGTCCAACAAGCGAACCCGAAGCGAAACAAGCGAGTTAAATCTGACAAAATACTAATTCCCAACTTTACCCTTCAAACGTCCGTTTCCCGCGGCTTTCACAACTAAAGAGGTAGTGTCTCCATACGAGACTCATCATCGGGCTAATATGCAAAAATGCAATGCCTACAGTCGCCCCCACTTTGATGGGACTTGTGCAGTGTGTGACAATGACAATTCCTATCAAAGTACGTGCAATGCATTTTTTACTTACCTGACTCGCCAGCTGTCACCTGGTCTGCCTGCTGCTTTGAACTGAGTTGATATGGTAGCGAGGTGCCTCGACCCCTGGGCTTTGTTCCCGAACCACCGAATGTGAACAGTGCTGATGATGCAGTGGGCCCTCGACCCTGGGACGCATCCCGGAACTGCAACTGATGTATGGGCCCTCGACCTTGGGCACGCATCTCGACCCGGAACTACAACCGACAATGGGGGCACCTCGACCCTGGGCACGCATCTCGACCCAATACCGCTGACAATATGGACCTCGCCCTGAATATGATGATGTAGTGGGCACCTCGACCCTGGGCATGCATCTTGACCCGAACTACAACCGACAACGGGGGCACCTCGACCCTGGGCACGCATCTCGACCAATACTGCTGACAATAGGGACCTCGCCCTGAATATGATGATGTAGTGGACACCTCGACCCTGGGCACGCATCTCGACCCGGAACTACAACCGACAACGGGGGAACCTCGACCCTGGGCACGCATCTCGACCCAATACCGCTGACAATAGGGACTTCGCCCTGAATATGATGATGTGTCATTCCTAGCGTGCTAAACCCCGTACCTAGGGCGTCGCGGTTGCGTCTCCGTATCTAGAGTGCCACAGTGATGTTGTTGTTGTCTGAGTGCTAACTCCGTACCTAGGGTGTCGCAGTGACGTCTCCGTACCTAGAGAGCCACAAATGTCTGAGTGCTAACCCCGTACCTAGGGTGTCGCGGTGACGTCTCCGTACCTAGAGAGCCATAAATGTCTGTATGCTAACCTCGTACCTAGGGTGTCGCAGTGACGTCTCTGTACCTAGAGAGCCACAAATGTCTTAGTGCTAACCCTGTACCTAGGGTGTCGCAGTGACGTCTCCGTACCTAGAGAGCCACAAATGTCTGAGTGCTAACCCCATACCTAAGGTGTCACAGTGACGTCTCCGTACCTAGAGAGCCACAATAGTCTGAATAGTCTACATGCCGTACCTGGCGTGCTAACCCCATACCTAGGGTGTCGCAGTAGTCTGAGTGCTAACCCCGTACCTACGGTGTCGCTGATATGATGATGGTCCATTTCCGAACCGTGATCCATTTTCGGAGTGCCATTTTCGGTGAGTGATGAGATAATGGTCCATTTCCGAACCGTGCTCCATTCCGGAGTGCCATTTCCGGCATGCTAAACCCCATTTTCGAGGCATCGCTGATATGATGATGGTCCATTTCCGAACCGTGCTCAATTTCCGAAGTGCCATTTTCGGCATGTTAAACCCCGTTTCCGAGGCATCGTTGATATGATGAGGTCCATTTCCGAACCGTGCTCCATTTCCGGAGTGCCATTTTAGGCATGCTAAACCCTATTTCCGAGGCATCGCTGATATGATGATGGTCCATTTCCGAACCGTGCTCCATTTCCGGAGTGCCATTTTCGGCATGCTAAACCCCATTTCCGAGGCATCGCTGATATGATGATGGTCCATTTCCGAACCGTGCTCCATTTCCGGAGTGCCATTTCTGGCATGCTAAACCCCATTTCCGAGGCATCGCTGATGTGATAATGGTCCATTTCTGAACCGTGCTCCATTTTTGGAGTGCCATTTTCGGCATGCTAAACCCCATTTTCGAGGTATCCCTGATGTGATGATGGTCCATTTTCGAACCGTGCTCCATTTTCGGAGTGTTACTGTGATGTGGTGTGATGAGGTCCATTCCCGAACCGTCACCGGATGTGGTCCATTCCCGAACCGATCTCCATTCCCGGACTGTCCATTCTCGGACTAAATCTCCATTCTCGGAGTGTCATTCCTGGTGTGCCATTCTCAGCGTGCTCATTCCTGAGCTGTCCATTCCCGGACTAAATCTCCATTTTCGGAGTGCCATTCCCGGCGTACCGTTCTCGGCGTGCTAATTCTTGAGCTGTCCATTCCCGGACTATATCTCCATTCTCGGAGTGCCATTCACGGCGTGCCATTCTCGGCGTGCTCATTCTCGAGCTGTCCATTCCCAGACTATATCTCCATTATCGGAGTGCCATTCTTGGCAGAACTGATTTGATGTGATGCGGGCCTCGCCCCCAGAATGCCATGCCCGGCAAAACTGATCTGATGCTATGTGGGCCTTCCACCTAGAATGCCATACCCTGCACAAACTGATCTGATGCTATGTGGGCCTCGCCCCCAGAATGCTATATCAGGCAGAACTGATCTGATGTCTTCATACTCGGAGTGGCGTACCTGGCTGATCTAATATCTCCATACCTGGAGTGCCGTACCTGGCAAAACTGATACTGATGTCTCCATACCCGGAGTGCCATACCCGGCAAAACTGATGCTGATGTCTCCATACCCAGAGTGCCATACCCGGCAAAACTGATGCTGATAATGATGTGGGCCTCGCCCCCAGAGTGCCATACCCGGCAAGACTGATATTGAACTAATGTGGGCCTCGCCCCCAGAGTGCCATACCCGGCAGAACTAATACTGAACCAATGTGGGCCTCACCCCCAGAATGCCATACCCGGCAAGCCTGCAATTGATGCTGATGATAATGTGGGCCTCGCCCCCAGAATGCCATACCCGGCAGAATTATTACTGAACCAACGTGGGCCTCGCCCCCAGAATGCCATACTCGGCATAGCTGATCTAATGTAATGTAGGCCTCGCCCCCAGAATACCGTATTCGGCAATACTGATACTGAACCAATGTGGGCCTCGCCCCCAAAATGCCATACCCGGTAGAACTGTTACTGAACCCATGTGGGCCTCGCCCTCAGAATGCCATACCCTGGCAAAACTGATTCTGATAATGAAGTGGGCCTCGCCCCCGGATTTCCATACCCTACAAAACTGATACCAAACCAATATGGGCCTTGCCCCTAGATTGCCATACCTGGCAAGACTGCTATTGATGTGTCTGTAATAGTTCATTCTCGAACTGTGCTGTATGAGATGGTTTGTTCCTGAACCATTATTACGAGGTGTTTCATTCTCGAACCGCTGATATCATGGGCTTCGCCCCTTGGGATTCATTCCCGAAAACTGATGATGATGTGGGCCTCAACCCTGGGATTCATTCCCGGATTCATTCCAAAACTCTGTTGATGTGGGCCTCGGCCTTGGGATTCATTTCCGGATTCATTCCTGGATTCATTCCAAAACTCTACTGATGTGGGCCTCAGCCTTGGGATTCATTCCTGGACTCATTCCAAAACTCTGACGATGTGGGCCTCGACCTTGGGATTCATTCCCTGGATTCATTCCAAATTCTGACGATGTGGGCCTCGGCCTTGGGATTCATTCCCGATGCTGCTGATAATATAGGCCTCGACCCTGAAGTGTCATACCTGGCAAAACTAGTACTGATGTGGGCCTTACCCCCAGACTGAAACTGATGTGGGCCTCACCCCAAAACTGATACTGATATGGGCCTCGGCCCCAAACTGATACTGACAACGTGGGCCTCGCCCCCAAATTGATACTGATGTTCGCCTCGCCCCTTGGGACTCATCCCCAAAACTATTACTCATATGTTGCTGATTCTGGTTGGCTTGTCTTTGTCGCTTTCTCTTTTTCATCTTTGAAACCTATGAATGCAAAACGAAACAAACACAAAAAAGAATGCAAAAATACGTTACGTGTATGCATGCATGCATGAATTTCCTATTCTGTTGGGTTAGGTCTTCCACCAGTTCTCCAGGCGACTGCTCAGTCTTCTCTCTGGTCTCATGACTCAATATCTTGTTATGTCCTTGATTCACGGTGTGGTAGACTGGCTACCCCCAGTCTTGGTTTAGCTTTCTGCTCTCCGCTATTTGTATTTGGTCAAGATGAACCATATGGTGGGGCCTTCCATATCATCATGCTATATCACATTCTACGAAAAAGTCCTAATAGTTATACATATCATTGTCCTCAAAGAATGCTCAGTAATGAAACCAGAGACATTCAAAACACTCAATGCAACTCAAATCTGAGTTTTTGAATAAATGATCTATGTCAGACTCAAAGTGTGTGTGTGCAAAGGTTCTTTCACAGCTTGATCCTTAAGCAAGCCAACTCAATGATTTCGTTTCAAAAATCGGGATCGATGGGTCAAGCCAACCTAGATGTCTTAATTATGCATGCAGTAGCTTTTCCATGCTCAATGTGGTATGATTTTATTTTTCTTTTCCTTTGTCTCTCGTTTCATTTTGAACTTCATTTTTCTCTTTTTTTTTTTCTTTTTTTTCAACACACCTACCCTTTAAGGTAGCATTTCTCCTCATGGTGGTCCTAATACTCGCCCATGGGTAGCTTCACGCTTATTGGTTATAGGTGGTTCAATTCTTTTCTTTAGAGACTTTTCTTTCATTTTCAACCATACCACACTTCATAACATAAGCAAATCAAGATAGACATCTAAGCAAACAGTCATTCACCGACCCACAATTTCTTCAACTATTCATATTGCCAGTTACTCAGGTTTTCACCGCTAAGAACCTATAGTGGAGTGTTTGCGAGTCTAACATAGATCAATCACTCAAAGTATCAGATAAAGGAACATCAAGAGTTTATCGTTTCTAAGATTTCACCCTAAAGCAAACGATTTCATCATTGGACTTATGTCTAACTATCAAGGACTAAAAACAACAATTTTTTCTTTTTTCTTTTTTTTTTTTTTTTTTTTTTTTTTTTTTTTTCTTTTTTCTTTTTTCTCTTTTTTTTTTCTTTTTTCTCTTTTTTTTTTTTTTTTTTTTTTTTTCTTTTTTTTTTTTTTTGGGCCCACCATGGTCTTTCTATTCTTGCCGTAAGGTTTTCTGTTTCTTGCTTCCTTTTTCCTTTTTCCCCCGATGTCAACGTTTGTTAAACTCTTCTTTGACAAATCTTTCTTTTTTTCTAACCCAACGGATATCTATGATGGCTTTTAAGACACGAGGTTAACATGATGCATGTATGCATGAGATGCATGGGATGTATGAGACATAATATGCATGGGGTTATCAAAAGCATAAAAGGGTGGCCCTAATATTCACATGTGGGTTTACGGGAGTGTGGACAAAGGCTCTCGTTTGACAAAGGATTACCCACAACTAGGACTTCCACTCAAGGGTTCAAGCGACCAAATGAGTGCACCTTTTTTTATACCTTACGGTACGTGCCAATGAGTTACGGTGTGTGACTGACTGTCGAATGGATTTCCCGTTGTAGATTCCCCAGAGGGAGGGTGGAGCGAGGCTCTCTTAAGTTCCCAAGCCCCTTAGGCTCTTATCGCTTGGTGTCAGGAATAAACAACGAGTCCTCCAAACTAATCTGTCACAACAAGCTACAAGTAATGATTATTTAGGTGCCTTCACAGCTTTTCCCCGAAGGGTAGTGAGTGAAGGAAGACACCCAACCATCACCTAGCTTCAACAAAGCCTTTGATTAAACCCCTTTCAACCCACGGTAAACACGGTAAACTAAAGCACAAATCATACACATCACAAGACATGATTTTGAGGCCAATTCTCTAAATCCCCAGTGGAGTCGCCAGACTGTAGACAACAGAACCTGGGCGACGCTGTTCTAGGCGCACGGCCTAGTTGGGAGTACGAAATAACATGGAGTCGCCACCCGGTGTGAACCGGGACAAAGATTTAAGGCCGTACTCACCCCTCGCAAGAGAAGACCTCAAATCGTTGGGTTCGGAATGGTCCCTTACTTATGTCACTTGTGATGATATGATTTGTGCAATAAACTAACCGAATCTATTCAACATTCATGCTCAAGGGTACTTAGATCTAACATGCTTTCATCCAAATAACTCCACGCAATATAACACAATGAGCATATTGAACCATTAAATCAACATGTATAAATCATTATCCTAACGCATCATAAACTAATAATATGCATAAGGAACAACCTAAATATGCTTTAACAAATAAATAACAAACTAAATTAAACCATGCTTTAAATAATAAACGAATAACCTAAAGACTATAACATGCTCAAATACAAATTTGTATGAGACGAGATACGTGTATCTTAAGTGGTATGTGGCATTGTATCCCGAGTGCAGACCATACTACCGTCCATTCGGAATCGGCTATGGAATTTACGTCTGGGTTTCCATCCGATATACCACAAAAGGGAACACATATCCCTCTCATCCAACAATCACATCATGCCTCAAACGACTCTCATGCAATTATATATCAAAATAAATAAAACAAAAATAAAGAAGATAAGTAAAAAAGGTGCCCTCAGGTCTAACCACTTTTGTCGTCTAAGAAAGGGCGTTACACGTCCGTTGGAAGGGAGATTGATCCGATGCTTTTCTGATTTGTCTACTCAACGTTTTCCCTCGTTGTTTTGATGCTTGGGCTGCTGTTTTAAGTCCGTTTCGCTACTGTTTCGCTGCACCATTTCAGGTCACTGTTTTGGTCGTTTAGTGGAATGTTTTGAGTGATTTTGAAGGCTAATGGGGCTGCGGTTTTGAGGGGTTTTTTGGGGGTGTTTATGCAGTTTTTTAGTGCAGCTTTGGGGTGATTTTAGGGCTGTTTTTTGGGTCAAAGTTGCGTGAAGCCTGGGCAATGGATGGAGGCTATTCTCGACAGTGAAGGGGCTGTGCAGTGGGCAGTTTGGGCGTGGACTACTGCCAGGTTTGGGGCTGTGTTTTGGCGTGAGTTTGAGAGGATTTTGGGGCTGTCTCAGGGTGTGTTTTTGCGTGAGTTTAGGGACTGTGAAAGGGGCAATATGGCGTGAATGGATGGAGGTTTTGGTCACGGCAAGAAAGGGTTGATGATGCGTTGAAGGGTAGTCAATATGCCAGGTGCGTGAATTGGCTTATGCTGCTGTTGTGGTGCGGTGAGTGGAGCAGGTGTGTTGAATGTGCTGGTTAGTGTGATGGCGTGAGCGTGTTGAGGCTGGGCAGTGAATGAGTGTATGTGTTGATGCGTGAATGGGCTTATGGAGCTGTTGTGGTGCGGTGAGTGGGGCAGGGCTGATGCCTTGATGTGAAGGGCAGGGGTTTTATTTGAGCGATGTGGGATCGAAGGATAAGGGCAGTGTGTGGCTTCAATTAGGGCGTGCAACTGTGTGGCTGTTGTGCTGTGGGCGTGGGGTTAAGTGGCAACTGCGTGAGGTAGTGGGGCGTGATGGGCGATGAGCTAGATGCAAAGGGGCGTGTGGTTTTTGTGTGAATTGTTTGAGTGGGCAGCGGCTTTAGGCGTGAGTTGAGGCAAGGCTGGCAACGAGTGGCGGGGACGCGTAATGCTTGAGAGCTTTAGAATTTTAAGGTTTGATTTCGTGAGAATGAGCCAGCCAGGGGTTTAAATGTGTGGAGAGGGGTTTATTTTATAGGCAAGGGGATGAGTTTTACCTTATTGGGGAAGGAATCAAATTTGTGTATTAATTAGGAGATATTTTTAATTTAGTATGTGATAGGGAAAATCTTTTAATTAAGGGAAGTGATTTGATTTATTCTTTTTAGTTAAGGATATGATTTATTTAATTTAGGAAGGTAATTTAATTAAATTAGGAATGTGTTTTATTTAAATTAGGAATTTAATTTAATTTAATTTCAAGTTCAATTTAATTGGTGAATGTGATTTAATTTAATTTAAGTTTAATTTTAATTGGTTTAATTATTTAATTTGTGAGATGTGTTTTAAATATTTTAATTATTTAATTTGTGAGATGTATTTTAATGGGTTTGGTGTGTTTTACAACAGAGGTCCAACAAGCGAACCCGAAGCGAAACAAGCGAGTTAAATCCGACAAAATACTAATTCCCAACTTTACCCTTCCAACGTCCGTTTCCCGCGGCTTTCACAACTAAAGAGGTAGTGTCTCCATACGAGACTCATCATCGGGCTAATATGCAAAAATGCAATGCCTACAATATCCGGGGATCTCATGGGTCGCTTCCCGAAGATTCACCGATGACGTATGACTCTCACTTTATTAATCTGGGATTAATTAATAAGGGAGAGAAAATTAATCTCGGATTAATTACGTAGATATTTTATCTAGGATAAAATATTAATTAAGGAGAGAGAACGATTAATTTGGAATTAATCGATAAAATTAATATATTCGATATATTAAACGAAATTAGATTTCGACGCGAAATTTAAAATTAGATTGTAATTCATGCGAACGAGTTAATTTAGAATTAATTCGTTAGCGACGTGAATAGTAATTTTGCTAGGCAAAATTATTTAATTAAATTTGATTTAATTACGTCGCAACAGAAAATTCGTTAATTCGGAATTAGCAAACCCCAGCCCATGAGTGTTTGCGGCCCCACTCGCATTTCGAATCGAGTGGGGCCCACATGTCACATCAAGCGTCAAATCACTATTCAACTTTAGTCACTTTGATTGATGAAAGTTGATTGGATTTTATGGTTGAGTATGAAACACTCACGTGTGAAAATTGAAAGACATTTACCATTTAATTTCTTTTTGGTATTTTACTTTTGATTTAGTGTATTAGATATACAACACACACAACACAATCTTCTTACTCTCTCTCCACTCTCACGGCCTTGGGCCATTTTCTTCCCTCTTTGGATTCTCTCAAAACCGAGAGCAAGAAGAAGTAAGATAGAAAATTTGTGGCAATTTTTCTTGTGCTAGCACACTAAAGGGTCATCCAAAGGTGATAGGGAAACCTATTCATGAGCAATGAATCACACATAAAGCTTGGAGCTTGGACCATCTATGAAGGTGGTGACCGAAAACTCAAGAGGCACAATGAGGACCTTGGCCGAGAGCTTCATGGAGCAAGGACTTGTGTTCGTCGCATCGCAAAGCCGATCTTTGTAAGTATGATTCCGCCATACTTTATTTGAGTATTTGCACATGATTTCTTGCTTGAATCGATCTTGGGACTAACCTAGAAACCCAACAGTTTCCACCAAAACCCATCATCCACTTCTATCACCAAATGTGACTAATGATGTAAGTGAAGTGGGCCCCACTTTAAATTCAAAATTCAAAATTCAAGTGGGCTTGCTCAACACACTTTGGGCTCGGATTTGTTTAATCCGATTAAACAAATTTTCCGTCGCGTTATAATTAAATCCAATTTAATTAAATAATAATGCCTAGCAAAATTATTACGAAAACCGCTTACGAATTAATTTCAAATCAATTAGTTCGCACAAATTAAAATACAATTTAATTCCGCGTTGAAATCCGATTTCATTTAATATATCTAATATATTATTTTAGCCCAATTAAATAGTAAAATCCAATTTCACCATTAAATTTACTTTGCCGATTAATTCCAAATTAATCACGTTCTCTCCTCTCGACGAATTTAATCACAGATAAATTCTCGACATAATTAATCCAAGATTAATTCTTTCTCTGATAATTAATCTCAGATGAATTATTTCTATGATAATTAATCCCAGATTAATTTTTTCTCTGATAATTAATCCCAGATTAATTCTTTCTCTGATAATTAATCCCAGATTAATTCTTTCTATGATAATTAATCCCAGATTAATTTTCTCTCTCTTAATTAATCCCAGATTAATATTGTACGAGTCAAATATCATCGGTGAATCTTTGGGATGCGACCCAAGAGATCCCTGGATATGTTGGCAGTAAATACGGTTATCGAACTATCCAAATATGTGCGTACCCGGTACCACGTACTTACCGATTTACAAGACATGGTTGGCTTCTAGTAAAGCACCGTGCCTACCCAATTCTCCAGAAATATTCTTCTACAGAATATAAGATCTTTGTCAGACGTATCATACATGGTATTGCATATTACGATCCAGTATCGGATGTCACATGCTAGGGCTGGGGCTGGAGTTGTGTCTGCCCCGTACGAAGCATATATCAGATCACTAGCAACTAGTCTCTTTATGATCGGAAAGTCATGACCTAGTCATACTTCCCCGATGGCTATAGCACTTAGAGTACCAATTTTGTATCCATGCGTGATCATCATCTCCATATGACTGAAGTGATACTTCCTTCTTGACATCACACCTAATACACTACGATTCTCAGTATACCTAGAAGAGGCGTACACAGAACCTGTTAAAGCCCCGGACGACCAAAACCAAAGTATATTGATTGTCGCAAGTATTAGCGATGCAAGTCTCAGGTTAAGACCAAATACACATACCCTGATTCGGATTCCCATAGACACATAGTCATACTACTAATGGGATTCTGATGGGTCTATCCAGAGCGAAGCTGTTTCTGTACCATTGGTAAACATAACCTCCTATTACACTTGCATGAGTATCCAATACTCAAATATATGAGAACTATGTCGTTACGCTTCCATAACACGCACAAGTGTAATACTAGCCTATTCCGCATTATCGATGTCCAGTCTCGATAATACTACGACTATTGATATTTAATTATTAAACCTTGGTGGATTAATATTGTCTCATATCTTATTAATCTGGTACTAATCATATGGAATTTTATCATTTAAATATCCAGGTAATCCAATTACAAATGATAAAAGAACAATTTCCTTTGTCATATAGTTAATTTGTACAACACCACCATGTTCTGTACAAATAGTGATGCTATGGGTCATAATTATCCAACACAGTAGCCAAAACAGCCCTTAAAAATCGCACAAATAGTAGCCAAAACACCCCCTAAAAATTGCACTAACAGCAGCAAAATAGTCCCTAAAACAACCAGAACGAGACTCCAAAAACAACAAAACCGGCGACCAAAACAGTCCCTAAAACAGAAAAATAGCACCCAAAATCACCAAAAACAGCAGCCAAAAACAGCAAAAATAGTAGCCCAAAAATAGCGAAACGGTGAGTAGAAACAGCGGAACAGTGAGCAAAAAACAGCAACTAACAACCAGAAACAACAAAGCTTTATTCCTTCCGGCAACGGCCTAACGCGCTTCCGAGAAGTAACATAAAAGGTAAGACTTCCGACACGGCATGCCTGGCTGGACGTGAAATACGTCCAGCCGGGTATGCGAAGTCCTATATTAAAGACGGCCAAATTTCTGGTCACACTTTTCTTTATTTCGCTTTTGTTTCGGTATTTATCTTTTTTATTCATCGTTATTTTATTATTTCGCATTTTATTTCATTATTATTTTTTATTTCATCATTATCTTATCTCACATTATTTTTGTTATTTATCTTCTTATTTATTTATTCACTTTTACTGTCGTTTTATTATTTCGCATTTAGTCTCGTTATTTATATTTTATTTATTTATTTTATTATTCCGCCTTTATTTTATTTGTTCATTATCCGCATATGCGTTATTATGTTGTTTCATGTTTATTTGCTTTATTTTCATTGCATTAATGATTACGTATGGTATTATCCCTTATGGTATACGATGGAAACCCAGACATAAATTCTGTAGCTGAATCCGAATGGACGGTAGTGCGGTCTGTACTTGGGATATAACTCCACGTACCACTCGAGAAATACCCATATATGCGTGACTAACCCCCTTTTTTGTTTACTGTTTATTTATCGGCACTTTATTTACTTTTATTATTTAGATTCTTGTTATCGTACCTTGTATTTCTTAATTTAATTAACTTTTATTTATATCTATGTTCATGGGGTGTGCAATTTGTGTGTTTATTTGAATTGTCTTGCATGAACTGCATAAGACTTGGCTATACCATTGTGTGAACCCATCCATTATACTGGCATAAGTAAGGGACCATACCGAACCCAAAGGTTTGAGGTCTTTCATTGCGAGGGGTGAGTGCGGCCTTAAATCATTTCCCAGTTCACACTGGGTGCGACTCTTTTATTCTCCGGTTTAGTCCCTCGCGGGCTACTACTTTGTACTATCTACGGGCTGCGAGCCCAATAGTGTCGTGGTCGCCGAACATCATAGGCATAGCGGTAAACCCCGTTTCGCTCCTACAGAAAGTATGAAAATTTATGATGACGGACGATCCTATTTATAGGAAACTTTGGTCACGCGTCGTGATGCCAATTTTCTTCTTTCATCATCGCGACGCACGTGCATGTTGGGACAGGTGTCAGAGAATGGTGAATCCATATTGGGGACACGTGGTGGTGAGTCGGCGGTGTCTTTATTTCATTAGACGCGTTGTGATATGTCGCAGGTTCCACGTGTCGTGACGTGAGTAATGACATGATGGGGACACGAGTTGAAATGAAGGCGCGTCGCGACGCAATGTAAAGTCTGTGTCACGACGCAGAGGCTGATTTTTGATTTTGCCCCTTTTTTTTAGTCCGTTTGTCCTGTTGAGCTTTTGAGCAGTATTTTACCTGAGAAATAACATAAAATAACACAGTAAAAAACTCAAAGCATAACTTAAAATAATATTTCACAAATGTGCCAATTTAAGGAGATTAGTGAAACTATTAGTGTAAAATGATTAACTTATCGTATAATAAATATGCACTTTTTAGTATTCATCACACCCCAACCACTTATTACCAGTCCCTAGTAATTCAAGCGGAATTTAAAAAGAGGAATTCTTATCTAAGTCAACAATTGTTTTATTTCTCTTTAAATGATCAAATAAATGACTTCTCATGTACTTTTTACCATTCTTTTATTCTACTCATAAAACAAGGTATTATCAATATATTGCGCCCACAATATCACAAGTATTTGTTTAAAAGAGAGTAATATTTTTGTCCTAAAATTATATTAGAGTTTACACATTTTGTTAGTGAAAGTTTATTTATAAACATATCTTCAATCCATGTATCGAACTTTAGGCCAGTGACTCCCAAACTAGTTGGTTTTAGGGCACCAGGTGTTAAGAAACCCCTACGGACTTAATTGCTTGGATCTCAGATAGAAAGTGTCCAAAACATATCTTCAATCCATGAATCGAACTTTGGGCCAGTGACTCCCAAACCAGTTGGTTTTAAGGCACTAGGTGTTAAGACACCCCTACGGACTTAATTGCTCGGATCTCGGATAAAAAGTGTTTGATTCCCTTAAGCTTTCTTTTTAACCCCTGTAACGAGCTTTGGGCCAGTAATTCCCAGACCAGTTGGCATTAGGGTACTAAGTGTTAAGACACTCCTACGAACTTAATTTTTCGAGTTAAAAAGGCTACGAAGATAAACTTATTTCATTTTTTTTGACATTATAAAAATTTCACTGCCAATAGGTGTTACCTCCAACAAACTAGAGAACTGAATATTACAGAATTTTCACTTACCACTCATGATCATATGTTACCATATTGTTGATAATATCTGTCAGAGAGCATATAAAGATCAAATTTAATCAATGCTATGGAGAATTCAGAAATTTGAATGATTCAAAAATAAAGGAACGATAAATAACTTGTTACAAATTAAATTGAGATGCGTCTCAAGAGTGAAAACGCCTTACACAGCCACCTCTGAACAATAATTCCACTTGGTTTAGAAAACAAACTTTTTGTTATTTTGTGTGTATATATATGGATATATATTCTTACACACAAAATAACAACAAAAATAAAAATTTTGAAAAAAAAAGAGGCATTAATTAAACATGAAAATTATCTAGTAAACTATCCTCTTCCCCAAACCAAAATGAGACATTGTCCCAATGTTTGAAGAAAGAAAAGTAGAGTTTAGAAGATATCACCTGGTTATTGCGGAATTGACGGTTACAACTAAAGATTACAGATTAAGATCCAGGTTTACTTTGCGTTTTTTGCCAAGATCGTTACCAGACCAGTTCAACTTGGAAAGAATAGGGTCGATTCTTGGTTCATAAGCTAAGAGTTGGTCAATTAAATCATCAGTTGTTCTCGCAGTTAGGAAGATATCTCTTACCGATTTCGAAATAAACCCATTTCTTTTGGCATCTTCAAGAAATACAAAAAGAAAATCGAAAAATCCATTAACATTATACAGCCCAATAGGTTTTTGGTGAATATTCAAGTTTGCCCATGACGCAACAGTGAATATTTCTTCCAAAATTCTGAGCCCACCTGGTAAAGCAATGAAAGCATCAACATGATTGATCATTTCAGTGAGTCTTTTAGACATACCTGGGACAATACATTCTTCTCCATTCGATTTTCCGATGATGTGGCTTTCTGTTAAAGGTTTTGGAATGATCCCCAAAACCCGACTTCCACCTTCTTGTACAGCTTTTGAAATACACCCCATAAATCCAAGATTACCACCGCCATTTACTAAGTGCATGTTTCTGTTTGCCATAGCTCTACCCAATTCTCTTGCACCATCAACAAATTTCGGTTTAGTTCCGGAGCTAGTTCCATAAAACACATAGATATTAGTGAATCGTCGTTTTGAAGTTGTCTCCATCTGTGCTATCTCTCTTAGCTAGACATGTTGAAGAAAGGGAAATGCCAAGCTGAATTTATAGATCCTAAAAAGGGTGAGTGAGAAATGCACTAATATCTGTAAAATGACAATTATCAGAAAAATAGATCGTGAACAAAAAGGTTAGATACTGTCGGAAAAAAGTAAATCAAAACAGTAATTTAAAGTAAATGAAATCAATGCAATAATATATACTGGTAGTTGTGATTGTGGCTCACATCTTCCTCTGGTTTTACGTCCAGTAACGGCTTGAATGCCCTCTATGGGTCGGGGATAGGCTTCCCATCCAATTTTCTTATAAATTGACAAACATGGTCTTTTAAAGTCAGATTCCCGAGACTGTTTGGTTTTCTTTATTTATGAAATTGGGTGTAATCTGAGAATTTCACGATGAACATATCCACTAAGATGCGTCTCAAGAGTCAATGATATATCATCAAAAGGCTCCTTACTCAGTCCATCCCTAATGAATTGTATTTTATCTTCGTGATTATCAGACACCATTCCTAAAGAATGACAACGAGTGTTGCATGTACATCGTGCACACTTATAACAAACACCCATTTGTTTAGCTCTTCGTTTCTTTGCATAGGTGCTTTTCACTGAACTAGGCATGTAAGGAATGAAGGAGTCAAATGACTCACCTGCCAAACAATCATTTGCTTCAATTACCCAATGAATATCACTAGGAATACCATGAATCATAAGAATTCTCATTCTTTCTGTACGGGCTTTGTAAATTTTTGTCAGAGCATTTTGGGGAAGTACAAGAAAATATTTGTGGAGGTTTGCGAGATTTTCTTCCATGCCTTAGTTTGTAGGATATCAGTATTTTTAGGAAACTGAAATAACCAACTTTGAGTCACGGAGTACCGTTATCTGCTGCTTTACCGGGGTATGAGATAAAATAAAAGAACAAGAATGCTGTAAAACTAAGAAATTAGAAATTACAGAAATATTAAACAGAACATGAAAGAAACTACATCAATTAAGGTATACTAGGCCTGACAGGAAAAACGTTTCTTGAAATTTTGAGTACTTCAAAAAGGGTTTCAGACGCTGTCCATTTACTTTAAATACGTCATCATCCATAGGATTCTCAATGTCAATAGCCCCGTAAGGGTAAACGTGTTTCACAATAAATGGGCCACTCCATTTGGATTTTAACTTTCGAGGAAATAAATGAAGATGAGAATTATAAAGCAAAACCTTTTGACCAACTTCAAATATTTTTCGTGAAATTCAACTATCATGAAAGGCTTTAGTTTTTAAAAATTTTCGTATTCTCATATGAATCATTCCTTAACTCTTCAAGTTTATTTAGTTGTAATTTACGTTCATGACCAGCATTTTTAAGGTTTGAATTAAATGTTTTAATAGCCCAAAATGCTTTATGCTCAAGTTCTACAGGTAAATGACAAGGTTTTCCATAAACTAGACGATAGGGAGACATACCCAAAAATATTTTGAAAACTATTCGATATGCCCATAGTGCATCAGTTAGTCGAAGAGACCAATCCTTGCGATTTGGGTTAACCGTCTTTTCTAAAATTTGTTTAATTTCCCTATTTGCTAATTCTACTTGTCCGTTTGTTTGAGGGTGATAAGAGGTGGAAACTTTGTGTGTGACTCCATACTTTTTCATTAGGGACTCAAAGGGTCTGTTACAAAGGTGTTTACCTCCATCACTTATGATGGCCCGAGGAATTCCAAATCGACTCAATATGTTTTCTTTTAAAAATTTGATCACAGTGGTGTGATCATTGTTCTGACAAGGAATTGCCTCGACCCATTTTGAAACACAATCGACTGCAACTAAAATATATAAAAATCCAAAAGATAGTGGAAATGGGCCCATGAAATCTATCCCCCAACAATCAAAGATTTCGATGACAAGGATGGGATTTAAAGGCATCATGTTTCTTTTTGAAATAGAACCCAACTTTTGACAATTTTTGCAAGTTTTGCAGAAATTATATGTATCTTTAAAAATGGTGGGCTAATAAAATCCACACTGCAAGATTTTTGCAGCGGTTTTCTTAGATGAGAAATGACCTCCACATGCTTCTGAATGACAGAACTAATAACACAACTTATCTCACTGTCGGGTATGCATCTTCTGAAAATCTGATCAGGGCAGCATTTAATAAGATAAGGATCATCCCATGAATCTTTTGACTTCAGTCAAAAATTTCCTCTTATCTTGTTGGCTGCAGTCTGGGGGTATCTTTCATGTTGCAAGAAAATTGACAATAATAGCATACCAAGGCATTAAGTTTACCGAAAATAAAAATCATCGGGAAAAGAATCATTGATGGGAGTGGTATCGATTAGTGACTCGTTTGTGAGTCTCGATAAGTGATATGCAACCACGTTCTCTGCCTTTTTTTTGTCTTTGATTGTGAGATTGATTCTTGAAGTAACAAAATCCACCGTATTAATCTTGGCTTGGCATCCTGTTTAGACATCAAATATCTAACAGCAGCATGATTAGAGTAAACAACAGTTGAAGAACCGATTAAATATGATCGATTTATCCAATGCAAATATTACAGCAAGTAGTTCTTTTTTTGTGGTAGTGTAATTCATTTGTGCACTGTTTAAAGTTTACTTGCGTAATATATTACATACGGCTTACCTTCCTTTCTCTGTCCTAGAACTGCACCAACTGCATAATCACTAGCATCACACATTAGCTCAAAGCAAGGACCAATCATGGGATTGCATAATAGAGCATAATTTCAAAAGACTGATATTTTTTGGAATGATTTTTGACATTCTTCTGTCCATTCAATGTTGCATCTTTTAATAGGAGGTTACATAAGGGTCTGGATATAGTACTAAAAGTTTTAAACCTCCTATAAAATCCTGCATGTTCTAAAAGAACGAATGTCCCTGACTGTTTTTGGTGATGGTAATTTAGAAATGACCTTTATTTTTTGCCTTGTCAACCTCAATACCTTTAGACGACACAACGTGTCCTAAAACAATTCCTGAATTAGTCATGAAAGGCATTTTTTTCCCAATTTAACACAAGTCTTTTTTCTTCACATCTTTTCAAAACATTTTCCAGATTAGTCAAACATATCAAATGAACTTCCAAGACAGTTATATCATTCATAAAGACCCCCTCTAAACAGTGTTCAACCATGTCACTGAATATGC
>SKCR01027459.1:0-211610 GCA_019454045.1 Zanthoxylum bungeanum | reverse complement strand
ATACTAGTCTTTTACGTATTTATCGATGTCCAACCTCGATAATACTCTGACTAGGGATTTTTAATGATTTATCCTTCGTGGACTGATACTGTCTCATATCATTCTCAATCCATGAACAAATCATAGGGACCTCCTATCATTTATATATCTTGGTGATCTAATCACAAATGATAAGAGTGCAATCTCCTTTGTCACATAGTTAATTTGTACAACAACACCATGATCTGTACAAATAGTGACGCTATGGGTCATAATTGTCCAACAAGCTCGTCCTCCATGATCCTACAAAATATAATACTAGGAGGGGGTAAGATCTTTTAAACGATCTAAGTAAGTGGATGATTTAAAATGAAAGCTGAAATACTGTTATGAAGACGTTTGGTTTTAAATCCAAAGTTCAGAAATGGCTTAATATGAAAAACTCTTTTCTGATCTGAAAACTCTGAACTCTTTTATGAAAATCTTTTCTGAAAACTCTTTTATAAAACTTATCTTTGTTGAAAGTCTCTTTCATTAATGAAAAACAACTTCTTTCTTTCTGGAAAACTTTTCTAAAACCTATTTTCTGGAAATCTCTTATAAACTTCTTTCTCTGAAAAATTTTAATTCTAGAAAACCTTTCTCTAGATCTTTTTCTGAAAACTGTATCTGAAGACTGTTTCTAAAACTGGTCTCTGTCTCTGAAAACCTGACGTATGGGGGTGTTACGTATCGTCGTCCCTCATATGCCTAACTAGAGCCAGGAATTCAAATACATGACTTTAGAGCGTTAAGTATCGCCATCCCCAAAGCATGACACTCTTGTACCTGAAACTTGTGGTCTTGTGGCGTTACGTAACGCCATCCCCCAAGCCACTGAACTAGAACATGGGTGTCGATTTATGCTACCCTCGAAACTCTGAAACTAGGATCTGGGGGTGTTACGTATCGCCATCCCCCAAGCCACTGAACTAGAACTGGGGTGTCGATCTATGCTACCCTCCAAACTCTGAAACTAGGATCTATGGGCATCTGTCATCCCTAGTCCTAAATTAGGATATGGGGGTGTTACGTATCGCCGTCCCCTTATTCATCTACTTGTGCACATGTCATCCGTCAATTCCATGTCTGTATCTAGTTACATACTGAGGTGGGTTTTTCCTCCATGCCTCGAAAATCATAAATTCATACTTTGAAAATATTTCTTTCTCAAACATAACTTAAAATGTAATTTTTTCATTAAATAATTGTAATAAAAATCAACTAACGCCCTAAAGCGTAAAAATAAGTCTGATATGTAAAATACATCATAAAATTCAACTTTAGAGAATAATGTCCACTCACAGATTTTAGAATCTGGCCGGCGTTACTCACTTGCTGAAGAAAGCCATGGTTTCTGCGATGATCTATAATTGATAATCTCGATTAGAAGATGAAGTAAGGAATATATATTTCGGAATCAACTACTTTTTCTTATTCAAGTAAGTGTTATCACCCCGAGGCATATCTTACTATATAATATGTAATATATACTTACGAGTTGAGACGAGACTCTTAGGGTGGCCTCTAACATTCTAGGGTAAAACCGGAATGGTTTAAAACTGATTTGGGATGGTTTTGGGTCACGCGTCGCGACGCTCAAAATTCCAGAAATGTGTTCCTATAATTTTTTTTCCAGTACGCGTCGTGACGCGAACTAGTTTTCCAGGATTTTAAGCTTGTTTCCTCAAGTCTTCCTTCCCCAAATGTATTACCAATACACAATTCAACTTATTATTACACAAACCATCATCAAGAATCATCAATTCTCAAGACATAATTTTCTTAACATATTCAATTAACCATCACAACATCCATCCTCAATAACCTAGAATTTTCTTAATTAGGAAATTCCTCAAAGTATTTATTTCTAAACCAAATTAACCACATAAATAATATCAATACAACCCAACAATATATTTTAGACACCAACTCATCAAAATCAACACTTTCAACACTTGGGTCAAGATTTCTTTACCTCCCTCACTTGTTGTTTCCTTCATCTTCCAAGTCTCCCATGATTGCTAAACCTTTTTCTCTATTTCTTCTTTCTCTTCTCTCTTTCTTCTTCTTCTCTTTCCTTCTTCTTTTTCTTTTCTCTTCTTCTCTTTCCTTCTCTCATGTTTTTCACCTCTTAAGGGATGCATGAATAGTGCCTTATTTATAGGCAAAGTGGCTGATTTTTTGTGATAAAATGAGTGGTTGAAATTTTACCACATGTCCCATTTCTAGTCCTTTCTCGAAATTATTATAGCTGTTATGGAAATCATGATTTTTGACCCATTTCGAATTTGATTTAGGATAAATGTACAACATGAAAGTTGTAGGTCTCGGTCTAAGCTTTCCGGAGATATAAAATTCATAAAAATTAGAATTCATATGAGAAAGTTACGGCCCGATTACTAAAAGCTTATCAAGGTGGAACATTAACTAAGTTTCGCGTCAAAATTTCAAGGAATCTTCCGAATGTCCCAAATGCCATTTTATGAGCACGTACTTGCTTGAACATGATTTATATTAAGTATTATGCCTTTAAATTATAATAGTCGTCAGACTCTGGTACCGTATAAGTCGTCGGGTTTACAGGATGTTACAAATTCCTCCCCCCTTAATTAGGATTCGTCCTCGAATCCTCTTTAAAACTGAAATCCTGGAGTCTATCTAGATCCAAGAATTTCGATATTGAATATCTTATCATAAGTTACATAACTCACATTGTAGGACACAGAAATCGGCGATGTTGTTCCAGGCTTGTGGCCCGGTCGGGAGTACGGAGTAGCCCACGAGAGGACTAAACCGGAGAAATAAAATGGAGTCGCCACCCAGTGTGAAGTGGGAAATGATTTAAGGCCGCACTCACCCCTCACAAGGGAAAACCTCAAACCGTTGGGTTCGGAATGGTCCCTTACTTATGTCACTTGTAATGAACGGATTTATGCAATAACCTAACCAAGTCTACGCAACATACACATGCAAGATTAACT
The DNA here is from genome assembly GCA_019454045.1 of Zanthoxylum bungeanum. Taxonomy (NCBI): domain Eukaryota; kingdom Viridiplantae; phylum Streptophyta; class Magnoliopsida; order Sapindales; family Rutaceae; genus Zanthoxylum; species Zanthoxylum bungeanum. Next base: position 208,608 of record SKCR01027459.1, on the reverse strand, counting down.
AATATCTAAGTTGGCACACATAGAAGTAAATGAAACGAAAACGAGCACACAATCCCTTAAACACATGCGTGAATGTTTCCTTCGTGGCCTCGTTGTTTTTCTGCTGTTTTCTCACTGTTTTGGACTACAGTTTTTCTTTACTGTTTTAGGATGATGTTTGGACTGTTTTGGGGTATTATTTTCGGTGCTAGAGGCTACTATTTTGGACTTGGTTTAAAGGCTGATTTTCACTATTTGGCTCACGGTTTTTGGGTGATTCACGGTCACGGTTTCAGGGTATTGACGTGATTTGTGAGTTGTTGTTAAATGGGCTGCTAAGTGGGTTCTTTTGTTGCTGTTTATGTGAATGAAAGGCTTTAGGGTTTATTGGCTTTGTTTGTTATTGTTAGTCACAGCTTGCAATGTGTCAAGGGGAAGTTTGAGTGAGGCATGTGTTCGTGTGTTTGAGAGGCGTGTGGGAGTCATTTTAGTCGGTAGCTAAGGGGCTAAGTGTGATGAGGTTTAACATGATGAGAGGCTTTCGGTTACATGGAGTATTTGTATTGTGAGGGGGGCAGGTTGATTTGTTGGAAGTGGGACGTTATGCGTTTGCTGTTTGGCCGTGAATGGGGGCAGCTCGTGAGTGGTTTGTGTGAGTGGGGTTGTTGCTTGTGGCTACGTGAGTGAGCCGAGAAAGGATGATGGATGAGGGCCGAGAGGTGAGAGAGAGGGAAGAAGCTTGGGGTTTTCAAGTCTGCATGCGTGAGGAAGAGAGAGGATGATGAAAGAGAGGTTAGGCGTGAAGATTCAATGTGTCTAGGGTTTTTAGTGTATTAGGGTTTTATTATTTGGCTTCCATGAGAGAGAGACAAGTTTGCATGCGTGAGGAAGAGAGAGGGTGATGGAGGAGATTTTAGGTGTGAAGATTGAATATATTTAGGGTTTTTACCGTGAATGAGCTCTAGGGTCTAAGGGTCGGCTTTGGGTGTCTTTTTATAGGAGAGGGTTAGGGTTGTCCTTGTACAGGAAGGAAAGAAATATTGTGTAATTATGGGGATATCTATTTAGTTTGTTATAAGGAAATGATCTCTTTAATTTAGGGAGATTATTTGTTTTAGTTTAGGACAATGATTTATGGGATTTGATTTGATTTGTTTAATTTAGGCATGATATTTTATTTGATTTATTTAATTTAGGCATGTGATTTATTTATATTAGGAAGGTGATTTAATTTGATTTTAACATGTGTTTAATGTGTTGGGTATTTTTTGGATGGGTTTGATAGGCTTGGGCGTGTGATTGGTTCTTTGGTGGGCTTGGGCATGTGATTGATGGTGTGTGGGCTAAGGATGAATTTTAAAACAGAGATCCAACGAGAGAATCTGAAGCTAAGTAAACGAATTAAATCCAATAAAGTATTGATTTTTAAATTTTCCCTTCCGACTTCCACGACTTATCAAGTAGTGCCTCCATACGAGGCTCATCATCGGGACTTATGCAAAAATATAGTGCCTACACACATGCAATTTCTTAGGTCACCAACTTACAACCATCTACATACTCATTTTTTACTTTACTCCATCAATTGTATCGTAACCTAGAAGGTACTCTATTTCTGTCTGTATGGACTGATACTTTACTCTATTTCTAAAACTCATAAGTATGCATTACTATTCTTCTTATCCTAATATCTATTTTATGCATGATACCTCTTGAATTTCTTGATTGAATGGCAATTCCTTGTCATTGCTTTGTAAGAGTTCTACTGGTTATTTAATACTATCGTCAAGCTACGACTATTGTTACGTCTTACATAAATCTTATTCTTCGTTTCCTAGCTATGGCCAACTTTACTTGTCTCCATCTAGTTCATTCCAACATGTACTTTCGAATTTCTCTAAACTACAAGCGTTCTCCATGATTAAGCCTTTCGCATGTACTGATTCCATTCTAGTGCAAGTAAAAAAGAATAATTTCTTGCATCTTCCCTTAACGCTGCTTACGTATCACAAATTAGTGTTCATCTCCATAACTTAACTATTTAACTCTCTATTTTCTCACTAAGCTTCAAATACTTATGGGTTCTGTTCTTCCAAGTTCTCACTTCTCTGATTATCTATAGAGCTTAGCACTTCATAATATAATGTCAAATTCTTTTTGTATCTCTTGTTAACTAGTGTTATTTACTGAAGGGTTTGTATTAGGAAGGTTAATTTTAGGTAGCTTCTTTAGAATATTTCTTATTCGACTAATGACTTAGAAACAAAGCTCCTAAGCTGAGTTTAATCGTATACATACTTTTGCTTAAACTATATTCCCTTTCTCGATGTTATTTCTGGCTATTTGGTTCTAGTTACAGTTCATATTCTGTCTTGTACCCTATATTGTCATAACTCAGATGCTCACAAACTTGTAAATTCCATTCTTATCCAATGACCATTTACATTTGAAATACTTTATAACTCACCCACTGCACTGCATGTAACTTCATAGTAAACTTATCTTCTTGATTCCATATTACTCTAAACATCTACCAAACCACCCATACATGTGACTGTCTGGTTGACTTAACTATTGCTGGTTACTTCATCTTGATTACGTGAACTAATATGTAATAGAACTTTAGTTTCATTCCATTACGGAGAGATCTTATTGTTATGCCCTACTGTCATTGCTTACATAATATTCTTTCCTATTGACACCGAACCTCGACAGTTCCTCTTCTAAACCTTTGATTTATTGACCTTCTTTACTTCTTCTATCATCTTATTCTATACCTGGGAGTTTCGTGATCTATATCTCTGTTTCCTTACCAGAAGGATATCATCCCTACACATCTCTAGCCATGTCTAACGTTATTCTTTTATATCCTCGTCACTACTAAACTAGTACTTTATCTCTTCATTGCTTCATCTAAACAGCTTTTCTTTTAAATCTCTTTCTTAGGGCTATTTTCCTCTTCCATTCTATTCTTGTACTGTATTCTAGGAATATCTTGATGCGAACATCTGGGTCTATCTTTGTTGCCGTCATCTAATGAGAGCTGGGAGGGTGGGGTTTGTCTTGGATCTTTCTGGTTGTGGTGTTCTCACTAGTTACTCGTGTTGTAATTGCATATGCTGCTTATCCGTGAGCTTAGGACTCTCTTATCTGCATACTTGGTGTTAGCTCCCAGACTAAGGTGTTTCTGCTAAAGCCATCAGAATTATCTCTTTCAGCTCTACTCATAATTTACCTCTGATTATTAATCATACTACCTCTTACTAAGACTTTCCATAAGGTTCATAATTCTTTGGCTTGGATACTACAATTTTATTAATCCTGAATAAGTTGGGTGTCTAAGCTATGGGAAACTCTGTATAAGTCAAACATATTACCTTTGTGTTGCTATACGTTGCTTACTTTAATTCTTTACTTTTTTGGAACCTTCACTTTCTTGGGGTTTATTTGTTCATTTGTTCATTATCTTGCTATTTCAGGATTCGTCTATCGTATCCCACATTTTTTCTTACTTATTAAAATCCTTGTTAAGCTCCAAGTCGAGGGGTATACACATGTTTCCCACTTCTGGTTGAGTATCTATATACTTACTGAAGTAGGGTTACTGGAAGGAAGAATTATCATTCATACTAGTGGAAGCTGTATGTTCTAATCCATGTCTTATGGTTTCTTAATCTTGATCAATCACTCTGAGGTCTTCACTTACGTTTCTGTTTCCAAGATACATTATCTATGTCACTATATGTACTGAATTCTCTTGTTATTTTCTATTTCCTTTTTACTATTTTCATAATCTACCTGTTGGCTCTAAGCCATACTACTAAGGCTAATGGTGGTTTCTTCTTCTGGCTGCTTCTTGATTTCAGCTCTACATTCTAGCTATAAACCACAGCTTTGCTATCTAGTCTTCTTGTCCACACCGGTGCTCCTTATTAAATCCCGAGTCTCTTCTATCTCATAAGTCCATCCCTTTAGACTTACGTAGACTTCTACTGATATTGATCTGATTATGGATTTCTTCATAGTACTGGAATCTTGTCAACTTTGACTTGTGTCAAATTCTTTCTCTTTTATCCTTAAATCCTCATTGATTCCTTTCTGGATAAACCACTCCTCAAGATCTGTTGTCCTTATCTCAAAATACAGTAATATGGGTATTGGGTTTTCTTTACGATTACTTTTATCTAAGTTGATAAAGAATGGGGGAGGAATCCATATATCAATAGATATCGGCTTTCTTGTTTTGATACTCTTATATCCTGATAGGGTCTATTATTTATGCGAGATAAGTATGAGATTAGCTCCATCAGGGAAGCTTCCTTAACCGGTATAACTAAGGGATGAAGGTTTAGATAGGTCAGGGCTTTGTCTATTGGATCCTTAGGTTTAAACAACTAAGCATTTCCATTAATGACCTCTATTTAACTACTTATGGGCCTGAATTTGAAAATCTAGAATTCTCTAAATCCTTTTTGGCATCTCATATTCGTTGGAACTACCATATCTATTTCTGGTTTCTTTCCTCTCTTATGCTTCTTACTACTCTTTGCTATTCGGGTTACTTGCTATCTATACAAGATATTCATTGTCTATAGGTTTAGCTTGAAGGAATTTCTTAAGGAATGAAGGATTATTATAGAAAATAATAAACTTTATATAGGTCTATTTGGCATTCTCTCTCTTACTCAAGCTTACTATACTCATTTTTACTGTTATAGGTTATGGTATTCTCTTTATCATCTGAATTTGTATATTTCCCACTTACTGTCTCTAGTTACTTGAACATCTATGTATATTTGCTTACTTTCCTTTCTAGTTTTCTCTTTCTCTTCCTTTTTGCCTCTCGCTGTTTAAGCTTCTATGCATCTTTTTTTCCTTTCTTATAGCTTTCTATTCCCACTCCACTAAGTAACTATTCTTAGTACTCTTTTTTACTAGGTTCGTGGCTTAACTAAATTTTGTACTGATAATTCCAAATAATCATGGAATGATTCCTAACTAGAGTAGGAATTAGGGTTACTTATTAAGAATCAGCTTAGGTAGCATTGGGAATGCTTACTAACCTGTCTATGGAGCTTAGGGACGTACTCAAGGATCGAATACTGGAGAGGTAGTGCCTCGTATATGGGTATCTCGAACATACTACGTATACCAGACCCCATCACTCTACCCACTACAGTCGTTGACTCCCTATACCATGCTCTGATACCATCTTTGTACCATCCCCAGTCCGGAAGATGCTACCAACAGGAATTGGTCGTACTATCCCCCTGAGCCTCTTACTCTATGTCTGTAATCATCTTAACTGAACTAATCTCAAATGAATTTCTCATGCATAGAGACCGTTTTCCCGACTCAACACATGAAATGCATCTCAAATACTCATATAATGTACTCATTAGTACTGCACATAATAAACACATTAGCACATTTCAATAACTTATTCAATACAGTGCATGACATACATCTTTTAATTTGACACTGACAATACCGAAACTCTATACACAATCTGGTGGACTCAGATCCTCTAGTGACTGCCATCAGTGTCCATCCTCCCGAGCTCACCCTCCATGATCCTACAAAATAAAACATTGGGAGGGGGTTAGATCGTTTGAACGATCTAAACGAGTGGACCATTTAAAATGAAAGCTGAAATACTGTTATGAAAACGTTTGGTTTTAAATCTAAAGTTCGGAAATAGCTTAATATGAAAAACTCTTTTCTGGTCTGAAAACTCTAAACTCTTTTCTGAAAATCTTTTCTGAAAACTCTTTTGTAAAACTTATCTTTTCTGAAAGTCTCTTTCATTAACTGAAAACAACTTCTTTCTTTCTGGAGAATTTTTCTAAAACCTGCTTTTCTGGAAATCTCTTATAAACTGCTTTCTCTAAAAAACTTTATTTTTAGAAAACCTTTCTCTGGATCTTTTTCTGAAAACTGTATCTGAAGACTGTTTCTAAAACTGGTATCTGTCTCTGAAAACCTGATGTATGGGGGCGCTACGTATCGTCGTGTCCCCATACACCTAACTAGAGCCAGGAATGCAAATCCATGACTTTGGGGCATTACGTATCGCCGTCCCCCAAAGCACGCCACTCATGTCCTTGAAACTCATGGTCTTGGGGTGTTACGTATCGCTGCCCCCCAATCCACTGAACTAGAATTGGGGGTGCGGATCTATGCTACCCTCCAAACTCTAAAACTAGGATCTAGAGGCATCTGTCATCCCTAGTCCTAAACTAGGATCTGGGGGCATTACGTATCGTCGTCCCCTCAGTCCTCTACATATGCACATGTCATCCATCAATTCTATGTCTGTATCTAGTTACATATTGAGGTGGATTTTTACCCCATGTCTCGAAAATCATAAAATCATACTTTGAAAATATTTTTTTCTCAAACATAACTTAAAACATAATTTTTCATGAAGTAACTGTAATAAAATCAACTAACTCCCTAAAGCGTAAAAATAAGTCTGATATGTAAAATACATCATAAAAGTCGACTTTAGAGAAGAGTGTCCACTCACAGATTTTAGAATCTGGCCGGCGTTACTCGCTTGCTGAAGAAAGCGATGGTTCCTGCGATGATCTATAATTGATAATCTCGATTAGAAGATGGACTAAGGAATATATATTTCGGAATCAACTACGTTTTCTTATTCAAGTAAGTGTTATCACCCTGAGGCATATCTTACTATATCATGATGTAATATATATTTACGAGTTGATACGAGACCTTTAGGGTTTGCCTCTAACATGCTAGGGTGAAACCGGAATGGTTTAAAACTGATTTGGGATGGTTTTGGGTCATACGTCGTGACGTAATGCCTTGCGCATTGCGACGCTCAAAATTCCAAAAACGTGTTCCTGTAATTTTTTTCCAGTGCGCGTCGCGACGCGAACCAATTTTCCAGGATATTGAGCTTGCTTCCTCAAGTCTTCCTTACCCAAATGTATTACCAATACACAATTCAACTTATTATTACACAAACCATCATCAAGAATCATCAATTCTCAACAAATAATTTTCTTAACATATTCAATTCACCATCACAACATCCATCCTCAATAACCTAGAATTTTCTTAATTAGGAAATTCCTCAAAGTATTTATTTCTAAACCAAATTAACCACATAAATAATATCAATACAACCCAACAATATAATTTAAACACCAACTCATCAAAATCAACACTTTCAATACTTGAGTCAAGATTTCTTTACCTCACTCACTTGTTGTTTCCTTCATATTCCAAGTCTCCCATGATTGCTAAACCTTTTTCTCTATTTCTTCACGTCAAAATTTCAAGGATCTTCCGAATGTCCCAAATTCCATTTTATGAGCACGTACTTATTTGAACATGATTTATATTGAGTATTATGCTTTCGAATTGTAATAGTCATCAGGCTCTGATATCGTACAAGTCGTCGGTTCACCGGATGTTACAATAACAAAATGAGCCTATAACGCGAAGGAAATGACAAGAGAAAAGATATCATATTTGGACCCGATGGTTTTAGATCATGGGATGCTTTTGGAAAGTTGTAGTAGACGACTGAGATTCTTTAGTAATATTGCAATTTAGCTTTTTTGCTTACTTGTTGTATGTCCCACTTTATTTTTTGGTAGCCTTGGCTCTTTTTTTAATTAAGCTTTTGTTTGTTACAAGCAATAAAAGTCACACAAACAAACAATAAAAGTCACGTGTAGGATATATATATATATATATATATAATATCATAAAATGCCAATCCAATTTTCGATGGATTGGTAATTTGTGGAGACAATGCAAATACAATTGTCAAAGTGTGATTGACAATTGGCAAGTAAGAGGTTGAGCACCTCTTATAAATAGAGGTGGTCACCTATTTCTGAAGCATGTTTTCTTCTCAATTTCTCTTGTAGAATTTTGGAGGGAGTGTCTTGTGTGTTTTAATTTTTTTTCAAGCTTTCTTGTAATTTCTTTTTCTTTCAATAATAAAATTATATGTATTTTTATTCAAATCATGAGTAGCTAATTTCATCATGCATGGGTAAATAGTGAAGCTTTTAATATAAAAATATAGATTAATCTTATTTATATTATAATATATAAATTATAATCTAATGATTAATATTTAATTTAAATCCAAATTTATTGACAAACTTTATTACCACATACATGGTTGGTTTTATTTATTTGGCATAAATGAGTATCTAATTGGACTTGTTATAGACAAATGTTATTACCTCCTGCATGGAGTTCACTCCTTCTTGTGAGAAGTAGATGAGTATATTCCTTAAAGGTTGATTCGGTGCTTGAACGGTTAGAGCGCTCAAGTCTTTCTATTACAAATAGAAAGATTAAAATTCACAATGGTTATGAATAAATCGTTCATTAGAGAATTCATGGTACTTAATGTAAAAATAATTAGAGGGGTATAACAGACATTATGACCCAGATCTAATTACGAGATACTCGTGAAGGGTTAATCTGTATGTAGTGACTATATCGATAGACACCGACGTGGTTCGGCTTACTATACTATCTGCGGCAACGAGAGTGCAGCTTCAGATTTTTTGTGGAATAACCTGGAGTTAATAATTTGAAATATTTAATTAAGAGCTTAATTAATATTTCGAGATTATTTGAGCTCGGAACCGTAGGTTCATTTGGTCCCGTGCTAGCTCAATATACTGTAGCGAATTTAGCATAATTGGATAGTCCAATTATATAGCATAATTAGATAGTCCAATTATATACTCACATATGTATAAATATTATTAATATGATTAATAATATTATTTTTCACACTTGAAACTATATATTAAAAGTTAATATATGATTTTAATAATTATATGTAATTATTAAATATTAAATATTAAATTATATATATGATATAATTTAATAAGGCTGAGATTGTAATTTCCAAATTTTGGGTTTTGGAAACCCTTGGATTCAATTTAGAAGTTACACTTTTTAAATGTTACAATTATTTCTTCTTCTTTTTTGTAATATCTTTGGCTTTATGGAAAATAAATGATTTGTTACAAAATTTTTGAAAATTAACATGCCTTGGCCGAAAATATGCTTGGAGGAAGAGGAAAGGATTTGTTAATTTTGGAAATTAATTATCCTAAGTATAAAAGAAAAATTATTCTTCTTTTTACAAGAAGTCTCTCATTCTAACCCTAGCCTTCATCTTCTTCTTATTCATTCTCTCTCAAAAGTTGAGAAAAACGAGATATTGTGAGTCTAGCCCACACTAGTTTCCATTGTTAACGAGATATAGCTCAGAAGACTTTTTGGTGTCGAACAAATAATCATTTTCATCTTCTTCTTGTATGGTACTCGGCAGTGAGCATTATTTTGCTCATTGCCGCCCCTTATTTGGTAAAACATAACTCGGTTTGGTTTCGTTTTAATCCAGAAATTTTGGGGAACATATAGTGGTGTTTTGGGGCTGTGTTGGGACTGTTTTTAAGTGAAAAATCAGAACTGAAACACAACCACTGTCCATGCATTTCAAGGGCTGTTTTGGCAGTGTGCTGGGTTCGAATCGGGTCCAAAACAATCTAGTTTTTATGCGATTGTTCGGGGTTATTCAAAGACTATTCTGGGTCGGTTTCAGGGCTGGAATTTTGTCGAAAACATAAGCAAAATTTCAGTGGTGGTACTAGTAGCATTCGACCAATCAAGGGGAAGGGTAGACAAAGTTTTCAAGTCTGATCCGTGTGCCTAACGCGTTTCCGCTGCGCAAGGAAAATGGTTTCTACAGGTGAACCATTTCAATACTAGGCCTACGAGGGTTGACCCAAACCCCTTGCACATGCATGCCTCCCATTGGGTTTGTAGGACAGATACGGTATACATCTTCTACTTATAGGATGTTATATACTATTCTGGATCAGTTGATTCAACGTACAGACATATTTGTGGGACGCTAAATTTTTAAGGGAGTTTCACTGTTGTGATATTCTCAACAAAGGGAATATAATTACTTCTTCTACTTCTATGGTCTAGAATCTTTACTCCAGGATGCCAGGAAACAATGATTATTTCTAATTTAGAAATCCAATGTCCGTCCTTCGCTGAACCAACCGTTAGTTTCATGGATCTTCTACGAATCCCAAACGCAACCCATCGTGCATCCTTCAGTGTTTCAGCCAGTCGTTGGATTGATTTTCTAGAGCTGACATCGATACCCAATTGAACATCGAGCGTAGGTCTCCAGGGGTAATGATTCCAGTGGTACGAGTGGAAGGGTGAGTCTAGGAGCTGAACGCCGAAGTGAGACGTTCCAGTGGTCTTTGAAGGGCTGAATTTTCAGCACGAACGACTAATTCTCCGATTCAAGTTCTTTGATCCTTACTATGTTCTCCTTGAATAGTTTTATGATCTCGATAAGCTGATCAGAAATGTTAATGGGAATGCTCTTTGAATTCATGGCTTCACGGGAAGTCCGGTGGGCTGATATTTGGTTTTAATTTGAATTACTATGGCCCAACAGTAGGCACTAAATTATAGACGGTGGATCCTACGTCCAGTCCATAATAGATCATTGAACGAGGAAGGGGCGCCAATAATCCTGCAAAACAAGTAGCTTTCTACAGGAATAGCAACCGAGTAAAAATAAGTATAAAATAAAAATATTAACTAACAAACAATATCGAAAACTTAATACCGTACGGAAACTCACAAGTAGCGAAGAGAATAACTGGTTGATTTTCGTCTCCCACGGTATTTTTCTCCAAGAAACGTAATTTTGGGGAGCTTCAAACCGAGCTGTAGCTCATCTGGCTGTAGTAAACGCTGAATTATGTTGTCTGACTTGACTTTGTCAATCATCTGATATCTCAATCCGGATACGGCCATGAGCCTTAACGTGCTTAGCTAACCCCAGGCCACGGGTGCGTCCTCGACCCTTCGCTGTACTGGACTCACCTGTGCTAGCAGAGACTCAATCAGGGCCAGTTGTCCTTGCTGATGTAGATGGAGTAGCATTAGCCCGTCTACGATTGCCCGGTACCATCTGCAAAAACACACAAAGTTTCAGGTTTCCATCACAATAACTCACCTATGGTGGCTTGGATCTAACATATTATATGCATGAATCCTGAATACATAGTATGAACTTCATAAATGATAACATGGATAATTAAAAAATATTTGACCTAGGAATTGATTTCTCATACAGTTGTTTGATTAAAAAACATAAAATTATTCTAGTAGAAGAAAACAAAGGTGGATAAAGTGTCCATTGGAGAACCAAAAGCAATGTTGCAAGGAAGAACTTCTAATCAAAGATAATTTAAACTTCTCCTAACTCAGACATGTTCTTACCCTTTTTTTAAGAATATCTATATTATAAGGTTGTCAATTAAAATTTGTTCTTGGCCTGCACGAATTGGTACCAGAACAGCAGCATTTTGCTGATGTTCTGGTCATCATCATCATCATCAAATTATCATCATCAAATCATCATCATCATCAAAACCATGAAATTACCATCATCATCAATACCATGAAGTCATCATCATCATCATCAATACCATCATTTCCCTCGTCTATTTCTTCATCACACTCCTTAAACTCTTCAATTCTATCACAATTATAAAACACACACCACATAAAACACACAAAGACTAAGCTTCCAAAGACCAAGCATATTCGGCCAAGATTGAAGAAATTAAATTACCTTGATTTGCTGCGTGTCCCAAAGTAAATAGTTGAAGATTGAAGCTGCTTCTGGTCGAGAGAATGAGGGAAGCACCAATTCCTTCTTTGAAGCAGAGAAGAATGAGGGGAAACCGAAATTAGGGATTTTAATAAACATTTAGCGTCGAATTATTTTCATTTTAGCGTCGAATATTTCGACTCTAAAAAACTCGCGGTACTTAATGAAATTGTTCGGGGGAAAATAAAAGTTTTACCTTTACCGTCCAAATATTTCAATCGACGCTAAAGGTTAAATTTTAGCGTCGATATTATATTTCGACGCTAAATGTCATTATTTTAGCGTCGATTTAGTATTTCGACGCTAAATGTCATTATTTTAGTGTCGATTTAGTATTTCGACGCTAATGTCATTATTTTAGCGTCGAGTTAGTATTTCAACACTAAAACATATGATAAATTATTTTAATAATAACAAAAACTAACATTCAACCGATGTACATGACAACAACAACACCAATCATACATGATGATAGTAATTCAAAACAACAATCAAATTTATAATAATAGTACAAATTATTCATGCATCACGTCATATACTAACTAGATTAGTTACTATTATCTTCGGTATTTGAGGATTTCTGACTTGACTCGAAGTCATCTTCAGTGTCAAATTCTTCTTCAATTGCTACTTCCACGCTAACTTCAGAATGAGGAATTATCTCAACGTCTGTATTATCTCGAGTTATTGTGATATTTTCAGGAACGGTGACATTTGGTATATGAAATATCTGTTCAGTAGCTTCGAAGTTGTCAGAGACTTCTTGTGTATCATTTGATATTTCAACACTATCTTTCTCCTGCGTGTCCCAAATGCCCCTTTGTTGTAACTTTTCTACCACCATCCATCTATTTCCTAACTTTGGATCAGATATATATATCACTGACCGTGCTTGGGTATAAAAAATGTATGGATCATTCTTGTACCAAAAACGTTGAACATTAATTGACGTTAGATGATTACTAACTTGAATTCTCCTCTTTCTGGTATTTGTGTCAAACCACTTGCATTTGAATAACACAATATGTCGTCTGGGTCTGTATATCAACTCAATGACTGATTACAACACTCCGTAGAAGTCAATAATATATGAGTCGTGTTTTCCTTGGACTACAATTCCATAATTCTGAGTCACATGAGCAATATCTCGCTGTTCGGTATGAAATCTAACTTCGTTCACAATGCATCCATTGTATTCATAAGCCTGCTTTTGAGGCCCATAACCCAAGGAAACCAACGAGGATGACGAGTCCAATTGATCATTTTGCACTTGGTTGTTTATCTAACAATGAGAGAAATATATGTGTTAATATAACAAACTGAAATATATTTCAACATTATATTCAAGTGATTCATGCTCGGCATGAAATAATACACAGTCATACTTACAAGCATGTATGGATTCATACCTCATTCCCAGATCACGCAACATTTTCTTTGCCTCGTAGTACGACTTAGGCAATTCACTTCCAACCGGTAACATTTGCCCCAGTAACTCTAGCATCATATCAATACTTTTGTTGGTCATTCTGTTGATCACTTTAATGTGTAATAATTTCACAACGAAATTCAAGATCGACATTCCAGCACCTTCAAATGGAATTTTTTTTACCTCATCAAGTAGTTCACTAAATAAATTTTGATCATTTCCACTTAACACTGGCATGTCACCACTAACACTATGACCAAGTTGTGGACCTTGTAAGTCATGCAAAGCATCAGTTATCTCATCGTTTGTAGGTTGATTGTAACTACTGCTCCCTTCACCGAAATCAATAAACCATGACTGAGAATTATACTACTCACTATGATAAATCCACGTACGGTAAGTTGGTGATATTCCCGGCATGTATAAATGATTATGAACTCCATCTAACTGTTTCCTTTTCCTATTCAAACAATTTGTACATGGACACCGAACACGACATTTTGCATCAATGTGTTGCTTTGCGACTTCCATGAACTCATACACTCCATTACGATATTCAACACTCAATCTATCCAGCGAGCTCATCCAATTTCTATCCATTTCAGCGAAATACCTAAATATAATAATATAATTATTAAACATCATATTACACTCATCAACATTACTAATTCATTAATTATTTATTTAAGCATATACATATATATTTAGTTGATAAATTAAATAGTTTACAGAAAAATTATATTTAGTTTATTAATTAACTAATCTACATATATGAATCATAAACCACTAACAAAAAGTATATAATAAACATAATCATAAAAAATGAAAATAATAAAGAAATATGAAAGAAGATTTACCTTATGGAAAATTGATTACAATTTTATTGAAAATTTTTAGGAGAGTTGTGAGGTTGCAGATGAGAGATTCTCATATTTCAGAGGAAGAAATTGAAGAGAATGAGAGAAAAAACAGAGGGGGAGAAGGGTTGGTGGCATTCTACATTTTAATCTATCTTTAGCGTCGAAACATTAAATTCGACGCTAATTGTCTGATTTTTAGTGTCGATTTAAAATTTAGACGTTAAAGATTAAAGGATTGTCGGTGGAATCTTCATAAACCTTTAGCGACTCTACTTCGTCGACGCTAATTGTCTGAGTTTTAGCGTCGATTTAAAATTTAGACGTTAAAGATTAAAGGATTGTCGGTGGAATCTTCATAAACCTTTAGCGACGCTACTTCGTCGACGCTAAATTTCAAGTTTTTGGCGTCGAATATGATTTTTGACGCTAAAAGTATAACATTTAGCGTCGTAATTTTATGTCGACGCCAAAAATTATAGGAATAGTTAAAACACGTTAGCGTCAAATAATTTTCGACGCTATAAGTCGTACTTTTAGTGTCGATATGTGAATTCGACGAAAAAAGTTGAATATTTGGCGTCGAATATGATTTTTGTCGCTAAAATCTTGATATTTGGCATCGAATATTAATTACAACGCTAAAAGTGATTATTGGGTCGAAAGTGGTTTCGACGCTAAATTATTGGACGCTAAATGCCATAATTTTTGTAGTGTACAATAATTGAATTTCCATCTTCTTCTACCTTTTTTTTTATTCCTCTAGCGGTATTTCAAATACAATAATTGAATGAAAATATATCTTTCTTTGAAGTGGTGTTTCCATATATAATAGGAAACTTAAAATTCTCTTAAAAGAATTTATGAAGTTGCCTAGGCAGTAGTTAAGAGAACAAGTAAAAAGGTCAACGATGATGAATCTCAAAGTCATTTGGACTTGATTTTATAACATATTTACTAGAAAATGAGTTTTAAAGTTATAGAGAAGCGATAACTTTTCTAAAAGCATCATTATGAAAAGAGGTTATAAATAATAAGATTGAGTCATCTCGCAAAATCATATTTGGTTGTTAGTGAATCTCCCTCCTAGATGTAAGTCATTGGGCTACGTATGGATTTTCAAAATAAAGATGAAACAAGATGGTTTAGTCAATAAGTACTAGTTATACTTGTCATCAAATGATATAGACAAAAAAATACTACTTTGACACTTATTCATTCATGACTAGGATCACTTTATAATAATGTTAATAGCAATCACAGCTATATATGATCTTGATATACATCAAATGGATGTAAAGACGACATTAATAAATTGCGAGTTAGAAGAAGAAATTTCTTGGATGGTGTTCCAAACTGGCCAAAACCTATGTCTTCAATTAGTATACATTGTGAATTAATCAGTTATTGGGAGAGTCCAAAATATTATTATAATGGTAAATCTCAACATATACGTCGAAGACACAATACTATAAGATAATTATTCTCAAGCGGAATAATCTCAATATAGATTATGTCAAGTCAAATAAAATCTAGTGGATCCATTTACAGTTTTTCCTAGAAGAGCAAATGTACAAGTCATTGAGGAGAATAGGCTTAAAGCGTACAAATAATGAATTATATTAATGGAAACCCAACCTAGCTGATTAGAGATTTCAAGATCTAGGTTTAAAAGGGATAATTGAATTTTACATAAATCAAAAGTAGCACTATGGGGTTAGTCACTGTTGCCATTTCTATTAGGGGTGAACAACGATTCCAAATATATCCATAAGCATTTGGAATTGAAACGAAAATTAGGTTTCGGAACTGGAACCAATTACTTTAACGTAGGTTATCGTTCCTAGTTTTCTATTTAAACAAGCCATCTCTGAAACCCTATTTTTTTTTTTTTTTTTATAACTACACGGAATTTTTCAAAGTTATTTTTCAATATTATTCTTGCCTCTGTAATTTTCTATTTGGTTTAAGTTATGAGTCTTTATTAGATTATCTATATCACCCTATCCTTTAACTTTTTCAAACTTATTGATATGAGATCTGAGTTTAAACTTATTAAAGCCAAGACAGTTGCTTCATATCCTTTTTTAAGAAATTATTTTATTTTATTTTATTTTATTTTATTTTATTTTATTTTTTAGCTTGTGAGTGGGCCTTAAGTGAGTGGTTTTAGTTCTTGTGGAAACTCATTCTTTTTCAAATAAGATTGACGATCTATACATGAACTTATATCATGTGTCGATCATGATGATCAGAGGTTTCCTCATAAAAATTGTTGGTGGTTTTTTAAATTTTTTACTTATTTATTTTTTTTCAATTTAATTAATTTTTGCGTATTATTTATTTTAATTGGGATGGTTATACTGTCCACGGTTTAATTAGTTTTATCTTTATTTATTAATTGATATAATAGGTTCGTTACACTGCTGTTCTTCATTTAATTTAATTGAGATGGTTATGCCATCCATAATTTAATTAATTTTATCTTTATTTATTACCTGCTTTAATAGGGTCCTTTATTGCATTTTTTATTTTCATTTAATTATTTCTTAATTTTGTAATATATTATCTTTTATTTAGTGCTTTTTTTTTTGAATTGTGGGAAACCCACCACTAAATCATCTCTTTTGGGCTTAAGCGGAACAAATAAAATCTCCGACTGTCCAAGGTTCTTATAAGAAACGCATTTTCTGGATTCGAATCCATGACCTCAATGTGAGATCCTAAACCCTACACCACCAAGCCACATCCATTGGGGACACTACTTTCTCCTTTGCATATCATTCATTTAAATTAGAGAATTAACTAGTTAAGAGTTTGAGCCCGCGAAATGCACTGGTTAATTTGAATAACCTATATTTATATAATTTTGTATTATAATTGTAATATATAATGTTTAAATTAATTGATTTTTTATTATGAAGAATATTGCCTTATCAATAATATTGATTGAAAACATTTACACGATTTTATTTGACTTGCCATTCTTTGCATCAAACCCATTGGCAGCAGTCATGGCCAATTTAAATGAAGTTACAAGTTATATACTTGCATCTTGAAGACATTTTTAATAATCTCAAAAAATTAATACATCAAAATAATCAAGTGCTTAAACCCAATGAGTTTCTTAATCTATTTAACATAAAGGAAATAAACAACTGAAATGAAAAAAAAAATCATGATGCCATTGATCAGTCTGCAAAGTTTCTCACCTCTTATCAAAGCAACGAAAAAACACTTGTGCAAATTTATATTGTGAATTTTGGGAATTTTAAAATCTTGGGAATTTTAAAGAGTTTTAATAAATTTATATGGTGGGAGTTAAATATTCTCCTCAAATTAAGAAAAGGTTCATTTTGTTAAGATTGAAAGAGAGAAAAATATTTTATTAAATTTAATATAACGTCTAAATTGATGTGAAATTAGTAATATAATGATTAGGGAAATTAAAAGACACAATGTTTCATATGAATAGATATGATTCAAAAGTGATAAAAACAACACGTGGCATTTGAGTAAATAATATAATTGGGTATTTGATTAGAATTGAAGGCGTGGCACATGAAGAGTGCTTCAAAAATCAAATCACCAGAAAACATAATTAGGTGAGTTTCAATTATAAAAAAAAGAAAAAGGTAATCTGTTGTGTCATAAACGTTCTTATTAATCTAATTACCATGTCATTATCATAATACGCTTTAATAGTTAAGTTGTCAATGCATTATCTTCTTTTTAAAAAAATTAAAAAAAAATAAAAAATAAAACTCTAATACTTTACCAATTTTTTATTACTTAAACATATCAATTGTAGAGGTGTAATACTACTACCTTCCCGGGAAAAAAATAATACTAAATTAATTATATATTTTTTTTCCATCAATTGCATTATAATCTACGAATATCTTTTAAATATTTAGAAGAAAATCAATATCAATATGTGAGAAGACTCGAACCCTCATTCCACAATACACATAAAAAGACTCAAAATTATCGACATAAAAATAGAACAAAAGAAGTTTGTAATTGAATATATAGTTCAAACAAGCAAAAAAAAATAAAAAAATGAATAAACCTCCAAGTTTATAATTGAGTCGATTTTCAAATATTTTAAAAAAAATTTATCATCCGAATTCGATCCTTTAAAAGGCAATAAATTAAAAAATATTTAGACTTGTTTATCCCCACCAAACCCACATAATAAATTTTCTGTTTGTTACCTTTTTTAAGGACTAATAATCACATCTTCTCACTTTCATGATTTTGAGTATCACAAAAGAATTCAACTACATATCGATTTGAATTTGATAACTTCTTAAAACACTTCATGGCCCTTTGGCTTTAGCAATGATTTTCTCTCATATTTCTTCATGGTTCCTATAGATCTCATTTTTTCTTTTTCCTTCTTTTTGCCACATCTATAAAACACTCATTTACATGATAAAGAAGTGCTTTATAGATTTTGAACCCTATCTATTAATTTCCCCCATTTACCCAACAAAAAAGTAATATAACAAAATTCACCCACATGATTAATAATAATTATTTTGTTAAATAATTAAGGCAAAAGAAGAATATTCCAAAGATAAAATATGGAATTCATAATCAGGTGAAGTCATTCTCTTGTTCGTATATCAAGTGTACGAGAATTAGCATTTATATAATGGTAATGTTACTTACGTCACATGTTTGAGTCACGGAAAATACCTTTTTAAAAAAATATTTGTAAGATCACGTACATATTGAATCATCTACTGAATCCATAATGTGGGAAGTCTCACACACTGAACCATCTTTTTTTATCGATCAAGTGTACAAGTGTAAAGATAATTTTCATTTTATAGATATAATGAGGCAAGTAAATTGATCATTATTTAAGACATAATGATTCTTAATTTAGGTAGATAGTGAGAGTTACAGGAATGTAAAAAGTTACTTATGTGGAGATCAATGGTTTGCTTGATAAATATCCATATTATATTTATTTTCATTATACTTCTCCTTAGATATTTACCTTACGGAGATTATGTATCATTAATACATTTGCTAGTAAAAACACTATAAGAAAAAAACTAGCGAAAAAAAAGTATAATGCTCATTATAACTCAAAGAGATGTTATAATATCTCAATAAAATTTATTAGGAAAAACTAAATGGTTGGGACTAAAAAACTTGGTGAAGAAAAAAGAGTAAGTATATGTAGATTCCTTCTAATTCCTATTTAATATGCAAGCTTCCCCGCAATATGTCATCGTTGTTTCATTGATCAATCATCTAATTAATAGTGTATTAAGTGAAATATTTTTCTAGATAATTTAATAAATAAAGTTTCAAATTGTGACTAGGATATCTTCGTTGAGAAATGTCGTCATATACATATCTTATTATGTAATATCTCAAGTTATTAGGCACAGTGCTGGAAGGTTTCCGAATTAAAGTTAAGGATTTGGAATGGGATGATATTCGAAAATAAGAGATTATATGTTGGAAATTATTTCGAAATATTTTTAAGTGAAGTTTCGTCGCGTTGGAAAATGCATGGTTTTGAGAACCAGTTATGAGATTTCTATTTATATCATTATTCAGGTAAAAGTTTCTTGTTTCGGCTATAAAAAGAACAAAAGAACTTTGATTGAGCTGATTCCTTAACTATCAGACTCTTTTTTTCCGAGACGAATAACTTTCGTGTTGAACACTTTTCGCAATTTACATCAGAGGGGCTTCCAAAATAGGAATTTTCGAAAAAGCCCATGGCAGAGACCTTATTATAATTTCACGGGGTCAAATTGTAATTTTCGAAAAAATTTCTATATATACTGTTGATGGTGATTTTTGGGCACCAGGATCCCAGCAAAGCAAGAAGGGTATAAAGGAGATTTCTGAAGTTCATATACATCACCCGACCCGAGGAGTGAAGATGTCCAGGATTGGCTCAGATAGTTGATTTCTCGGTACAGACCCGACCTGAATGCTCGATAACCGTCACTCCTGATTTTTGACTGGGTAGAGCTGGTCGGGGTGTTGGATTTTAATCACATGATCATGGTCGGCTAGTTGAAATCTGGCATAAGGACTCGCATTCTCTAAAGGGTCTGATGTGACGGGAACAGATGGCTAGTTAATCTTATTATACTAGGTAACGTGTGGCAGTGGCCAAGAGTAGCATGATTTAATGAGATATAGGCATCAGAAGGGAAAGTGTGTCAGGCCATAGGGTTACTGTTTGCAGAGCATGTGGGGCAGATGGCCTTGGAATTGATAGCAGATTCACGTGGCTGACGTCACATAGACATTGTGATAGTGTAATTTACCCTATTATATAAATGGTTTGGGAGATCATTGTAAGAGTTAGAAAAATATACTCAGTGAATACTTATAAGAAAATAGAGTAAAAAAGTTTATAAGGTAGAACAAGAGTAGGTCGGTCAAAGTCGAGCACATAATAAAAACTTCATTTTCTTTGTGTTCGTGGACGTAGGTTGGATCCATTCCACCGAACCACGTTAAATCATTTGTTTATCTGTGTGTATTTGGTCTTTATCCCAGTTTTCCTTTGGTCTCCGAACCAAGCAAATTCACAGTTGGGGGAGGATTGGTCAAGGAGTAAGTTTATCAATTTGCCCCTGGAATGAAATTCTACCGTCAACAGTTGGCGCCGTCTATGAGGATTCAGTATGAAAAATAGCAAATATATTAAGACGATGACATGAGACGGGAACCACATATCTTGAGAGGGTTCAATCACGGAGTGGATGGAGAAGATGGAAGAGATCATGCGAAAAGAGAGGGAAATGTAGGTAGTTAAAATGGTCGTGTATCAGTAAATGATGGCCTGATTTTACAACCAGAAGGTTCGGATGCGATCTTTCCCTCCCGAAGATTTGGTCCTAAGATAGGTTACTTTAAATACCACAAGGTCCGAGGAAGGTTCGTTGGGAGCCAAGTGTGAATGGTCGTATAGGGTGATTGAGATCGTCAGGTCAGGTGCCTATCTTTTAGAGCAGCAGGATTGTACCCAACTCAAGAAAGCCTGTAACGCAGAGATGCTGAGGAAATACTTTCAATAGCTCCCCATTGAGCTTTCGAATGAAATGTAAAAGAGGTGATCAAAAGTCACCAATTAAGACTGAGCTATCAAATGAAATGTAATATTAGGAGTTGGTGGATTCTACTTGCCACTCCTAAGAAATGTACAAACTCCTCCTAAAGAAGTTGTGGCTATTGTTCGTCCTGCCGAATCTTCAGATTCATGGCAATAACAGCCACCGTAGAACAGCCGTAGGTTCGGTATGCAAAAGGCACTTGATCGGTTTCCATAAGTGCCTCCGGGTTATTATGTTTGTATGGTGGGTTTTCGGGCGCGTTATTATATAGAGGGTGGAGCACTTGGCATCGAGTTGGTGAATGAAATGCAATGTTAGGAGTTTGAGGCTGACAAGTTTCTTCCCACCTTGATGCTGATGTTGAACAAGTTCTTTCTAGAGAAATTATAGCCACTGTCCGACCTACCAGTCTCCAGTTCCACCAAAGAGCTCGGGTCAGAAGGACGTTGTTAAAGAATTGTTCAAAGATGTTGAGGAAGATGTTTTTAATAAGAGCCTCTTTTAGAATGACCCTCAAAGAGTTGTAAGAATGGCAGTAAAATATTTTGATAATGAATAAGATTTTCCTCTTTTAAAAAAAAATCTTGTTCGCATTTCTTATTATTTATTGGGTTGAAGAAAGTGTGTTTAATATTTTTACGAGATAAGCTTGGCCGGGAAACACCAAGAGTTGAGAACATGTGGGAAAAGCACGAACCCCCCGCGACACGTCAATCCCTGGTGTCATTATCAAACCCCTAGGGTGGAATGTCTCAACCCTGTGTATGAACCTTCGAGGGGAAACCCGTGAAGTCAATGAAGACCTGTGTGGCGTTTGGAACCTCGGGGTAACCATAGCACGTTAGGTGAGAGGGCCGACGTGGCATTTGGCACCCCAAGGTAACCATAACAAGTATGGATTGAAGTCAATGAAGATCTGCTTGGCATTTGACACCTCGGGGTAACCATATCACGTTTGGTAGGAGGGCCATTGTGGCATTTGGCGCCCCGTGGCAACCGTAGCACGTATGGAAGGAAAACAACTCAGGTACTACGGTACCCCTGGGTCTGCATAGAATAGGGAGGGATAATTCCCCCATGAAGTTTGCCGCCCGGTGTTGGAGGTGTATAGCACGGGGAAGGCCCAAGAGCCTTTGTGGCATTTTCAGCCTCGGGACATGCATAGTACGAGGAGGGAGAATGTCCCTGTGGTGTTGGCCACCTCATTTCGAATCCTCTATGAGCATAACATGAGCAAGGTTAGAAGGCCTATATGGCGTTTGCTGCCAAAGGGCCTGCCTAGCATGGGGAGAGTCTCATGGCATTGGTCGCCCCCTCGATCCGTAGCTCGATTTACCGAGATGTTGGACTGTAAAGTTCAAAATTATTATTTTGGGTGGCCCAAGTCAGGACGCTGTCTTGGGTACCTACACTATTTATTTTTGGGTCAGTGCAGGGTATGTGATATATCACCCTCGCTATGCATTGGCTTGTTTTCGTTTGTTTTTGTTTTATTAAGGGCTTGGCGCGAGACACCGTCACCAACCTCCTTAGGGGTCACCGAAGGTTAAATATCTTCCCTCTTTGGCTCAGCCCTAAGTGAAAGTTGTAAGGATTGGTGCTCAAAGCGCCAATTTTCTTATGTATTTCCCTATACATACTTATGTAACATTTTACTATGAATAAAATAAACAGTTTCTATTATATAACATATCTTTATATATGATAAAGACGTAATTGACCTTAGAATGATTAGTTATGATACTGTTGCAAAAGCGTCGCAACTGATATTGAGTTGTATCATGACGTTGTCATTCTTAGACAGTTCCTGGTCAATGTTTACACTACTTGGTCAGTAAAGTAAACCCATTAAGACTGGTACATGTCGTATACTGGAATCTTAGATTCCAATGATTTCTCAATGAACCATGAGTCTTGGAGACTCGTATAGACCTATAGGTGTTCATAGCGGATAAATACTGAACGACTCACCGAAAATTCTTAATGCATGGTACACCAACGTCAATAAGATTCTTCTCGGGTTGAGTAGTTTAGTGATTCTTTGACTTGAGATACCACTGTGGATATATGAGTTATCCTTCATACTTTAATGGCAGTCACGTCACCGATCTATTTAGATCAGACCTCCGCCTCATTGTGATTTCCCTCGCTCAGCGGAAGCGGCTTAGGCAACCGGGATCGGCCTAAAAAAAATTTCTGCTCTCTTCATATTAATCCAGAATTTTTCTGCCAAAAATTCAGATCCGAACAACCCTTGAATCATTAGCGCACACATGACATAGTCACGTTACCAGTATTCCCAGCTTTTGAACAACTCACACACACTGCCAAGTCACGCATCAGCTCTGCGCAGCTCACACGTGCGCACTTTGTTCTTATGTTGAAAGCGTGATGGTGCCAGTGAGCCAGACTTTGCATCTTGTCTCAAGCCATTGTGATAATCTCAAGTCACGAGCAATATTTGACAAGCTCCAGCCAATCAATCACGCACCTGCCTGCCTTGGACCAGTTCACCAAATCAATTGCTTTTGTCTTCATCAACGTGAGCGATGTGTTTGATCTTCAATGTGCGTGAATCTTCTTTTGATAATGAAGATCAATTACTGTGAGACTTGTTTTAAAAAGTCGGGTCTACCACTCGATCTTTCGTGTTCTCACTCATCATCAAAAATCCGTGAGGGTGAGCTCGATTCAACCCTAATCACACATAAAAGCATTGGCCAATGGCATTTTGGTCACAACAAAATTATTAATTTCAAAAATTAAATATAATATCAAATATTATTTAATTTTGAAATTAAAACTTAACATGAACTTATATCATGATATAAATTTACATATTTAATTTTGAATTAAATCAAATTTAATTTAAAATCAAATTCTTTATTAAATGATTATCTAATAATCATTAATATAAAAACTATATATTAAACACTTTAATATATAATTTCAAGGTGTGACATTATATAATTATTAATCAAATTAATAATTATATCAATAAATAATTCTCAATTATTTATTATTTTTCAAGTGAGTTCATAATTGGACCATCCAATTATTTCATGGATTCCTATAGTGTAACAAGCTAACACGGGGACCAAATGGACCTACAGTTTTGAGCTCCAATAATCTCGAAATATTAATTAAAACTCTGTAATTAAATATTCTGAATTATTAACTTTAGGTTATTCCACTAAAAACCTAAATTTGTACTCTCGTCACTGCAGATATATTTTATACCGAAAGTCAACGACGTCCACCGATATAATTACTGCATACAGATTGACCCTCCACGAGTATCTCATAATTAGAGCCGGTCATAATGTCTGTTATACCCCTCTAATTATTTTGTATCATAAGTACCATTGATTCTCTAATGAACGATTTATTCATAACTATTATGAATATTAATCTTTCTATTCGTAATAGAAAGATTTGAGCGCTCAAACCGTTCAAGTACCGAATCAACCCTTACGGAAGATACTCATCTACTTCTCGCAAAAATGAGTGGGTTCCATATCTATGTAAGACGTCCCCAGCTACACACTAAACAATATCCCCAAAATACGTAGCTATTGGTCGGAATTGCTTCACCAACCTCACCTTTGTAAATCAAAGGACATAGCCTACCATGCATGAGTTCGTAGTACACTCAGGATTAAGATCAACCCATATATGATCATCTATTAGACTGATATGAATTTCTTTATTTAACGGATATTAAAAGAAATTCATTTCTGTCTTGGTCTAGTCCTATATGATCGCGTCATATAAGGTGCCTCAATTCTCATATCACCACATGAACGAACCCGAATCAAAGTCATCATACAATATGGAATGGACCGCAGCTGTAGATAAACCACAAACAAAGTGTCTGTCTTCGTTTACTCTCTATGAACTATTTAGGATTACTAATTTCAGATTTAAATCCTCGTGTGTATAACAGTTATACACTAAATCTGAAAGTACATTTAGTATCCAAGGGCTTACAAGATAATTTATAATATGCAATTTTAAAATTAATATTTTAATAAATGAATAACCACATTGTTTATTACTTAAAATATAATCTCATTTACATATTACATTGTGCTTTTGGGCATATATCTCAATATTCGTTGGGTGTGGACTGATGCTCAAGATATCTTGTATGTCAAGAAATAATCCGTCAGTTCTGTGTATAGAGCATAGGTATTCAATATGGAATTAGCAATCTGTTAAATCCATGGGCCGCCCGTGGTACACTATAGAAGCAAGTTCGAAGTGTTATTAAGAGATTTCTAATAGAAACGTTGACGTGATTATATATATTGAGATTTGATGTTTATATCTATATCTCTGGAATAATCCGGATACCTGTGATGGAGGGATTATACGTATGCAATGACCTCGACTTGTATGGTTCAGTGAGTTTATCCATATTCGTCATAATTTACGGGTGGGTAGATTATAGACACGAAATTATATTTCGTGACGGATATGCTTGAACCTAGAGAGTCACACCAATGAAATATACTCATAGAGCACTAGGGCAACTTTTATGAATAATATTGATTATTTATAAATTGTTTAACGGGTAAACGAAAGATAAATGCAAAGGGACCTAATGGTCATTTCCTATTTAATTGTATTTGTATTTAATAAATGATTTTATTAAATACACATTAATTAAATGTCAAATTATGATATTTGACATATATCATTAATATATGTATTTCAGATATTTAAAGTAAATATAATACATATATTTGAGATATTTATATTTAATTAATTAATTATTTATTTAATTATTAAATAATTAATGTAATTAAAATATAAAATATCTAAATTGATATTTTGGTTAGGAAATGAATAAATATAATTGTTTGACTTTTGTATCTATGATAAAGGTAGTCAAATGGCATTTTGCTTCTTTAAAATTGATTAGGAAATGAAAATATCTATTTCTATTTTTTAAAGCCAATATTCGGCCATGACCTAGTATATATAAAGTGTTATATTTTTCATTTGCTTAACATAAGTCTAAGCCTCTAAAACATAAACAAAATAATTTAGAGAGAAAGGAGAAGAAACAAGAAGAAAAAATAAAGAAAGCTTGGATTTTTAAGTATTTCCATCTTTCCATTGAATGAAATTTGTTCCTTATATTCTTGGCTACAACATAATTTGTTCTTAATTTATCTACTCTTTCTTGTTTGTGTTTTTGATTGTTGGAAGCATGGATGATGGATGTATGCATGTATGATAATGAAAGAAAGCTTGTAAGGTGTTAGTAAGCATTCTTTTGGTCATTTGTGCTTTTGTTGCATCTTGTATTTTGATGTGTTGGACATGTGTTAATTATTTTGGGAGTGATTTAAAATCATTTAATTTTATTTTTGACAAATTAGGACTAAAATGATTAAAGTGTAAAAGTTTGGGGTTAAAATCTGATCTTTGGGTAAAAATTTCAGTTTTTAAGTATTAGTTGATTAGAATAAATAAGTTTATTTTAATTTTCAAGAAAAATTATTGAAATCAAAAATTTTGATTTTCCGTGTTCCGCTATGTTACCCGGATTTTCCACCTAATAACCCCAACAAAAAGGTATCAGAGCGAGTCTGATTCAAAACACTTGATATGATTATGCCTTTAAATTCAATATTTAATTTAATCTTTAATTTATGCATGCATGTGTTTATTTATTTTGATTAAATAAAATAAAGCACCTTTTGCGGAAAAATCCCTATTTGTAAATAAGGTTTTATTTTTAATATGTATTTGATGCATGTTACTTGGTCTGTCTTTTCAATACCGCTTATGGATAAATAATCTACGACTATATCCGAGAACGTGCGAAAGCTGTGAGGATATAGACGGTAAGAATTTATCTGTACCAGATATATTTTGATATTAGGTAAATTCAAGCGAAAGTGGAATCCTGAATGTGCCAAAGCTATCAGGGTTACGCAAGTATCTTGAATTTATCATTGATAAATTAACCTTGGTACGCCTCCTTGTGAACGTGACAAAGCTGTCACAATGAGAAACGACCAGGACCGAAACCTCAAGAGTCATTGTTGAGTGATCGACAATAAGTTGTCTAACTAATGAATATACGTAGGCGAGAACATGCCAAAACTGTGAGCTGAAATATATTCATGGGGTCCACCTTTCACTATTATGTTTGATTTGATTATCGCATATTTTGTATTCTGTCTGGGGATTACAGTTTTGCATGAAATAGTGGGAGAGAAATTTTTAAATTAAAAATCCATGATCTATTTAATGATTTATAATATTATATTAAACTATTTTATCTGCTAACCGTTTATTCGCTATCTATTTGATAGATTTGCGATGGCGGCACCTTCGAACAACCCATTTGCTCGTATACTTGATACAAATAAGCTTAAGGGCATTGAGAAATTTATGGACTATGATATGGATTTGAGGATTGTCCATCGGATCTGTGAAGTTAAGATATATTTTGGAAGGTCCATTACCCCTTGCAATATCAGAAGATGCATCGCGTAAAGATATTGAGACTTTCCAGGAATGGAAAGATGATGATTTAAAGGTTAAATCATTCATTCTATATTCTTCTTAACCGAAGAGGCAATGCTTTGAGACACATGATGCTTATAGCATAATGACACAACTTCGTGAATCGTTCATAAACTAGGAACAGGTCGTGGTTCATAGAGTAGCAATGGAACTGTTCCATTCTAAACTTGATGAGGGACAGGCTGTCAGCACACATGTGCTTTATTTGATCGAGCAATTGAGGCGCAGTGTTTTCACTCTCAATGATACTATAGGACGGAGTGTCATACTTGGTTTGCTTCCGGCGTCGTATCACCAGTTTGTCATGTACTTCAACATGAATGGAATTCACTACACTTACCATGAGTTGCATATGATGTTTCTCATAATGGAGGGGGATTTGAAGAAGAGAGTGTCGACTCGCCTTCCGAAACCCACTTTACTTTCCACTTCTAACTACTTCAAGTCGAAGTGGAAGAAAACAAAGGGAAAGAAGAAGAAAGGTTTCGATGTTCCTCTACATGCTAAGGTAGCAAAACCCAATAGAGCTTTTGAAGATAAATACCATCACTGCTAGAAGGTCGGGCACTGGAAGAGGAACTGTCCTGACTACCTTGCCCAGATCTGGAGGGAAAAAGTATCGACATCAGGTACTTTTATTTTCCAGTTATTGATATCTCATTAGCTTGTGAACCTATCAAAACTAGTTGGATTTTAGATTTTGCTTGTCCTATTCACATTTGCAATTCGTTTCAGGTGCTGACGAAAAGTAGACAGTTGAAATCTTGAGAGATGTGATTCGGGAGTGGCGACTCTCTGGATGCGGTTGTAGTGGGCTTATGCAAGATTCCTCTACCCAGTGGGAGACTTTTATTGCATGACTGCTTTTTTGTGCCAGGATGTGTGGTGATTATTATGTCACTTTTTGTATTACATACTGAAAAATATAATGTAAATATTAAGAACTATTTTTTATTTTTATATGATAGAAATAATATTCAGATCCTTTGTTGTCCAAATCAGCATGGTCATCACATTTTGCACACTTCTCAAGATATTGTGAATACTCGAATTAATAAACGTAAATTATCTTATATAAATAATACTGAACTTTGGCATATTAGGTTAAGTCATATAGGCGTGAAACGCCTAACACAGTTGGTTAGGAATGGTTTGATTACGGATCTCACCATTGAATCTTATCCAACCTGTGAATCTTGTATTCGGGGTAAAATGACCAAAGCTCTATTTTCGGTGTTGGACATCGAGCCACTGACTTATTGAAACTAGTACATTATGATGTATGTGGTCCTATGAGTCAGACCACACATAATGATTTTTCATACTTCATTACCTTTACCGATGATGTGTCACGGTACGATTATGTTTATCTGATGAAACATAAATCGGAAACCTTTGAAAAGTTCAAAGAATTCCGAAATGAAGTAGAAAAACAAACTGGATAATATATTAAATTCCTTCGATCTGATTGAGGTGGTGAATATATGAGTGGAAAGTTCACTGATTATTTAAAGGAGAATAAGATTCTCGCTGAATATACTCTTCCGGGTACTCCACAACATAATGAGGTGTCATAAGGAGAAATTAGACATTATCAGATATGGTCTGATCTATATTGAGTTTTATAGATCTGCTCTATTACTTATGGGGTTATACTCTTTTAACTATCATACATCTTTTGAATAAGATTCCTTCCAAAGTTGTTCCTACGACTCCGCATGAGATATGGACCGGTAGGAAATCAAATCTTAATCATATTAAGGTTTGGGGTTGTCTTGCATACGTCAAGATGGCTCAGCAGAATAAGCTTTTGCCTCGAGGGAAAAAGTTTAGGTTTGTTAGATATCATTCAAATACGAAAGGATATTTGTTCTATGATACCGATCGTGGAAATGTGTTCGTAGCTCGCTTTGCAAAATTTCTAGAGGTAGAATTTTTATCAGAAGGTGGTGATTATAGGCAGGTTGAACGTGATGAAATACAACCTGAGATCAAAGAACCAACAGAGGAAGCTAAAGTTCAAATAGGTGAAGAACCTTCAAGACACACACTCAGTAGGTCACAAAGGGTATCTAGACCTCCTTAACGCTTTTATTTGATACAAGAAAATAATCTTGATGTTCTTTTAGTTGAAGAGACTGGCCCTTTTACCTATAGAGAATCGATGTTGGACATCGACTCCGTGAAGTGGCAAGTGTTAGTCTCTAAGACATGCCACAAGATCCTAAACATGATTATATGTGTGAAATAACAAGAAAAGTGGCGGAATCACTTATATTGTTAAATGGAGAAATTTCAAAGTTTCCTCTTTGGATGAAGCTCCAAGGTTGTTGTTATGTTGTTTATTTCTTGGGTGAGTTTCTCTATCACCTAATTTGACTACTCCAAGTGCTAGCTTTTTTGTTTGAAATTTTGAAGCAAAATTTCACCAAAAAGGAAGAGAAGCAATCGGCAATAGTGGGAAGAATAGAGGAGAGTGTGTTGTTTCCAAAACTTGGTGGTTATGTGTTAAATGATACATTTAATTTTAAGCCAACTACTTACATCAATAATAGACCTTTGATGTAAGTCATGTGGTCCCACCAAATTTTAATTTCAAAATTTGAGTTGGCTTCCTTAACACACAACTTAACTTGGGCCCACCAAAGTCAAAGATATTTTGTGTTCCCAAAACACAAAAAGACACCCGCAAAGTCACGGGCAATTTTATCGGGTTCGTTTAATTCCGATTAAATGAATTTACCGTCGCGCCATAATTAAATCCAATTTAATTAAATAATTATGCCTCGAAAAATTATTACAATAGTCGCTTTCGAATTAATTCTAAATTAATTTGTTAATCCAATTTTAATTTTGTATTAAAATCTGATTTTAATTAATATATCCGATATATTATTTTAGCCACAAATAAATAAATTAAATAGAAAATTCCAATTTACTATTAAATTTATTTTATCGATTAATTCTAAATTAATCGCGTTCTCTCTTCTATACGAAGTTTATCCCAGATTAATTCTTACCGCAATTAATCTCATATTAATTTTCTCTCATAATTAATCACAGATTAATTATATCTGAGTCAAATGTCATTGGTGAATATTTGGGAAGCGACCCAAGAGATTTCTGGATATGTTGGCAGTAAATACGGTTATCGGACTATCCGAACACATGTGTACCCCGTACCATGTTCTCACCGATTTAAAAGACATGGTTGGCTTCTAGCAAAGCACCATGCCTACCCAATTCTCCAGAAATATTCACCAAGGAATATCATATGTATCAGACGTAGTAATACAAATATTATGTGATACGTAATACGATCCAGTATCGGATGTCACATGCTAGGCCTAGGGCTGGCTCTGTGTCTGTCCCACATGAAGCATATATCGGATCCTGAATAACTAATCTCTGTAATCGGGAAGTCATGACCTAGTCATACTATCCCGATAGCTACCGTTTTAAGAGTACTATTTTCGTATCATGTATGACAATCATCTCTATATGACTAAAGTGATACTCCCATCTTGACATCACATCAAATACACTACGATTCTCAGTAAACCCAATATATGCATACACAGAACCTATTCAGATTGTCGTAAGTAATAGCGACGTAAGTCTCAGGTTAAAGATCATATACACCTACTCTGATTCGGATTTCCATAGACACATAGTCATACTACCAATGGGATTCCGAGTTGGTCTATCCAGAGAGAATTGTTCTCGGTCCAATGGCTAACAGAACCTCTTATTACACTTGCATAAGTATCTAATACCTAAATATATGAGAACTATGTCGTTAAGCTTCCATAACGCGCACAAGTATAATACTAGTCTATTCCGCATTATTAATGTCCAGTCTCAATAATACTTCGACTAGGGATATTTAATGATTAAACCGTTCATAGATTAATACCGTCTCATATCTTATTAATTTGATTTAACCAAATGGACTTTTATCATTAATATATATACAAGTAATCTAATTACAATAATGATAAAATAGCAATTTCCTTTTGTCACATAGATAATTTATACAAAAACACAATGTTCTTTACAAATAGTGATGCTATGAGTCATAATTTTCCAACAATCTCCCACTTGGCCTATAGCCAATCACTCAATTATCTAACACATGAACTATGTACATGTCGCTCAAACTTTTGCAGAGATATAACATTCGTCAGCGGATCTGCAATGTTATCATCTGATATGATCTTCTCGATCTTTACATCGCCATGATGTATGATCTCACAAATCAGATGAAATCGTCGAAGTACATGCTTGGATCGTTGATGAGACCGTGGTTCCTTAGCCTGTGTGATAGCCCCATTATTGTCACAATACAAAGGTACGAGCTCAGCTGCCAATGGAATTACTCCTAATCCAATTAGGAATTTACAGATCCAAACTGCTTCTTTTGCTGCCTCAGCTACAACAATATATTCTACTTCTGTTGTTGAATCAGCAATATATTCTGCTCACTGCTCCATTGTTTAAACAAAATATGTACCCTGATTGTGACTTACAGTCGTCTTTGTCGGTTTGGAAACTTGCATTGGTGAACCCAGTGACCTCAAGTTCTCATTCTCCATAGACTAAGAAAGCATCTTTAGTTCGTCTAAGATACTTAAGGATGTTCTTTACAGCAATCCAGTGACAATCACCTAGATTGGCTTGATAGCGACTGCACATGCTCAAAGCATATGAGACATCAGGTCGCATATATATCACGGCGTACATGATCGATCTGAATGCTGAATCATACGAGATCTGAATCATTGCATCTCTCTCATCTTGAGTTTTAGGACATATATCCTTTGATAGAGAGACGCAATTTGACACTAGAAGAAGCCCCTTCTTGGACTGATCCATGTTGAATCTCTTCAAAACTTTGTCAATGTACGAGCTCTGGGAGAGTACCAGTAGCTTTCTAGATATATCCTAGTAGATCCTTAATCCTAGAATAAAGGCTACCTCTCTCAGGTATTTCATGGAGAATTTTAATGAAAGTCAAGCTTTCACCGATTGTAGCATGAGAATGTCATTTCCAAGAAGCAATACATCATCAACGTATAGGACAATGAATGTCAGTGCCCTCCCAGCCAATGAATGTCAGTGCCTTCCCACTAACTTTCTTATATATACAAGAATCATCTTCGTTTTGAATGAAACTATATTCTTTTATGATCTCATCAAAACGATGGTTCCAAGAACGTGATGCTTGCTTTAATCCATAAATGGATCAGTTTAACTTGCAAACCTTTTTTTCATGTCTTGGTACGACAAAACCATCAGGTTGTTGCATATAAACATCCTCCAAATGGTTTCTGTTAAGGAAAGTGATTTTGACATACATCTGCCATATTTCATAATCGAAATATGTAGCAATAGCAAGAATTATCCGAATGGATTTAATCATGGCAACTGGTGAAAAGATTTCATCGTAATCGACACCATGTCGTTGACGATACCCTTTAGCTACAAGCCTAACTTTGTACGTTTGTATATTTCCTACCATGTCTCTCTTCCTTTTGAAGATCCATTTACAACCAATAGGCTTAATGTCTTCTAGTACCTCAACCAGTGTCCAAACTTGGTTGGTATATATGGAATCCATTTCGGACTTCATGGCTTCTTGTCATAAAGCGTAGTCGATACCTTGTATCACTTCCTCATACGTAGCCAGTTCATCTTCCTCAATAAGATTAATGTCTACATGAGGTGGATCGGAAACCCATACCTCTGAGGTTGTTTTCTGAGTTTCTTTAACTTATGTGGTTCTTGTGTATCAGAAGATTATGGAACAGTCTCATCTCTGATGGAATGTTCGTGTTCAATGAGGGGGTTGGTGCCAGAAACAGTATCACTCTGATTTTCATCGAGTTCTACTTTCCTCCCACTTACCACTGCATTCATGAATTCTTTTTCTAGGAAAACCACATGAAGAGCAACAAATATTTTGTTCTCTTATCGGTTGTAGAAATAATATATTCGTTTCCTTACGACAACCTAAAAATAGGCACTTATCCGATTTGGGTTCTAGTTTGGTACTATCCAAACGTTTAACAGATGCATAACATCCCCAAATCTTCAGGAATAAGAAACACGGTTTCTTTCTTGTCCATATCTCATATGGAGTTTGTTTAACAGACTTTGATGGAACCTTATTCAAAATAAGTATTGCACTGTTTAATGTATATCCCCATAAGAAAATCGATAGCTATTTGCGACTCATCATTGACCTTACCATGTCTAACAAAGTTTGGTTTCTCCGTTCGGACACACCATTCAATTGAGATGTTCAGAGAGGAGTTCACTGTGAAATAATACCATATTCTTTCAAGTAATCTTGTAACTCATTGATTAAGTATTCTCCACCACGATCCGATCGTAATGTTTTAATACTTTTGCCAGTCTGTTTTTCTACTTCGCGTCGAAACTCTTCGAATTTCTCAAAAGTTTCTGACTTGTGTTTCATAAGATACACATAACCATAACGCGATGCATCATCCATAAAGGATCAAATCCACCTCTAGCTTGGCTAAACATAGGCCCACATACGTTATTATGAACGAGGGCTAACAGCTCGGTGGCACGTACATCCTTACAACTATAAGGTATTTTAGGCATTTTGCCTAACAAACAAGATTCGTAGACATCATATGAATTAGGATCAAATCCATCCAAGTATCCATTCTTCGAAAGTGTGGATATACGAGTTTTTTAATGTGTCCCAGACGACAATGCCACAAATAAGTCTAATCTGTTTTACTCAATTTGAGATTTTTGTTTGTCATGTTATATGTTTGAGATTCGTTTATATTTAAAATATAAAGACCATTATTCATATGTTCTTTACATATCTCAATATCATATTTATAAACAAAACGCCCAGTGTTCCTGAATAAAAAGGTATACCCGCATCAGGTTAAACTAGATACAGAGATAATATTCATAGTCAAACTAGGTACAAAATAATAGTCGCCTGATGTAAGTACATGACCTAAGGGCAGATTCATAACATAGGTGCCAACGGCCAAAACAGCGACTCTCGTCCCATTTCCGACTCGTATGTCGATCTCCCATGAAGCCAGTCTTCTGCTAATTTGCAGATCTTACACATCAGTACATATGTGAGTACTATATCCAGTATCAAAAATCCAATTTTTAAAACTAGTAGTAGACATATTTATTTCAATAACAAACATATCTGAAGCCAGAGCCTTGTCCGCATTCACTTCATTCAAGTCTGCCTTGAACTTACGGCAGTCACACTTCCAGTGACCTCGTTTCCCACAATGTAGGTAGACGTCTTGGGATTTTTCATTTGTCTTCCCAGAAGACTGTGATGATTGAGCATTGCCCTTCTTCTTCTTATTCTTCACACCCCCAGAAGTCTTCGGCCAAGCCTTGGCCTTCTTGGATGTTGAAGTAAGATGCATCTCACGCTTCTTGCCTTTCAAAAGCTCTAGCTCTGCCTCTTTCAGCATAGCCATAAATTCTCCAAGAGTTTTCTCTTGGTTCATCATATTATAGTTCATGACGAACCCGTCCCAGCAGTCGGGCATAGACTGTAAGATCAAATCTGTGGAAGTCTCGGTCTCGAAAGTAATTCCTAGCTGACCTAGTTGTTCGATGTCAACAATCATATGTGACACGTAGTGTTCGACATATGAACCCTCTGACATTCGAGAGCGAAAGAGCTTCTTCTGCAACTCATACTTCTAAGATCTAAGATTAGATCTATGAAGATCCTTCAACTTCAACATCATCACATAAGGATCCAATTCTTTGTTCTGACGATGAAACTGGAGAGTTATTGCAGCAAGCATAACGGATTGAGCAGTAAAGTTATCATCACGGTGAGTCTTCCAAAGCTCATTCTCTACTAGCCGCTTAAGTTCGGGCTCAGGCCCGAGAGGTCTCTCTATCACGTAGAGCAACTTCTCAGCTCCCAGGATTATCCTGAGGTTCATTTTCCAATTTGGAAAATTTGCGTCGTTAAAGACATTCTCACCAATGATTATGTCCCTAACGCTTATCTTTCCAGTCATTTTGATTGTTATAGTCCAACTATCCAATCAAATGTTTCTGGTACACTCAAATGCAATAGTTACTATAGTCCAACTATATAACCAACTATAAATAGATTAGTGTTGAGTACAGTCTAACTGT
This sequence comes from Zanthoxylum bungeanum, assembly GCA_019454045.1. NCBI lineage: Eukaryota > Viridiplantae > Streptophyta > Magnoliopsida > Sapindales > Rutaceae > Zanthoxylum > Zanthoxylum bungeanum. The sequence goes on along the minus strand of SKCR01027459.1, from coordinate 172,800 downwards.
TCAAAGAAAACAATAAAAGAATAATATTAGTCCAACCAATATATATAATAACGAGAAATAATAATAATAGAGTGCACATATTAGCCAATATTAAATGAAATTGCAAATTTAATACTAGCCTCCCACTAATTTTCGGCGAGCCTCTAACCCTCCGTTGAGTACTCGGAAACCTAGTTTCCTAGTGGGCTGGGATCCCGTTAAATAATACACAACCTTGACTTTGGCCAACAAGCTGTATAAAATTTAACTAGGTAGATCTCTAAGATCAATTGGATCTCATCCAATTCCTACATCTGGTAAGTGGACATCCAAATCCGAAACATATATCTAATATATTTCCTAACCTGTTTCCTCTGAATCAACTAAGTCTTGGCTTTGGCTCAACAAGCTTATTGATTCTAGTTAAGCGCGACTTATTGACAGTGGGAAAGCTTCGTAATCCACGTCGATGAACAAGAGTGACCTTGACTTTGGCCAACAAGTCACAACTGCCCAAGACATGTGATATTAACAAAGCTTTCATGGTTCAAACACATCCGCGATAGACAATGATCTTGACTTTGGCCAAAAAATCAAATCCAATCTTGGATCTTGATAGAGAACCACTCAATGGAAGGAAACACTTAATATTAAATACGAGGACGTTTTCATAAATTGGCAACCAACTGATTATCTTTGATTAAGTCTTATCATATGCCCTTAAACATGTATTCAAAAAGCACAATAAAGCGCGATAAATAGAATAATGATATGCGGATGGATATTCATATACATTTTGTTCCTAAAACAAATCTCTATAGTGATTTGTGTGTATAAGAAAACCAGTGGGAGTATGGTGGTATTTTTAATTCTCTATGTTTATGACATCCTGATCATTGGGAACGATATCGGGATGATGTATGGCATCAGAGCTTACCTTTATATAAATTTCTGCATGAAGGACCCGGGTGAAGTTTCTTATATCTTAGGCATAAAAATCTATAGAGATAGAGAAAGGAAGCTTATTGGTTATCCCAATCAACGTACATAGGTAAGATCTTAGAAAGGTATAATTTTGGTAATTGTAAGACAGAAAACATACCGTTCAAACATGGCTTACATCTTTCAAAGAAGATATGTCCATAAACAGAAGATGAGAAGATTAGAATGTCTAATCAGCCTTATGCTTCGTGTTTAGGCAGCATCATGTATGCCATATTTTGTATTAGACCTAATATTAGCATGGAAATTAGTATGACCAGTAGATATCAGTCCAATCCAGGAAATGACCATTGGATGGCCATTAAACATACCCTCTAGTATCTTAAAGGTACTAAGGAAAAGTTGATTACATATAGAGGAAATGAATTGCAAGTTAATGGGTATACGAATTTTGATTTCCAATCGGATCCTAATAATAGAAATTCTACATCAGGATTCATGTTTACCCTTAATGGAAGTGCAGTTTATTGGAAGAGTTCTAAACATGGGTCAACAGCTGATTCCACCATAGAGGCGGAATATATTGCAGCTTCTAAAGCTGCAAAGGAAGTTGTTTGGGTTAGAAACTTTATCACAGAATTGGGAGTAGTCCCAAGTATCAAGAATCTGATTCCATTATACTGTGATAATATTGGAGCCATTGCGCAAGCAAATGAACCAAAGGCACATCAGAAGTTGAAGCATGTGGAACGAAAGTACCACATCATTCGGGAGACTGTGTCGCGATGGGACATTGTCATGTGCAAGGTAACGAGTGAAGATAATGTAGCAGACCCGCTTACCAAAGTCATTCCTCTAAGTTATTTGATAAACATATGGAGTCAATGGGTATTAGATACAATCGATATTGGCACTAGAGTAAGTGGGAGAATTTTTTAGGGTTGGTGCTCAGAGCTCCAATTTTTTTATGTATTTCTCTGTAAATACTTAAGTAACATTTTATTATGAGTAAAATAAACAGTTTATATTATATAATATATCCTTATATATGGTAAAGAAGCAATTGACCTTAAAATGATTAGTTATGATTTCTTAGAAAAAAACGTAGCAACTTATATTGAGTTGAATCATGACGTTGTCATTCTTAGATAGTTCATGGCCAAGGTTTACACTACATGGTCAGTAAAGTAACCCCGTTGAGACTGGTACATGTCGTATACTGGAATCTTGGATTCCAATGGTTTCTCAATGAATCATGAGTCTTGGAGACTCGTATAGACCTATAGGTGTTTATATCGGATAAACACTAAACGACTCACTATAGATTCTTAATGGATGGTACACCAACGTCAATAAGAATCTTTTCAGGTTGAGTAACATAGTTATTCTTTGACTTGAGATACCACTGTGGATATATAAGTTATCCTCCACACTTTGATGTAAGTCACGTCACTGATCTATCACACTGAATGACTCACTGAAGATTCTTAATGGTTAAACGAAAGATACATGCAAATGGACATAATGATCATTTCCTAATTAATGTGTATTTGTATTTAATAAATGATTTTATTAAATACACATTAATTAAATGTCAAATTGTGATATTTGACATATATCATTAATATATGTATTATATGTATTTGAGATATTTAAAGTAAATATAATACATATATTTGAGATATTTATATTTAATTAATTAATTAATTGTTAATAATTAATGTAATTAAAATATAAAATATCTAAATTGATATTTTGGTTAGGAAATGATTAAATATAATTTTTTGACTTTTGTATTTATGATAAAGATAGTCAAATGGCATTTTGCTTCTTTAAAATTGATTAGAAAATGAAAATATCTATTTCCATTTTTTAAAGCCAAAATTCAGCCATGACCTAGTATAAATAAAGTGTTATATTTTTCATTTGCTTAACATAAGTCTAAGCCTCCAAAACATAAACAAAATAATTTAGAGAGAAAAATAGAAGAAACAAGAAAAAAAAATAAAAAAAGCTGGGATTTTTAAGTATTTCCATCTTTTTATTAGAATGAAATTTTTTCCTTATATTCCTGGCTACAACATAGTTTATTCTTAAGTTTTTCTACTTTTTCTTGTTTGTGTTTTTGATGGTTGGAAGCATGGATGATGGATGTATGCATGTATGATAATGAAAGAAAGCTTGTAAGGTGTTAGTAAGAATTCTTTTTGTCATTTGATGATCTAGTTGTCATTCTAGAGTTGTTAGACCACTCATTGATGACGTAGAATTATTCTTGAGTTGTTTTAAAGTGGTGAGACTTGTTTGGTGTGGTAGAGACTTGATTGAAATGTGGGATTTGTTTAATTTGGTGTAATCTATTCAATTTGAAGAATTTATAAAATTAGCATTTTTAACCCTTCAAAATTTGAGGATTTTCATATAAGTGTTGTATAATGATGTATATATGATGTACATTTAATTTGGTGATGATTGGATTTGATCTTGACTTTTTTTGAACAATATTGGGCTAAACTGCCACAATTGGAAAATTGTGGGAGCATTCCGCAATTTCAAAAAAAATTGGAATTTTTGTTGCAATTTGTATTTTGATGTGTTGGACATGTGTTAATCATTTTGGGAGTGATTTGAAATCACTTAAATTTGTTTTTGATAAATTAGGACTAAAATAATCAAAATGCAAAAGTTTTTGGTCAAACGGCGAATATGTTAAAATCTAATATTTTGGGAAAAATTTAAGTTTTTAATTATTAAGTAATTATAATAAATAAGTTTATTTTAACTTTCCAAGAAAAATTATTGAAATCGAAAATTTTGATTTTCCGTGTTCCGCTGCGTTACCCCGATTTTCCTTCTAATAACCCCAACAAAAGTATTAAGATTACTGACTCAGGATTCGGTTGCGTCCAGCCGAGGCTATTTTTTAGATAACTGGCTCGGCGTTGGGTTGCGTCCTGCCGAGGCCATTGTTGAGATTTCTGGCTCGGGCTGGGTTGCGTCTCGCCGAGGCTATTATTTAAGATTACTGGCTCGGGGCTGGGTTGCGTCCCGTCAAGGCCATTGTTGGAGATTACTGGCTCAGGGCTGGGTTGCGTCCTACCGAGACCATTGTTGAGATTACTGGCTTGGGGCTGGGCTGCATCCCACCGAGGCCATTGTTGAAGATTACTAGCTCAAGGCTGGGTTGCGTCCCACCGAGGCCATTGCTAAGATTACTAGCTTGGGGATGGGTAGTTTCCCGTCGAGGCCATTGTTTAAGATTACTGGCTCGGGGCAGGGTTGCGTCCCACCAAGGCCATTGCTGAAATTACTGGCTCGGGGCTGGGTTGCATCCCGCTGAGGCCATTTTTGAAGATTACTGGCTCGGGGCTGGGTTGTGTTTCACCTGGGCCTTATTATCTTTGTTGGCGTAGGGTCAGAGTTTCTCCCCCATGGCCAAGTGTGTAGCAGCACAAAGACGGATTTTTCCCTTGTGGCCAAGTTATTGCATCAGCTCGGGTCTGGGTTACATCCCGTCGAGGTCCTATTATTGAGTTTTGGTGCAATGAGGGTTTATTCCCTTGCAACCAAGTAACTTAGATGGCTTGGGGATGATCTTTCCTCGGAGGCCTCTTTTTGTCAGATTGGCTTGGGGTCGGGTTATGTCCCACCGAGGCTTTGAAATATTTGCTGCCATGGGAAGGAAATGACATTCCCTTGTTGCCAAGTATTTGAATTGGATCGGGGGTTACGTCCCACCGAGACTCTATTGTGCTTGTTTGAATGACCAAACGATGAAGGCCCATAACTGTTAGAAGAATGCAGTCTGCTGGGTGCTCTTGAAAGAAAAGCACTTGGAGTTCGAGTATCCGGAGCTGCACATGGCATAATCCTATAGGGGAATTGGTGAATTGAATTCTAAAAAAATGCATAAGTAGAGAATAAGGCAATCAGGCCTCGGGGATCTGTCAGATGTTAAAGAAAAGAAAATCAAGCGAAGGCAAAAGTCAATTCATTAGAATAAAAAGTTTTTTTTTACATGAGGCCCACTCTGGGTCACCCCAATAAAAATATGACAAAACGAATAATTATAGGACATGAGCTTCAGGCTTAGCAATATGAGCTTCAGGCTCAGCAATATAGGCTTTGGGTTCAGCAATATGGGCTTCAGGCCCCGCAATAGGGGCTTCGGGTTCAGCAGTAATGGCATCCAACTCAGCCGCAATAATAATTATAGCCAGATCAGCCTAGCAGCATGAGGATAAAGTTGGGTAAGAGATGCAGTGCCAAGGTCTTATTGAGGAGGAGGAATTGTGGATGTCGGCTCAAGATCTTGGATGGGCTCGGGGTTTGTGAACATCAAGCTTAAAGCCTCATCTTGAGATATTTCCCCTTTGTATAGTCGTGTGAGTGTAGTACCATCCCCAAGTCCATGTCGGGCTGGAGCATCTTAAATATCCCCCACACACTCTTCCAATCCTTCAATCTTGGCTTCTACTTTGGCAGCCTCTATCTGACCTGGAACCTCGGCAAGTTTAGCATTTTTCTGTTCAAATCTTCCATGTATTTCTCAAGCTGCGTCTTTTTATCTTCAAGCCTGTAATCGGTCGAAGCAGGTCCCTATTGGTTAGATTTGAGCTCATCTTTGTACCGAGTAGCCTCGGCCCTCACATCATCCCTCTCTTTCTTGGTAAATTCAAAAGCTTGACGGAGAGAGGCAATTTTGGCTTGGTAATCCTTCTCGGACTGTTTGAGGGTTCGGACTTCGGCTTTAACTTCATCCAACTGCTTTATCAACTCTTACTCCCCCTCGGTCAGGCAATTCTACAACTTTTGGGCCTGACCCTCCTCTCGGAGAGTGCTTGTCATCAAATCCTTATTTGTAGCCATAAGATAGGCCATCTGTAACACAGAGAAATGGTCAGTGTGGTCACGTAAATAAGTATAAAATGCTTCAGGGAATTCAAGTTACCCTCATCGAAGATTGATAACTCTTGATAATAAGGTCCTCGTGGGAGAGACATTCATACTCTGAGGCCTTTTCCAAAAGGTAACACACTTTTCCCCCACATCCTCCATGAAACTTTCAACCCCCAGAAGCGGGGCACCGACCATGGGCTGGGGAGGGAGGGATTGTTAGAGCTTTGCCCTTTTGGTCTGTGGTTTTTCTCTTTTGCGCCCTCCGTACGGGCTCCTCAGATTCATCATCCCAGACTTGGTGGAGACACATTTTGGACGGTCGAGGTGGAACAACTGTTGTTTGAATAGGTCGTGAGATAATTGATGTCTACATAGCTGACGAGGCTTATGCAATTTGGACTAAAGGGGCATGGATTTTTACAGTTTGGGGGGGCACTTGAGGCTCCAGCTGAGGAAGTAGCAGAGTGCACGAATGTCTGCCTAGCTACCAACGCAATGAGTATGGTCATTCGGGGATGGGTGCTGCTAGATTTTCCCCATGATGCTCTCAATAAATCTGCAGCTTGTTCGAATGGGGTTTTAGAACCAGACATTCGAGAAAAGAGGGAGAGAACAATCAGAGCATAAAAGGGCAGCGGCCAAAAATAAGAAGGAAGAGTCCAAAACAACACACAAAGATAGTAGGTCTGTCAGAGCCTACCAGCCTGGCTCGACTGAGGTGGTGGAGTACTCGGGATCAGACCCGAATCAACTAGGGCGGAAGGAAGTTAACAAGGTCTTTGTAATGACCTCGAAATTCCATCGCATTCTTTACCCGAGCTGGTGTCTCATGGTGGACCTTGGGAATATCACCCTAACAAGCTATAGAGCTTACAGAAGTTATAAGTTGGTTCAGGTCAATAATGGAGATTCAGGGGTTGGGTCATTACCTCCATCAAAGAAAATATTGGGGCGGTGATAAGCGTATCGTTGTATAGCTGCTATTGGCCCCAGGGGCCCACTGCAAAGAACCATTTATCTTTAAGAAAATTTGGTGGAAGAAAGATTAGTGATAAGGTGGGAAATTTTGGCATGGGAAGAGAGGTAATATCAACCCTTGTATTCTTTTGGGTTGGCGTTCAACTGGTATAGCCTTTTCAATTTATAAAAGGATGTCTCTCCCAGCCCCGCTCGGTTCCAGATGACATGTAAGCCGACCAAAATCCTCCAACTTTTTAGATTCAATTGCCATGGAGCTATGTGTATGGAGGATAACATCTTTGCAAAGAATTCTTGAATGGGCAGCTGAAGTCCCATGTCAAAGAATTCCGCGCACAATGCCACGACATCATTTCCGGGTCGGCTCGCTTGGATCTATTCTTCCAAGATGGTCAAAGAGATATTCTTCTGGAACCTCAAAGCTTTCACTCAATTGTGCCAACTTTAATAATTGCAAAAGCCCGTTCCAAGTCGAGATTCGCGAAGTCAAGCTTGGGGTGACTTACATCAGGTCGGATTATCCATTTATGATAAGACTGATTGCACTCTTCTAAATTGTCGGGTGGTGTCATATTCTTTGGGACTCACAGATCCCGAGCTATGAATGGTCATGTATGGGGGTGGGGCAGTAGGCGGGATCGCGAAAGGAGTAAGGGAAGAAAACTCGGAATCACACATCTCTACCAAACATGACCTGAGATGGGAGATTAGTCCATGGTCCCAATTAGCCACGCAACCTAAACCCATGATTTTTCCTCATCCCTACCAAGTAAATATCCCTAGAAAGCTTTAAATACCCAAACAATGGCATAACTATAGATTTTCAAGCACAAACTGACAAACCACATCCAAAAAGTCAGGAACACATCCATTTATATGCAGCAAACCCAAAAATAATATATTCACTCACATACGAAAACAACATACCATAAATCCATATGCAGAGGCACACCCTCATACCGCAATCACCACAAAATTCCCAGAAAACCAAAATATTCGAACAAACACCTCAAGCAATACAAGAACGACAGAGACGCATAGTAAGAGTAGGGGCATTCAAAAAACTTACTTGGATGGTGAAGAAGAGGTTGAGAAATCATAGTGGGTGACGGAAATTTGAAAATTACAGAACTCGGGAAGATTTATGATTTGCCTTGATGGAAATGAAGTTGATAAATAAAAGAAATGCCCTACAATGATCTTTTCTATAGGCATTTCGGGTTGATTCGGACCGTTCAATTAAAGGAAAATGGCTCGGATCAACGCGACGTAAGCTATCAATTTAATCAGATTGAATTTCTAGAGAAGGGATGAGATTCGGTCGACTGTTCAATTGGCATCCAACTGTACAATAGTATTTTGTTTTGACACGCGAGCTACGGATGCACAACATGTGGCACCTCGGGGAGACATATCGAGTAAAACCCTATGGTGATTTGATGGGAATTTAAAGATGTAAAGATGACTTTGTAGAGGCGGTTTTTAAAGGATCAAGAGAGGCATATATGGTTGCATGATAGGACAACATCTCTGGGTGGTATGAGTATCTTACCGACCCAAACATATAACAGTGTGATTTCTGACCAGTTCTAGCCGGGGAAAATCGTGATAGTTTGATGGTGAGATGCTGACTCGAGGCCAGTCTGTATTTACCTTACTATTATAGTTCCTGGCACCAACTCATCAACTCATTGATCCAAGAACTATGGGACATATGTTGATGGTTATTTTTGGGCACCAGGATCCCAGCAAAGCAAAAGGGTTATAAAGATGATTTCTAAAGTTCATATACATCACCCGACCCGAGGAGTGAAGATCTCTAGGATGGCTCATATAGTTGATTTCTCGGTACAGACCCAACCTAATTGCTGAGCAACTGTCACTCTTGATTTCCGACCGAATAGAACTGGTCGGGGTGTTCGCTTTTAATCACATAATCATTGTCGACTAGTTTGAATATGGCATAAGGACTCACACTCTCTAAAAGTTCTAATGTGATGGGAGTAAATGTCTAGTTAATCTTCTGACACTAGGTAACGTAAGTAGAATGATTTAATAAGATATAGGCGTTAGAAGGGCGGGTGTGTCAGGCCGTAGGGTTACTATTTACAGATCAGATGGGGCATAGAGCCTTGGTATTGATAGCAGATTCATATGGCTAACATCACGGAGACATTGTGATAGTTTAATTTGCCCTAGTATATAAAGGGCTTATGAGATCATTGTAAGGGTTAGAAAAAATATCTACTGAATACTTATAAGAAAAAAGATTAAAAAAGTTTATGAGGTAGAAAAATGGTAGGTCAGTCAAAGTCGAGCACTTGTGTAGAGAGGTTGGTCCAACCCAACCACGTAATGAAAACTTCCTTTTCTTTGTGTCCATCGATGTAGGTTGGATCCATTCCACCGAACCACGTTAAATCATTTGTTTATCTGTGTGTATTTGGTCTTTAGCCTAGTTTTCCTTTGGTCCCTAAGGCAATCAAATTCACATTTGGGGGACGATTATTTGAGGAGTAAGTTTATCAATTTGCCCCTGGAATGAAAATCTACCGTCAACGTATACCTTTAAGTTTCAAGAAATTGAAAAAATATTATAAGCTCTCCACTCGACCCTTCAAAAAATTTTAGATTCAATTAGTCACATTGACAGCCACCTAAAGGGGAGCGCCGGGCATCCCCTACCTCATGGTAGCCAGCGGTAGACCCCAAGATGACAACAATGGCGAGGACGAGATGAGTTAGGTGCGAGTTTGGGTTTTCTAATCCTCGCTTGTCGTTTTATTTCACAGCCCAAGCCACCTGCCAAATCAAAGCTCTCGGAGAGTACTATAAGTTGGCGGTGATGAATTTCTATTACGTGCACGGTTGCATACGAAATGAGAAAATAAGATTGGGTGAATAGTGACCCAGAGTGAACAGTTGCTCTGATAAGAATTCTGTCGATTCCAGTTCGTTCGTGGGATTGTTTGGGGTCTGTAAATGTCCCCGAAATCTCTGTAAGACCTCCCAGTAAAAACTCAAAAATTTCAAGTTTTCTTTAAAAGTTTGGATGTTAGATCGATCCGATAGAAATTGTAAGTTTCCGGTAAAAGTGGGTTTTTGAGTATAATGATGTGTCTTGATTTGTATGTATATACTGATGTGTTTTGAAGTGAAATATTTGATAAGCTTAATGTTTATGTGTATGTATGAATATATGTAAGGGTATGAACCTGTAACGATATGAAATTGTGTATGTGAAAGAATACGTAAATTATAAGTATATAAGTATGTATGAATATATGTAAGGGTATGAACCTGTAACGATATGAAATTGTGTATATGAAAGAATACGTAAATTATAAGTATATGAGTATATGAAAGAATACGATATGAACCTGTAACGATATGCATATGATATTAAGATATGTATAGGTTGGGTATACGGAATCGATAAATGGAACAAGTCATGTTTTTTGATTTGGTATTAGCTTATGTATATGTATGCTATATGAATAAGTTGTTACTATCTTATACATGTAAATTATTTGTATAGAGATTGGAATGGTTAAGTGCGATAAGGAAGGGATATATGTTAAGTTCTCCTTAAATGAATATGGTCATAGAAGTTCTGAAAATGGCTGGCCGATTACCCTGTCGACATGGTTCATACACTGTCCAGTCTGTGCGTGCGACCAAACAATGGATATTCGATATGTATTTTGAAAAGTTTGCATCAAAGATTTATTTTTGGTTTACACATATTTATGTTTTGGGGGGAAGATTGATTTCAAAAGAATTAAATTTTGATTTTGATACATTTCGATATTATTTATGATATTATACAATATGATATGTTTTCGTCACGACGCTTCATATGTTTCCGTCGTGGCGCTTGTATATGGATATGTCCAACTACAGTGGGCCGACCCGACCCTCTGTTGATATGGGATCATTTCGTTCATTGATTTGGGCAATGGGCGCTTGTTATGTTTCATCCAGTTGAGTTATGCTGGATGTTCAATATGGATTTGATGGATTTTGAAATTGATTTTATTTACAATAAAAGAGTTTTTCAAATGTATTTTCGAGATGGTTTTGAAAGAGATCATTTTTCGTTTTCCATTAATGATGACATAGACAGATTTAAGACTATCAACATCATAAGAACACTATGATTATGATCTTCTCAATTTTCAGTTTTGGGCAAAGGAAATAGGGCCCCAAATTCACACCTTGCATATCTTAGGGTTTGAAATTATTTAATTAATATTAAAAGTGATATTAGCATGCATTTTGAGAAGTGTCTTGATGGTATTATCTTGGGATGAAGTTTTTATCTGTATGAATGTGAAAGGAGATTATATGTTGGGATTTGATGATACTTGAATAAATGGTCTATGTTTGGGTTGATGATATAAAGTGGATTATGTCAAGTTGAGTGGAAGTTTAGATAATGATATTGGAATTCTTGGGCATAGGCATTAAAGAAGTTAATGAGGGCCCTAAAATCGAGTTAGCATCGCCATACTCAACACCCAACATCGCGACCCATTGTTGATTTGATGATTCTTGGGACCTAATTAGAAAAATAAAAAGTGTAAAATGCTTTTATAATTTCCCAAATTAATAAAGCATTTAAGATTTTTAAATTTCAAAAAGCAAAAGTCAAAAAGCAAAAGCAATTAATGTTTTTCAACTACCATATCAATCACTCAAATCAAGTGACAACTTGTCACATCACTCAAAGTGACATTTGATTTGATGCTTGATGTGACTAATGATTTGACGCTTGATTTGACTTGCGTGCCGCACTCGAATTTGAAATGCGAATGCACTCGCAAATAATCCTGGGCTCGGGTTCGCTAATTCCAAATTAATGAATTTTCCGTTGCGTCGTAATTAAACGATTACGCCTAGCGAAATAACTATTCACGTCGCTAACGAATTAATTATAATTAATTCGTTCGCCTGAATTAAAATCTAATTTTAATTCCGCGTTGAAATCCAATCTCGTATAATATATCAAATATATTATTTATTGATTAATTCCAAATTAATCGTTCTCTACTTTAATTAATATTTTATCCCAGATAAAATATCTCCATAATTAATCCCAGATTAATTTTCTCTCTCTTCAATTAATCCCAGATTAATAAAGTGTGAGTCATACATCTTGGTGAATCTTCGGGAAGCGACCCATGAGATCCCCGGATATGTTGGCAGTAAATTCGGTCATCGGACTATCCGAACACGTAAGTACCTTGTACTACGTTTGTACCGATTTACAAGACAAGGTTGGCTTCTAGCAATGCGCCATGCCTACCCAATTCTCCAGAAATATCCTTATAGGAATATGTGATCTATATCAAGCGTAGTATACTGTATTATTGTGTATTTTGATCCAGCATCGGACGATCACGTGTTAGGCCTTGGGCTGGAATTGTGTCTTCCCCGTACGAAGCACATATCGGATGTCTGGTAACTAGTCTCTGTAATTGGATATACATGACCTAGTCATAATATCCCGATAGCTCGAGCATTTAAGATAACGAGTTCCGTATCCTATGTGACCATCATCTCCATATGACTGGAGTGATACTTTTATCTTAACATCACACCCAACACACTACGATTCTCAATATACCCAGCATTGGCGTACACGGAACCTGTTAAAGCCCTGGACGACCTCAACTAAAGTATATTGATTGTCGTAAGTATTAGCGGTGCAAGTCTCAGGTTAAGACCAAATACACCTACCCTGATTGCAGACTCCCATAGACACATAGTCATACTACCAATGGGATTCCGCGGGGGTCAATCCAGAGTGAAGCTGTTTCCCGTACCATCGGTAAAACACAACCTCCTATTAAACTTGCATGAGTATCATATACCCAAATATATGAGAACTATGCCGTTGTGCCCTCACAAATGCGCACAAGCGTAATACTAGTCTTTTACGTATTTATCGATGTCCAATCTCGATAATACTCTGACTATGGATATTTAATGATTTATCATTCGTGGACTGATATTGTCTCATATCATTCTCCGTCCAGGAATAAATCATAGGGATCTCCTATCATTTATATATCTAGGTGATCTAATCACAAATGATAAGAGAGCAATCTCATTTGTCACATAGTTAATTTGTACAACAACACCATGATATGTACAAATAGTGACGCTATGGGTCATAATTGTCCAACAATCTCCCACTTGGCCTATAGCCAGTCACTCGAGTGCTTGATACCCGAACTATGTACGGTTGGCTCAAATTGCTGATAAAAGGCTTTCGTCAGCTGATTTGTATGAATATCATCTTGATGCGATTTATTCGATCATCACATCGCTACGATGTATGATCCGAACGAATCAGATGAATATCGAAGTATGTATCTGGATCATTGATGAGACCATTAATTCTTTAGCCTGTGCCGACGCCTAGCTCAGCTGCTAACAGAACTATATCTAATCTAATTAGATATGTTATTGATCCAGATGGCTTTTATTGCTGCCTCAGCTGCTGCAATTAACCCGCATTCGTTGTTTATTCGGTAACAGTATCTTGCTTGGAAGATTTCCAACTCACTGTACCGTTATTCAAATTGTATAGTACAGTTTGCGACTTTTAGTCGTCTTTATCGGTTATAGGAAACTTGCTACAGTGATCCCAGTCACTTCAAGTTCTCCTTCTCCATAGACTAAGACAGCATCCTTAGTTCTCTAAGATACTAACCGATGTTCTTAACATAATCCAGTGATTATCACCTCGGATTGGCCTGTTTGTGAATCCATATGCTCAAAGCGTATGAGACACCAGGTCGCGTATATTTTTCAATTTACGGTTTCTCGGAGAGTTTTTCGAAAGCCAAGCTTTCGCCGATAGTCATTTTATGAGAATATCATTTCCAAGAAATGACATATTATCATTATTTTATAGGACAGCCATTGTCAGTGCGCTCCCACTAACCCTCTTACATACACAAGAATCATTTTCGTTTTGAATTAAATCATACACTATTATGATTACATCAAAATTATAATTCCAAGAACCTAATGCTTGCTTCAATCTAATCATGGATCGAATAATAAGTATTATCCAAATGGATTTACCATGGCAACAGGTAAAAGGTTGAATCATAATCAACACAATGTTGATAACGATACCTTTCCGTTAAAAGCCTAGCTTTATACGTTGGTATGTTGCCATCCATATACGTCTTCCTTGAAGACTTATAGTATCAGTAGGCACAATGCCTTGTGGTACATCAACTAGTATCCAAACTTGATTGGTATACATGGAATCCACTTCGGACTTTATGACACTTTGCCATAATAGGGAGTCGATACCTTGTATCACTTCCTCATACATAGTTAGTTGGTATTCCTCAATAAGATAGACATCTTTATGAGGTGAAATCAGAAACCATACCCCAAGTTTTTTCTGACTCTCTCCGACATACGTGGTTCTTGTGTATACGAAGATTAATGGTATATTTTTCATCTTTGATGAACTATTTGTGTTCCATTAAGGAATCGGTGCCAGGAATATTATTACTCCGATTTTTCATCAAGTCTTACTATCCTCCCACTTACCACTGCATATCGGTATTCCTCTTAGGAAAACCGCATGGTGAGCAACAATCTAATTGTTCTCCTGTGAGGTGTATAAGTACAATACTTATGGTATCCCTAGAATAACCTACATTTGGCACTTATCCAATTTGAGTTTTAGTTTGGTATCATCCAAACATATGTCTAGCATACCCAAATTCAACAGGAATGAGAAACCTGGTTTCTTTTCCCGTTCATATCTAATATGTTATCTATCAAACAGATATTAATGGAACCTTATTCAAAATAAGTTCTCCACTGTTTAGCGCTTATCCGTTGAAGGAAATGGTAGCTCAGAGTGACTCGTGATTAACCTTATCATGTCTAACAAAATTCGATCAATCCAGTTCGGACACACCGTCAAACTGACATGTTCCAAGAGGAGTCATCTTTGAAAGAATACTATACTCTTTCATGTATACGAGAAACTTATTGCTTAAGTATTTTCCATTACGGTCTTACCGTGACGGTTTAATGCTTTATCCGATCTGTTTGTCTATTTCGTGTCGAAACTCTAAAAGTTTCCAATTTGTGTTCTTCAAAAGAAACACATAACCATGCGCGATGACACATCCGTAAAGGTCACGAAATATTCATATCCACATCTAGCCTAGCTAGACATGGGCCCACTTGCTTCACTATGAACTAGGGCTAACGGATCAGTGGCATTTACATTTTACCAAGTAAAGGTGTTTTAGGCACTTTGCCCAATAAACTAGATTCGTAGACTTTAGAATCAAATTAGTCCTAGTACCCACTCTTCGAAAGTGTGGATATACGATTCCTGTTTAATAGTGTCCCTGACAACTATGCCACAATTAGTTTCTTCTGATCAAATCAATTTGAGCTTATCTATTTGTCATGTTATATATTTGAGATATTATTTATATTCAAAATATAAATGCTGTTATTCACATCTAATGTGTTTATCTCAATATCATCTTTATATAATAAAACACTTTAGTGTTCTAGAATATAAAGGTTCACCCGCAGCGGGTCAAACACTGATATAGAGATAATGTTTCTAGTCAAACTAGTTACATTATAACAATTTCTTAAATTAGGTACATACCCGAGGATAGTTCCTAAACTTAGGTATCTACGGTTAAAACAGTGACTTTCGTCCCGTTTCCAATTCGCAGATATAATCTCAATTGAGGTCAGTATCCTGCTCATAGCAGATTCTGAACATCACTACATATTTATGTACCACACTAAGTATTTAAAATCCAATTTTAATACTAGTAGTGAACATAATGTTGACAAAAATATTTGAAGTCAGAGCCTTGCTCGTCTTCAATTCCTTCTTGGGATTTGTCCTTTTATCTTCCTAGAAGATTATAATGATTTTGCATTTGCCCATTTCAACATTCCAGTAGCCTTTGGCCAAGCCTCGGGTTTCTAGAATATCAAAGTAAGGTGCGCCTTGCGCTACTTGCCTAATTGCAAACTTTGAATTTGTCTCCTTGAGAATAGTCATTAACTCTCCAAGAGTTTACTATTGCAATATGTACTTCTAAAATCTAATTTTAGATTTATGAAGATCCTTCAATTTCAATATCATACTTTAAGAATCTAATCCTTAGTTCTGATAAAGAAATTAAGGAGTCTACTGCGACAAGCTTAATGGATTAAGCGCTAAAGTTGTCATCACATGAATATTCCAAATATCATGCTCTAATGTTTGCTTAACTCCGGGCTTAGGCATAATATGTTATTTTATCCAATAAAGTAACTTATTATTAGTTTTCAGGACCATCCTGAAACTTTATTCCCAATTTGAAAAATATAGTCGTCTAAATACATTTTCACCCAGGATTATGTTTTAAACATTAATCTTTCATTTTTATCTTGATTCTAATAATCCAACTATTTAATCAACGATTTGCAGTACTATGTATTATATTGATTATTATAGTCCAACTATACAATCAAATATAATTTAAATCAATTAACCTCAATTACATTGATTACTATAATCCAATTATAAAATCAACTGTAAATTGAAATTAATTAATTCAAATATATTGATTACTATAATTCAATTATATAATCAATTATAATACAGTCCAACTGTTAATTAAAACAACAATTTAAATATTAGTCCAACTAACATTTAATCTAACGACGAAATAATTTGTGATTGAGCGCGTATGGCAAGTTACTAAACGAATATTGCAAATTCAATACTTGCCTCCCACTATTTTTCGGTGAGTCTCTAACCCTCTATCGAGTACTCGGGAAACCGTGTTTCCTAGTGGGCTAGGATCCCCGTTAAATATCACACAATCTTGACTTTGGCCAACAAATTGTATGATAATTAACTAGGTAGATCTCTAAGATCGATTGGATCCAATCTAATTCCTAGATCCGGTAGGGGGACATCCAAGTCCGAAACATATATCTTATATATGCCAATACATCTAATGTATTACCTAACCTTTTTCCTCTGAATCAACTAAGCCTTGGCTTTGGCACAACAAACTTAGTGATCCCAATCAAGCGCGACCCATTGACCATGGAAAGCTTCGTAATCAATGTCGATGGACAAGAAGTGGTCTTGACTTTGGCCAACAAACCACAATTGGGACAAGACACCGATATGGAACAAAGCCTTCGTGATTCAAACACATCTTCGACAGACAAAGGCCTTGAATTTGGCCAACAAACCAATATCGTCTCGGATCTTGAGTGAGAATCACTCAATTGAAGGAAAAACGCTTAATATTGAGCGAGGGTTTTTCGCGTGAAAATTGGCAACTAATTTATTATCTTTGTTAAGGTCTCATCATCATACACACCCTTAAACATGCATTCTAAACACATAATAAAGCGCATATGAAAAATAATAATGATATGCAGATGGATACTTTACACAATGATCCTAGATCAAATCTCTCATTTTCTCTCTCCCGCTAGCACAAGATTATCTTCTACCCGTTACACTACACTTCTAAAGAAACCTCATTTACATTGAGGGGAATAAGTGAGAAGAGAATACAAAGAGTATAGAGGTGATAAGGCTGGACACACAGGTCCAATTAATAAATCAAATTTATTACAATTTCCAAAATTGCCCCACCCATCTAATATCCATCTGATATACATTATTCATGCATCGCAACCACGTATTCACACAAGCATGTTATCAATCAATCTAATCCAATTAATTAATCTGATAATTAGTGATCATCCAATGTTCAAACAACGATTTGATTTTCTAGAGTCAAACTCGTTTTGCGAATAAATACTCAAAGTACTCATTCTTGAATTAAATTAAACTACAAAATTAAATCCAATTCAATTTGTATTTAATATTAATTCACATTAAATTCCAAATTAAATATTACACTTTATTAACGAACCTTTACGACTTAAATTCCAAATTCAATCGTAACGGGTCTCAAAGCCCGATTAACGTCCAACGTTTATTTAATTAAAGTCCAATGGGCTTTTAATAAATTTCTTTAAGGCGTGACTTTTGGTCAACTCGGGTCAAACCGATAACCAAGTCCAATCCGGGATTTACCCCATAAGCCCAGAAATCAATTTTGGCCCATTAGGCCCAATTAAACAATTAAAGTTCATTAAGTCATAATTAGACTTTATGGATGCGGTTTTGGGCCCAATTGGATCCAACCAAATCGGCATAAACCTAACTTGGTACAACCAAGCCCAAAAGCCCAATTACAACCTATAAGGCCCAAATCCAATTTCAAGCCCAATTAATTAACTTATAAAATTCCAAATTCCACAATTAATTAACCTAAGTGTAATACACAATTAATTACCCAATTAACATTTCTAAAACATCAATTATCCTAATTAATCATGCACTTTAACAACAAAAATGTCATGCTTCATCATTCTCGGTAATATAGGGGTTTTTTTATTCCGATTCGGTTTCAATCCAATTGAATCCACAATCATTATTTCCCAATCAATTCAACTCATTCAATGAATCAAAATCAAAAAATCACCATGAATTTTAAAATTCAAAAATTCGGCCAAGCCTTTAATTTGGGGAAAATTGTCCAATTCAAAATTCAATCCAATTAAACCTCAAATCAACATTACCCACTTGTTTTAAGTCATCCAATGATCAAACAAACAAAACATTACCAAGACATTAGGGTTCTATAATTTTCGGCCAAGCCTCCAATTTGGGGGAAAATTGATCCAATCCAATTTTCTTGAAATTGATCATGCACAACTTCAATTAATCAACATCCAAGCATACTTAATCAATCAATTTAACCAAATCATGCTTCAATTGATTTTACCCAATTTTAACCCTAAAAATTTCATGCTTGATGTAAGCTCAAGATACCATTGTTGATTTCAAATTAGGTCCCAAGAATCATCAAATCAACATGAAAAACGCATGAATACTCAAAGAGAATGGCGGAAACATACTCACAATGAACGGATCTTGCAACGTGATGAACACGAGTCTTCAAGCTTCTCAAACTCGCGGCAGTGAAGCTTCTCCATGCAGTGGACTGCTCGGTTTTGGCCCTTGTTGTTCCTCCAAGGTTCGGCCATGGGAGACCTCCATTGCAGCTCCAAGCTTCAAGCTCCAAAAATGATTCCAAGCTCAAGAGTTCACTGCCCTATCACCTTAGGATAACTCAAGGTGTGCTAGCACTAGATTTTGCAACAAAATCAACTCATTTGCTTCTCTCTTTTGTCACATAGTTAATTTGTACAACAACATCATGATCTATATAAATAGTGACGCTATGGGTCATAATTGTCCAACACGTATATCAAAGAGAGGCTCTCTGCCTAGGGTCTGATCATGTGAGCATCGCGATGCTCAGCATCTAGAGTCGTGACGCATAACAAGCAGAGGCTCTACATTGGGTCTGATCAAGTAGGAGTCGCGATACGGGACACTTAGCATCGCGACGAGCAATAGTCAGAGGCTCTCTGCCTCGGGTCTAAACCAGTGGTAGTCGCGATACGCAATGTCTGGCATTGCGACGCGTGACCATTTTTCAAAATCAATTTCAGCCCATTCTATTTTCATCTTATGAAACTAGAGGGTACTCTAAGGGTTTCATATCAACGTACTTACACACAATACATCGTGTCTCAAACATAATGCATCATCTAGTTATGCAAGTCCCAAAACATATTTACGAATTATGTTCTAACAAGGTTTATAATTATAGATCATCGCAGGAACCGCAAATTCCTTTAGTGAAGAGAAGTAGTACCAGCTAGATCCTGATATCAGTGAGTGGACCATTTTCTCAAATTGATTTCACTTATATGTTTTTGAATTGAAACTTATTTTTCCACACATATGGCGTTAGCCAAGTTTATTTCAAGTTTTTTTTATGAATAAGAATGTTTTGAGAAATATTTTAGAAAGTGATAATTTTTAAGCACGATTTTGATGATTTTTGAAGGCTTGGGGGAAAATCCCACCTCAGCTGTAACTTGGTATAGATACTGGAATTGACGGATTCAGGATGTGTGCATACGTAGTTCAGGATTATGGATGACAGATGCCCATAAATCCTAGATTTCAAGGCTAAGAGGACGGCGAGACGTAACACACCTATACCCTAGATACAGAGTCGAGATGATAACATTGATCCGCACATCTGGCTCTAGTTCAGTGGCTTTGGGGACGGCGAGACGTAACGCCCTAAGACCACTAGTTTAGGAATATGGGGGACGGTGAGACTTAACTCATTCATACGTAAGGTTTTCAGAGATAGATTTTCAAAGATACGATTTTCAGAAATGAGGTTTTATGAAAGAGATTTAGAAAATTAAGTTTTTTGAAAAGGGTTTTAGAAAGAACTTAGTTTTACAGAAAGACTCAGAGTTTTATAGATAAAAAAGATTTCCAGAATAATTTCACATAAAGAGTTGTGTTTTCAGATAAGAAATAGGTTTCAGAAAAGATTGTTTTCTTAAGAGGATTTCGGTTTTTTGAACCATGAATTTATCATAAAGTATTTCAGTTTTCAAATTATCCACTCAATATGTCGTGCAAACGATCTAACCCCCCATCCCCACTCCCAGTTTTCTATTTTGCGGGTTACTTGGAGGACAAGCTCGAGAGGATTGATACTGATGGCACTCACTAGAGGGTTTGAGTCCACGAGGTCGAGTACAGAGTTACAGTCCAAGAAAAGTCATGTGTCATACACCTTGTATAGTTGAAATTGTATGTGTGATGAGTGAAGATGTCTAGGAATAGATTTGTACAAAAAAAATATTATTGAGTATATGGTTATGAGTTTTGAATTGTATTTATTTGGTGTTATTGAGTTGGGCTATGGTCCCGTGTATAAATTTGTATTTAAGATGATATTAGTAGCGTTGCTCAGAGTAAGAAATTCAGAGGCTCAATGGATAGGTTAGCATATTCCCTTCCGGTAGCATCCTTTGAAGAGAGAGATGTTACAAAGATGGTATCAGAGAATGGTCTAGTGAGTCAGTGATTACATTGGGAAGAGTGATGGGGTCTTATATACGTAGTATGCCAGGGTACTAGTATGTGAGGCACTACCTCTCTTGTATCTGATCCTCGAGTACGTCCTCAAGTCCTATAGACATGTTAGTAAGAATTCACAAGCTATTCGGATATTCTTCCTTATGAAAGCAACTATACTATTTGCCCAAGTTGAGAATTCTCTGGCTTATTATCAGAAGTTCAAGACAAGTTATAAGAATATATAGTAAGGTTCTGAGAATATTCACTTAAGGGAGTGGGAAGAGAAAGCTATAAGAAAAATAAGGAATAAAGTACATGTACTTAAAATAACTAGAGGCAATGAGAGGTAGAGATACATAATAAGATAATAAAGAAAATACCATAACTTACAGTAGTAAGGAGAATATAATATGATAAGCCCGAGAAAGTATAAGAATGTTAAGTAGACCTATGTAAGGTTCCTTTCTTCCTCGAAAAATTCTTTCAAGCATATCCAATAGCCTTTGAGCACCTCGTATTAATAGAAAATTCCCTGAATAACAAAGAATAGTTATAAAGATAAAAGAAGCAAGAAATATGATTTGGTTGTGGAAGTTCCAATAAACATAAGATACCAAAAAGGACGTATAGAGTCTAGACACCCAAACCCAGATTCCAACCACTCAATGATACCAGTCAAGGAAACTATCATGACGGAGTCTATCTTATACCTATCTTACATGAGTAATAGACTCTACCAAGATGAAGAATACCAGAATAAGAACGTCGATACCGGTTGAGATGTGAAATTCTTACCCCATTCTTAACTAGCACATACAAAAATAATCATAAGGAAGCCCAACGATGGTATATCCTAAGACAGAGACATAAAAAATTGTGAGATAGATCATCTAGAAAAGGTTCTAGGAAGTTTTTGAAGTCAAAAAGAGAAAACCCAGCATGATTCAAGAATCCAGGTGAATCAACACGAGGCTTGTGGTACTAGTAAAAGTATACGATATAGACAAACATAATAGAAACCTATGCGGACATAAGAATAGATCAATAACACTCAGAAGTTAGAAAAATATACCAGTACATACAGTAACATAGATAACGTAGCTTAAAGACGTAATGTAATGGAAACCTCGGGATAGTTGATAAAAGTTATGGGACCCTAAGATTTAGAGAAGTCGATGCGGATTCCAACAGAACGAATGATAATTTTTCTTCTCAGTGACCCCTACCCTAGCAAGTATATAGACACATAATTATGCCATCACTGAGCTTAGACAAATAATAGTAATATGTATTTTCTCATAACTCTATCGATAGCATATGTTCACCCCCCAAATTAGTACCCAATAAAGATTTGAACAAGTAAAGAATAACACCTGACAAGATAGACAAATCATGAGACAACAAGATAGGAAAACCAAAGAATTTAAGAGAATTTAGATAAGAATCATAAGATAGTAATATCTTGTATGAGATGGAGTAGTTTGAATTCATAGTAAGCCAAGCTGAGATTAAAAGGTGATAACTGATCCATTGTGAAACACAGGGCCTCAAGAAGGTAAAAGCTCAAAAGACTAAAGGAATCAGAGATCGCAACCCTCATAAATAAGGTTTATGATTTATAAAGAGCCCTCATTATACTAGAATGGAGGAACTAGTAACAGAGTAATACCTGAACTAAAAATATTAGTGGTGATACCTAACCTGTCAAAAAATATTGAGTTTCCAGAGTGTAATGACTTAAGAAGGTTAAGAAACTGAGATTAGTTGGGAGAATAACAGAATGAGTATGGTAGGATTTTAGAGAGAGCATGAACCTTAAGGAGGTTCTCAGTAAGAGATAGTATGACTAATAGTCAGAAATGAATCACGAGCAAAGTTGAAAGAGGTAACTCAAATAATTTCTAGCAGTAGTACCCTTAGTGTAGGAGCTCAACATCAGTTATGTAAATAAGGAAATTCTAGGATTATAAAGATGCAGTATGAGCAACTACTACCCTCATAGTTAGTAAGACTACCATAACCGAAAAAATATTTCAGAACCAATCCCCACCCGTTCAACCCTTGATAGATAACGACAGTAAAGATGGACCTCGATGTCCTTCTGATGATATTCCCATAAGCAAATGAATATGTGGCATAGTATAGTAGCCTATAAGACAGGGTAGGATTTAAAGGGCAATACCCCTCGGATAAGAAAACAAAGACATAGATCATAAAAGTTGCAGTTATAGAATAAAGCAGAAAAGAAGGCGAAAATGACTTTAAGCAAAAGGTTTTAAAATGGAACTGGTGAGGTAAGACAACAATAGGAAAGAATACTAAATAAGCAATGATAAAAGTGCATAACAGCAAGGTGTCTCAGTATTGGAATGAAACTGAAGTTCTATTAAATATAGAATTGAGAGGAAGATAATGAGTATAGCCTATAATTTTTCCTTCACAGCGTACCGTTATAAATAATGCTTCGGATGACCTAAAACAGACTCATTGAGGTATAACGTAAAAGGGCCAAGGAACTTATGTATGCGGATATTGATGAGACCAGGATAACACCTCCCAAAATAAGAACTTGGGAATGAGTGAAAATGGGTTTCCTAGAGTGAAACTAGGCAAAGAGATCAAATCAATGAAAAATATGGTTAACCAGATTCTTGTTGGCAATGAATTTAGAAGTACAAATGAGTATGAACATTCACCAGAACTGAATCATCATTATCGACGTTAATAATGAGGACATACAGTTGGTTTCAATCTTTAATTACCTGTTCCGCACTAATATATATATAGTTGACATGACAATGATTTATTCCGTTAAGTTTTAGTCAACTAGAAGAAGACCGTCAGAGAGATGTCAAGAATTAGTATTTTAGATTTTGGAAATATCAAAGCATATAAAGAGCTTAATCATGAACTATGAAGTTCTAAGCCCCACAAATAGGCAGAGTTAAGGGAACTTGAAGGACGGAGCTAATGAACAATAGAAACTTAGCGGGGAGGAAATAGAGGGTTAAAGAGTTAAGTGATGAAAATGAATGCTAGATAAGATCGAGTAAGTGGTGCTAAGGAAATATCTAGTAAGATATATTTAAAAAGGTTATTAAAGAGACTACATTATAAAAGAAAAGGTGAAGAACTTGAGGTATACTCAAGTCAGGGGAAACGAAGGTCATTAGCTGTAATACAAATTATAATAGTGATATCTTAAACATTAAGGGTAACAGAAGTCCCAAGTGATATTTAAGACTTAATGTTATCATGGCAAGAGATATAAGAGATTTCAAACTAGAATGGTACTAAGATGTGTGAGACGGCATGCCATGAATATAGTAACAATTTTAGAACTGATAGCTCACGCAGATACTCGAGTTAGTGAATGTTGAGCATAACTATAGGTCTAAAAATGAGGTCTCTTTGATGCATGACACTGGTTGTAGCACGACGGTAATGTAGAGTACTCAGCAAGAATTTCATGAAATGAGGATGAGGAATCACTTCTCAGTCAATAATTCAAGGAATTATTCACTAAAGCTCATGGACTTTGGTGTAGTATGTGCTAGCATGGCAGGTGGTGTTATATATAAATCAGATGATAAGATAAAACGAAGAGTATGAAAGCTAACTAGCCAACTAGTAAATGATCAACTTGGTATAGATCTTAGTTACTGAGTTATATTGAACCAATATGATGCAGAGTAGCTGCAGCAGACTAAAGGTTCACACAGACAAAAATTAGAGTACACTCTCAATTGTAACTTTCAAGTCAATGCATACAAGGTCCAGCATGAAAATCACATGGTCATATGGTATGATGATAGCGTATGGAAGGTAATCGGGAGGTATTGCAATATAGTTGATGAAGCAAAGTTGATTATGAGGATTAGTTAGTTGAAATTTGGTGGTTCGAATTTAGCGTGTAATTCTATGACTTGTGGCAAATTTTTCAGTGTCAATGAGTTCTAACCCTAGATAAATTCCAGAGTTCAAATCCTAAAGAGGATTCGAGGATGAATTTTATTTAAGGGGGGAGAAAATATAACACCTTGAAAATCCTGACGGCTACCTTTTTTTAGATGGCGTAATACATAATATAAATCATGTGCAAGCATGTATGTGATGGTGAAATTGCTTTGCGGACATTCGGTAAATCTTGGTAGTTCTTATACAAAATTTATCTTTGGTACCACTCTGAATAGCTCTTAGTATTTAGGCCCTAACATTTTCATACGATCTATGATTTTTATATCGTCGGAAAGCTTAGACCTAGCCCTACATCTTTCGTGTTGGATATTTTTCTAAATTCAGAAATAGGTAAAAAATTATGATTTTTGTGGCTGCTACAGTGGAATTCGAGAATGACCTAGATTTGGGTGATGTGGCACAATCTTGGCCACCTATTTCATTACAAAATCAAACATTTGGCCTCATCCTTTCTCTTAGCCAAAAATATGAAGAACAAAAGCAAGAAGTGTGGATCTTCTCATGCTAATCTCTCTTCATATCATCATTGTTCAAGTCATTTTTGGTTCATTTAAGTTTTATTTCAAGCATGGTAAGCTTCTTTTCTCTTTATATCTTCTTAATTTTCAATTTTGGACAAAGGAAATAGGGCCCCAAATTCGAACCTTGCATACCTTAGGGTTTGAAATTGTTTAATTTATATTGAAAGTAATATTAGCATGCATTTTGAGAAGTGTCTTGATGGTATTAGCTTAGGATGAAGTTTTTATGTGTATGAATGTGAAGGGAGATTATATATTGGGATTTGATGATACTTGAATAAGTGGTTTATGTTTTGGTTGATGATATAAAGTTGATTATGTCAAGTTGAGTGGAAGTTTAGATAGTGATATTGGAATTCTTGGGCATTGTCATTTAAGAAGTTAATGAAGGGCCCTGAAATCGAGCTAGCATTGTGACGCTCAACACCCAGCATCACGACGCGAATCAAACAGAGGCTTTCTACTTAGGGTCTAATCGTGTGGGCGTCGCGATGCTAAGCATCTAGAGTCACTATGCATAACAAGCAGAGGTGTAGGAGATAGAAATCGGTGACGCTGTCCCGGGCTCGTGGCCCGGTCGGGAGTACAGAGTAGCCCTCGGGGGACTAAACGGAGAATAAATGAGTCGCCACCCAGGGTGAACTGGGAAATGATTTAAGTCGCACTCACCCCTCGCAATGGAAGACCTCAAACCGTTGGGTTCGGAATGGTCCCTTACTTATGTCAATTGTAATGAACAGATTTATGCAATAATATAACCAAGTCTTACGCAACATACACATGCAAGATTAACCAATATCTAAATTTGCACACATAGGAGTAAACGAAATAAAAGCGAGCATGTAATCTCATGAACATATCAAATAGATAAATGCGGAAATATAAATAAATAATAACTGTAAAAGCATAAATATTGAAGAGAGATAATTTAGTTTCTAACGTGAAAGAAATAACTAAAGAGGCAATCATGCATGGAAACAAATGTGAAGTGATGCGACACAGAAAAGAGATGATTACCAAGAATGAAAGAAAAGAGATACGACCAAGGCCAACATCCATATATGACCTCGAATGCCCGATTGAACATACCTCGCATTCAATCAAATGTACTTCGTCCGGCGCAGAAAAACATCATGGTAAAGGTAGCCCTTAGTCTTTTCATCCCTCAAACGGAGGACCTTTAGTCCAACGTGATTTGTCCATGTGCATTACATTATCATTACATAAATAAATAGCATGCGGAAAGTAAATGGTGGAATAATGAACAATAGATGAACACAAGATTAGATAAAACGAAATATTTTCCGTTTCTCAAGCAGTACGTGGAGTTGTATCCCAAGTACAGACCGCACTACCGTCCATTCGGATTCGGCTACGGAATTTATGTTTGGGTTTCCATCCGATATACCGCGAGAGATAGCACAAAATCATTCATCCAATAACAGTAACATACATGAACCAACAAGATGCACGCGAAGAAATAATAATAAATAACCGAAAAAGATGAACGAAAGTAAACAAAGGGTGCCCTCAGGTCTTACCTTTTAAGTCGCTTTTTGGAAGTGTGTTATGTCGTCTTCGTAAAGGTTAATGCTCCGCAATTTTTCCGGTTCGCTGGTTCAATAATTTCCTTTGTTGTTTCACTGTTTTGGGCTGCTGTTTTCTCTGTTTTATTGCTATTTTTGGTCGCTATTTTTGGGTGATTTTGGGTCACGGTTTCAGGGTTACTGTTTAGAGGATATTAGCTCAGCGAAGGCTGTTTTGATTGGATGATCTTGGCTCGGTGAAGGGTAGGTTAGAGTGTTTGGATGTGTCGGTTTGATGGGTAGTTTGTTGAGGTGATTTCTCACATTTCAAGACCGCATGTGGTGGTCTTCACGTCCAGGTGGCTGCTTGTGGCTTTGTGGTTTTGTTGTATTGGTTGTCTTGATGTGTGTGCGTTATTTTGGCTTATATGTGTGAGCTGCATGCATGGGTTGTGAAGGGCGTGAGTGAGCTGGTCATGAGGGCTTTGAAGGGTATTTGGTTGATGCTCGACAGTGCGTTGAAGGTTGCCGAAGGCTGAGAGCTGAGTGATGATCAGGCTGCGTGGAGTGTGGCTGTTTAATAGAGAGAATGATGTCTGGTTAGTGCGTTAGCTATGGGTTTGTGTTTATTGGTTTTTTGAAGGGCAGTTTCACGGCTACGTGGGGGTGTGTTTATTGATGGCGTGGGCTGCTATTGTTGATGAGGCGTCAGGTGGCTTTAAGGGAGAGAGAGATGAGAGAGATATGGCGATTATGGTTTTTATCTTTCTTGCTTTGTCGTGAGGGTGAAAGCCAGGGGAAGGGTTTGGTTTATGTCCATTTTTATAAGAGTGGGCTAGGGTTTTCCTTGCATGGGAAGGAAACAAAGTTCATGCAATAATGAAGGATATCTTTAATTAGTTTGTTATAAGGAAAGGATATTGTGTAATTGGCGGGGAATATATTTAATTTTGAAGGTGATTTATTTAGTTTAGGAGAGGGATTTAATTTAATTTAGGAAGGGTATTTATTTGGATTTGATTTAATTTGTGACATGTGTTTTAAATGTTTTAATTATTTTTGGATTGGGCTTTGGGTGAAATGGGCTTTGGATGGGTGCAGGGGTTTTGGGCTGAGGCTTAATATTTTAAAACAGAGACTAATCGGGCAAACCCGAGGTCAATTTAGCGAGCTAAATTTATTGATGTATTTATTTTTAAATTTTTCCTTCCGACATCCGTTTCCCGCGACTTCCGCAACTTATCGGGTAGTGCCTCCATACGAGGCTCATCATCGGGCTTTCATGCAAAAATATAAGTGTCTACATTAGGCTTTATCTCGGGTCTGATCAGGTGGGAGTCGCGACGCGGGACAATTAGTGTCGCGACGCGCAACAGTCAGAGGGTCTCTATATTAGAACTGAACTAGTGGGAGTCGCGACGCACAACGTCTGGCATCGCGACGCGTGATTATTTTTAAAAATCAATTTTAGCCCATTCCAATTTCATCCTAGGAAGTTAAAGGTATCTAAAGGTTTCATATCAGCGTACTTAACTAGCAATACATCGTGTCTTAAACATAATGCGTCATCTAGTGATAAAAGTTCGGAAGCATATTTACGACTTTTATGTTCTAACAAGGTTTGTAATTATAGATCATCACAAGAACTGCGAATTCCTAGGAGGCGAAGCGAAGTAGTACCGGTCATAGTCTGATATCAGTGATTGGAATCTTTTCTTAAATTGATTTTACTTATATGATTTTAAATCGAACTTATTTTCTGCACATAGGGCTTTAGCCAAGTTTATTTCCAATTGTTTTATAATAAGAATATTTTGAGAAATGTTTTAGAAAGTGATAATTTTTAAAGCATGATTTTGATTATTTTTTGACTCATAGGGAAAAACCCATATTAGTTGTAACTTTGTACGGATATTGGAATTGACGAATTCAGAACGTGTACACATGTAGTTCAGGACTAGGGATGACAGATGCCCCTATACCTAGATTTCAAGGTTATGGGGATGGCGAGACGTAATGCCCCTAGACCCTAGATACAGAGTCAAGATGATGGCATTGATCCGCATATCTGGCTCTAGTTCAGTGGCTTCGGGGACGACGAGACGTAACGCCCCAAGAACATTAGTTTAGCCGTATGGGTGGATGGTGAGACGGTACGCCCTCATACCTCAGGTTTTTCAAAGATATGGTTTTCAGAAATATTGTTTTATGAAAGAGATTTATAAAAAGCAATTTTACGAAAAGAGTTTTAGAAAGAACTTAATTTTACATAAAGACTCAAAGTTTTACAGACAAAAAAGATTTCTAGAATAGTTTTGCAGAAAGAGTTGTGTTTTCAGATAAGAAAAGGTTTCAGAAAAGATTGTTTTCTTATAAGGATTTCGGTTTTTAAAACCATGAATTTATCATAAAGAATTTCATTTTTCATTTTTAAAATATTCCACTCACTAGGTTTTGCAAAAACGATCTAACCCCCTCCCTCACTCCCAGTTTTCTGTTTTGCAGGTTACCCAGAGGACGAGCTCGAGAGGATGGATACTGATGACAGTCACTAGAGGGTTTGAGTCCACTAGGTCGAGTACAAGGTTACAATCCAATCACAATCCAAGAAAATTCATGTGTCATACACCTTGTATAGTTGAAATTATGTGTGTAATAAGTCAAGATGTCCAAGAATAAAGTTGTACAAAAAAATATTATTGAGTATACGGTTATAAGTTTTGAATTGCATTTATTTGGTGTTATTGAGTTGGGCTATGATCTCATTTATGAATTTGTATTTGAGATGATAACGGTAGCATTTCTCAGAGTCAGAAATTTAGAGGCTTAGGGGATAAGTTAGTCTATTCCCTGCCGGTAGCATCCTTCGAGTAGGGGATGTTACAATATATCCCAAACAGCGAAAATTCTCGACTCCGCTATAGAAACTTCTAGATCTTCTCAGATATAACATGGTTAATCCATTTACGAAGACCTTGATGAGAAAATATCATCTCATCAAAGAGATAGAATAAAGATGAACGTTTCTATCATGAAGATTGCATCTGCAGAGAACATGGCTGATCCGTTTACAAAGACCTTGTCGGCTAAAATGTTTGAAGGTCACTTATAGGGTCTAGGATTACGTGATATGTCTCATTTGCTCCAGTACAAGTGGGATATTGTTGGGATATATGCCCTAGAGCTTCATGTAATATATAAACACAATTGTTTGTTATAAAATAAAAGATGCATTGTGCATTTATCAATTGTTTTGATTTAAATTGCATGTTGTAAATTATCCAGTTTACCTTTGATTACTTATGTGCCTTCAGACTTAGTGTTTGAGTGTCTTGCATAAGAGGATTTAATTCTAAAGTTAGTAATCTAAAAATGTCCATATGAGATACTGATGAGTGGTATTTATATCACTATTCCCACTCATTTAACTTAATATTTGAATAGTTTTCTTGAGTTTTGTGAACGTTTTGATGTGTTTTATTGTTATTTTGCAGATAAATAAAGTTTGGACAGCACTAGAGGCAAATTTGGGGCAAAACCGGACAAAAATGCATCAACAGGGATATTTTCGTCTTTTGTGCGTCGCAACGCTGGAACACTGCGCGCCGCGACGCCCAGCGTGAGCCGAATCTGCTAACATGCGCCTGGTCAACGGTCAACAATTTGAGAAGTTTTGACTTTGCTAAAATGCGCCGTGCCACGTGTCACCATCACATCCAATCAGCTAATGTGCGCCTTGCCACGTGTCATCATCATATGCTGCCGACACTCAGACTTGACACATGTCGCCTCGTCATCAGCCACATCATCGGTCAACAAGTCAACCTTGCCACGCGTCGTGCAACATCATCGTCCACGTCAGCAGGTCAACCGAGTCAACTTGCCACGTCAGCCTAAGCCAATCAGAACGTGACACGTGTCGCCACGTGTCGCAATCCTATTGTGCCGACAGTTGATCTCAGCCGCCATGCCACGTCATCGCCATGTCAGCATGACGTCATCAATGACGTCATCACAATAATTGAGAATTAGCCGCCTTGACACGTGTCGCGTGAACAGTCAGCCGCCTTGCTACGTGTCGCCTCCTTCGGTACCACGTCGACAAATCCAGCGTCGCGACGCTGAGGTCCTTGGCGTCGCGACGCGCGAACAGTGAAAATTTTTCCTATAAATAGAGCGCGAAATTTCAGATTTCAGCACACCATTCCCTCTCTCTTATTTAATGTAAATAGGGAATTCTTCTCTCTCTAAGTTTCATTTTTTAATTTTTAGTTTTTACTTTTGTAATAATTTTAATTACTTTTTGTAATAATAGTAATCTACTTTCTTATTTTACAGTTTTTACTATTCACTATGAGGAGGTAACTTCCTATGCTAGGGTGAAAGGTAATTATTTTACTATTGCTATTTAGATTAATCTCCCTTAAAAATAATATATTTACTATTTAAAATTCTGATTAATAAAGGAATACCGCTATATTGGTCGGTTGGTAATTTAATTTTATCTGGTTTAAACCTGACTAATCAAGGAAACCGCTATATTGGTCGGTTGGTAAATTTATTTTCTGTTGGTTTGAACCTGATTAATCAAGGAAACCGCTATATTGGTCGGTTGGTAAATTTATTTTGGTACCGCCTTTATGGCTGGATTATGGACAAATATTACCACCTATATGGCTGTTTGGACTTAATTTGACTTAATCAGGATACCGCCAGATTGGTCGGTTGGTAAAATATTATCACAAGTTTATATATTATTTTATGGGAGATATCTAATTAGTAGTAGTAAAAGTAATTCTTTTTGCCTTAGCATTTTATTTCATTTGTAATTTACTTTTCAGCATTTTACTCACCGCAATTACTTTTCAGCATTTTCATTTTATGTCTTTTAAGTTTTTACTAGCCCTAGCTATGTGTCATAACTAAGTTAGTAATCTAGGGTTGTGATGAAATCCAATATCACCGGTTTATAAGGGTTAAATTATAATTTGGGTAATATAAAGATTTATTTGAGTCTTAATCTTAATGCTTTTTATTAACTGGCCACTAATAAATTTGATAAGGTAAACCTAAAATGAACTAGACATAGGGATTTTAGGTTTAAGACCTCAGACTCAATAACCCACGATCTTCCTTGAGGATAGATAACCCTTTAATAGATTTCCTTACAGGATAGGAATATACCTGTCGGGCGGGGGTAGCCATAATTGGAACTTAATCTTAATGAATCCAGATAATTTGGTTGACATAGACATATGGTTCAATTAGGTTAAATTGGATATTTGTAATTGACCATCGGAAGAGGCTTTTACATAATTTAGTGTTCCAGGTTAATAAATCAATATTTTACCCAATTATAAGATAACCACTTCATCTTTAAATAATATTGGAATAAATCACAACCCTAGATAGTTTTTAATATTGAATTTTCTTAAAATCAACCTTAAAACAATTCATTTACTTGTCTATTTTTTAATTTAGAATCGTCACCTTTTCAAATCAATCAAACAACCTGTTAGATACTGGTAATCATTTGACCTTATAAAAATTAATAGATAAGATTTTAAGTCCTCGTGGGATCGATACATTTTATACTACTTGAACGATACGTACGCTTGCGTTATACGTGTGTGTTTACGCCGGTCAAGTTTTTGGCGCCGTTGCCGGGGACTTAGTTATCTTTTACTATTAGTTTACGGTTAGATTTGTTACTTGTATCTAATTTCTTTTTACTTATTATTTCTGTTTTCTTGTGTTACAGGTTCTCAGAAACTTCATGAGACGAACCAGAAGCTTTGAAATCCGACCGCTTGACCCAGAAATTGAAAGAACCATCAGACAGTTGAGAAGGGAAAGGCGAGAAGGCCAAGAAGCTTTAGTCAACATGGAACCTGAACCTTTGGAGGTTGCACCACCAATACCCATTCGAGACAGAACCATTCCGGTGGTAGATGGCCTCATTTCCTGTATTGTTCTTCCTCCTTTACCAGCAAATGCGAGTGACATCAAAACTTGCATTCAGATGATTCAGCAAACAGTTCAGTTTGGAGGAAATGCAACTGAAGATCCTAATGCTCACATCAGCAACTTCCTGGAAGTTTGCGGCACTTTCAATTACAATCGAGCATCAGAAGAAGCAATGAGACTAGAGTTTTTTCCATATTCCTTGAAAGACAGAGCAAAAGCATGGCTACATTCATTACCAGCAGGTTCTATCACAACTTGGAACGCTCTAGCCACAAAATTCCTTGCAAAATACTTTCCACCAGCCAGAACTGCAAAGTTGAGGAATGACATCACATCCTTTGTGCAGCAAGATTCAGAATCCCTGTACGAAGCTTGGGAAAGATACAAAGATTTGCTCCGGAAATGTCCTCACCATGAGATTCCAAAATGGCTTCAAGTCCAAACTTTCTATAATGGACTTTCTGGACTGATGAGAACCACAATCGATGCTGCTGCTGGAGGAGCTTTGATGGCAAAAGGAGAAGATCAAGCCTGGGACCTAATCGAAGAAATGGCCAACAACAATTCCTTATGGCCAACAGAAAGAGCATTATTCAAAGAATTGCAGGAATCTATGAAGTTGGAGCTAATACAGCAGTCAACACCAAACTAGATCAGATATGCAAATTTATGGAGACTCTTACCACTGGATCCACAAGTTCACCATATGGAGGAACACCAGAACCAAACCAACTTGAAGAGACGGTGAATTATGTCAACAATTTCAACAGACAGGGGAACAATCCATATTCCAACACCTACAACCCAGGGTGGAGGAATCATCCTAATTTTTCATGGAGCAACAATTCAGGGCAAAAAACTATCCACCACCTGGATTCCAGCAACAGAATAAAGGCCAGGAGCAGACAAATGAACCAGTGATGGCAGAGATGCTAGCTCAATTAAAAAGATATGAAGCTATGATTCAGAGCCAATCAGCTTCCATCAAAGCACTGGAGAATCAAATCGGACAACTGGCCAATGCTCAGAGTTACAGACCGCCAGGTAATCTTCCCAGCAACACAGAACCAAATCCAAGGAACCGAGGGAAGGAGCAATGTCAAGCCATTACCTTAAAGAGTGGTACTGAGATCAACAAAGATGTTGGAATCCAGATGTCCCAAGAAGAAGTTCCAAAAGAAGCCGAGAAACAGATGGAAGAAAAAAAAGCAAAGGAAAAAGAAGCAAAGGAAAAAGAACCAGAACAAATCACTCCACCACCACCTTTTCCTCAGCGTCTTCAGAAAAGCAAAATGGACAAACAGTTTGCTCGTTTCTTGGAGATTTTCAAAAAGCTACACATCAACATACCATTTGCAGAAGCCTTGGAACAAATGCCCAGTTATGTCAAATTCATGAAAGACATTCTTTCACGAAAACGGAGATTGGGAGACTACGAAACAGTAGCTTTGACAGAAGAATGCAGCGCCATCATTCAGAGGAAACTTCCTCCGAAGTTGAAAGATCCTGGCAGTTTCACAGTTCCATGCACCATTGGAGAACATTACATCGGTAAGGCTTTATGTGATTTAGGTGCCAGTGTTAATTTAATGCCTTTTTCTATTTACAGGAAACTGCAAATTGGAGAAGCAATGCCTACCTCAGTATCTTTGCAACTTGCTGATCGAACACTCGCATTTCCGAGAGGAGTCGTGGAAAATGTGCTGGTTAAAGTTGACAAACTCATCCTTCCAGCAGATTTCATCATCCTTGACATGGAAGAAGACAAAGAAGTACCTATCATTCTTGGGAGACCATTTTGGCTACAGGTAAAACTGTGATTGATGTACAAAAAGGAGAACTAACATGAAAGTGCAGGACCAAGAAGTGACCTTTAATGTTTTCCAAGCCATGAAATTTCCAAGCGATGAAAAGGAAGAAGAAGAATGCTTCAGAATTGATGTTGTTGATAAAATTGTTCAGAATACTGAGTCAAATCCCACAGATACACTTGAAGCTTGCATCACCAACATGACAGACAACGAACTAGATGCTGAAATCTTGGAATGTATCAACTACCTTGACAAACCATTCCGATTCAAAGTAACACCACCAGTTGAAAGCTTGGAACTGCCAAAGAAAGATCGAATCAAGCCTTCGATTGAAGAACCACCGCAGCTGGAACTAAAGTTACTTCCGAGCCATCTCAGGTATGCATTTCTTGGAAACTCTTCTGAATTACCTGTTATTATTTCTTCTTCACTAACATTGGAGCAGGAAGAAAAGCTACTGAGAGTGTTACGAGAGCACAAAAGAGCCATTGGCTGGACTATAGCAGACATTCGAGGCATTAGTCCATCATTTTGCATGCACAAGATCCTGATGAATGATGAATACAAACCCACAGTGGAGCATCAACGGAGACTCAATCCAATCATGAAGGAAGTCGTGAAGAAAGAAATCATCAAATGGTTGGATGCTGGCATCATTTACCCCATCTCAGATAGCACTTGGGTAAGTCCTATGCAGTGTGTACCAAAGAAAGGAGGAATTACTGTTGTCACCAATGAAAAGAACGAGCTGATTCCAACAAGAACGGTGACTGGATGGAGAGTATGTATGGATTACAGGAAGCTGAACAAAGCCACGAGAAAGGACCATTTTCCGCTGCCATTCATTGACCAGATGTTAGACAGACTGGCAGGACATGAGTTCTATTGTTTTCTTGATGGATATTCAGGTTACAATCAGATTGCCATCGCACCAGAAGACCAGGAGAAAACTACTTTTACATGTCCCTATGGTACTTTTGCTTTCCGCAGGATGCCATTTGGATTATGTAATGCCCCTGCCACTTTTCAACGTTGCATGATGGCCATTTTCTCAGACATGCTGGAGCAGAGTATGGAGGTTTTTATGGATGATTTTTCTGTGTTTGGAGATTCTTTTGACCATTGTTTGTTAAATTTGGAACAGGTATTACAAAGGTGCGAAGATACAAACCTGGTACTCAATTGGGAGAAATGCCATTTCATGGTACAG
Organism: Zanthoxylum bungeanum; assembly: GCA_019454045.1. NCBI lineage: Eukaryota > Viridiplantae > Streptophyta > Magnoliopsida > Sapindales > Rutaceae > Zanthoxylum > Zanthoxylum bungeanum. The sequence continues at coordinate 136,933 of SKCR01027459.1, read as the reverse complement.
GAAGGCATTGTTCTTGGACACCGGATTTCACAAAAGGGAATCGAGGTAGACAAAGCAAAAATCGAGACAATTGAGAAACTACCTCCACCAACATCTGTAAAAGGGATTCGGAGTTTTCTTGGACATGCAGGTTTTTACAGGAGATTTATCAAAGACTTTTCCAAGATTGCCAAACCTCTTTGCAATCTTCTGGAAAAGGATGTGCCTTTCAACTTCACCAAAGAATGCCAGGAAGCTTTTGAGATCTTAAAACAGAAGCTGGTTTCTGCCCCCATCATTGTAGCACCAGATTGGACCCTTCCATTTGAGGTAATGTGTGATGCTAGTGATTTTGCTGTAGGTGCAGTTTTGGGACAACGCAAAGCAAAGATTTTCCACACCATTTACTACTCCAGCAGAACTCTGAATGAAGCTCAACTCAACTACACAACCACTGAAAAGGAGTTGCTAGCAGTTGTGTACGCTTTTGACAAATTCCGCTCCTATCTGCTGGGTCCCAAAGTGGTGGTCTATACAGATCATTCAGCAATCAAATATCTGATCACAAAGAAAGATGCCAAACCTAGATTGATCCGTTGGATACTTCTTTTGCAAGAATTCGACGTGGAGATCCGAGACAGGAAAGGAACAGAAAACCAGGTGGCAGATCACTTATCGAGGCTCGACAATGGAGAAACAGCTGACAAAGAACTAATAATCAAAGAAACTTTTCCAGATGAACAACTGTTTTCCATGAAACAACAGGAAGTCCCTTGGTATGCTGACTATGTCAATTATATTGTATCAGGAAAATGGCCGTTGGAATGGACAACTCAGCAACGGAAGAAGTTCTTCAAAGAAGTTAAACACTATGTCTGGGATGAACCGTACCTGTTTAAACGCTGTGCTGATCAATTACTGAGACGGTGTGTTCCACAGGAGGAAGTCAACAGTGTTTTGCAACACTGTCATTCATCACCATACGGCGGACACTTCAGTGGAAACAAAACTGCAGCCAAAGTCCTTCAATCAGGTTTGTTCTGGCCCACACTTTTTAAAGATGCTTATCTTTTTGCTTTTCAATGTGACAGGTGAAGAGAGAAGAAGAAGAAGAAGGAGTTGCAAACATTCTGAAGTGGAATATTCGATGGGTGGTATTGATTTCATGGGACCATTTGTTCCATCATTTGGAACCTGTACATTCTGGTTGTTGTAGACTACGTCTCCAAATGGGTTGAAGCAATTGCACTGCCATCCAATGATTCAAAAGTGGTGATCAAATTCCTGAAAAAGAACATTTTCACTCGATTCGGAACACCTCGGGCAATCATCAGCGATGGTGGCTCTCATTTCTGCAACAGATACTTTGATGCACTCCTATCCAAATATGGAGTTACTCACAAGATTGCCACAGCTTACCATCCACAATCAAATGGACAGGTTGAAGTTTCAAACAGGGAGATCAAAAGAATCCTAGAAAGAACTGTTGGATCAATAAGGAGGGACTGGTCTACAAAACTGGATGATGCATTATGGGCCTACCGAACAGCTTACAAGACACCCATTGGTATGTCCCCATATCGATTGGTGTTTGGGAAAGCATGCCATCTGCCAGTTGAACTTGAACACAACTGGAAGAAACTGAATCTTGATTCACAAGCTGCAGGAGAGAAAAGACTTCACCAACTCAATGAATTGGAGGAATTTCGCCTACAGGCTTATGAGAATGCCAAATTGTACAAAGAAAAGACCAAAAAATGGCATGACCGAAAAATAGTGCACAGACAGTTAGAACCAAGGCAGCAGGTGTTATTGTACAACTCGAGGTTAAAACTTTTCCCTGGAAAGTTAAAATCTAGGTGGTCCGGACCATTTGTGATCACTCAGATTTTACCATATGGAGCTGTTGAGTTACTGGATCCTAATACCAACAACACATTCAAAGTTAACAGTCAGCGTGTCAAGCACTACTGGGGAGAATCATTTGAGCGACAAAAAAAGTGTCACACTTTCAGATCCAGCATAAACGTTCGAAAAGTCACGTCTAGCTGACGACGATTAAACTTAGCGCTCGCAGGGAGGCAACCCATGCAATTTTTGTATATATTGTGATTTGGTGTGATTTAATTTTGTGTGTTTAGTTTTTGCAGATTAAGTCATTTCAAGATGGAAGAAGCTCTCGCAAATCTTCACAAGCAATTTCCTTCTCTCCCTCAAAAATCTCTGATGAAAGTTTACAAAGCTCGCTTGGAACGGATGAGACTACTGACAATCCATGGTGTGCCCAATGACATTCGTTGGGTAATTGAAGCACGAGTCCGATTGGCAGGATCCGAGATCTTGTTGACTATCAATAATCTATTTTACTATTTGCTACTAATCGTCCTTTGGAAGTAATTGTGCTATTTTTACTCACCCTTTTCAGATATTAAATTTCAACTCATCATTGCACTTTGAAGTCATCCATAATTAGAAAGAAAAAAAAACATAAAATGGAAGCCACTTCAAGAAGACGAGTTGAAAACATTTGTGTGTTTTCGGTAGTAGTGTTGGTACTAAACCACAATACATAGAAGCGGCACAAGAGTTGGGTCGAGTATTAGCTGCAAGGAATATGCACTTAATATATGGCGGAGGAAATCTTGGATTAATGGGGATCGTTTCAAAGGCCGTACAGGATGGAGGCAGTCATGTTTTGGGAATCATCCCAAAACCCTTGGCAGAGGCAAATCTTATTGAATCATCAAACGGAGAGGAATTGATCGTGCCAGGTATGTCTGAACGACTGGTAGAAATGATTAACCGTGCTGATGCTTTTATTGCTTTGCCAGGTGGCTTGGGTACATTGGAAGAAATTTTTATCGTACTATCTTGGGCGAACCTGAACATACACCAGAAACCAATTGGGCTGTACAATGTTGATGGATTTTATGATTTTCTTTGTGTGTTTCTTGATGATGCCCGGAGAAATGGATTCATATCAAAACCTTTAAAAGAACTCCTATTTACTGCCAGAACTGCTCCAGATCTAATTGACCAACTCATAGCCTCTGAACCACAAGTTGACCCTATCATTTCAAAGATAATTGGTCTGGGGACGATCGTGGTAAGAGACGTCGGGTTAATCTGGATCTTAACCTTTAAATTCCGGTAGAATTTCAGTTAACGAGGTATTATCGTCTAAACTCTTCTTCTACTGTTTAAGACATTGGGGACAATGTCTCATTTAGGTTTGGGGGAGGGAATTAGTTGATTAATATCTTGTTTTTAATAGTATGTTATTTTTATTTTTAGTTCAAAATTTTTCGAAAAATACAAAAAAATTGAAAATTTTTCGAAAATTACAAAAATATTTTGCATTTTTGTGTTTTTATTTTGACTAAAAAGGTGGAATTGGTAAGAGATAGCCGAGTAAGGAATTTCCGCTCCTGAGACGTATCTCAAACCTATTTCGAAACAATTAATTTTTGTTTATTTCCTTTTTAATTATTTAATTTGTGAATTCTCCTTAAAACTGACTAAAATGGATCTTTATATGTTCAGTTGACAGGTATTATGAACTTACATGGAAACATACGGACATGAGCTAAAATTGAAAAGTTTGTAATATTCAGTGCTATAGTTTAATTGGAGGAAGCATCTCTAAATAGTGATGGAGTAAAAAAAAAAAAAAAAAAAAAAAAAAAACGTCTGAGATCCGAGTTATTAAGTCTGTAAGGGTGTTTTAATACCTAGTGCCCTAAAACCAACTGGTTTGGGAGTCACTGGCCAAAGCTCGTTACATGGATCAAAGATGCTGCAAAAATATATATATCTGAAGTCTGAGTAATTAAGTTCGTAGGGGTGTTTTAACACCTGGTGCCCTAAAGCCAACTGGTTTAGGAGCCACCGACCCAAAGCTCGCTACATAGACAGAAGGTATTGTATATAAATAAAAAATAGAGAAAAAAATCAAAGAAAAAATCAGAAAAATCAGAAAAATTATTCCATTACTACAAAAAAGATGTGAAATCTGATAGAACTTTAGGACAAAAATATTACTCTCTTATCAACTGCACTTATGACTGTTGTGGGTAAAAATGAGTTGATTAATATTTTGTTGGCTGTGTATATGGAGAATGGCAAAAATAATCGGAGAATTTACTTATTCGGTAATTTAGAAAGAAACAAAACAAATAGTAACTTGGAGTAGAATTTTCACCTGAATAGTCACTAACTTTCTTTATTCTCTTTTCGCTTGTTTTTTGCTTTTGTGTGCATTAGTTTTACTAACCTTTTTATTTTTGTAAAATGTGTGGGTATCATTGCTGTAAACCCTCACGAGACTACACTCGTCCACTAAGGACACCTAGGGGTTTAAAAGGCTTGTTGCATATGCTAAATGCAACCGTGATCCCTACGAAAATGGCTTAGTTAAATTTTGTTATGTTATTTTATTTTGTATTTTGCTCGAGGACTAGCAAAATGTTAGGTTTGGGGGTGTGATGAGTGGTATTTATATCACTATTTCCCACTCATTTAACTTAATATTTTGAATAGTTTCTTGAGTTTTGTGAACGTTTTGATGTGTTTTATTGTTATTTTGGCAGATAATAAAGTTTGGACAGCACTAGAGGGCAATTGGGGCAAAACCGGACAAAAATGCGTCAACATGGATATTTTCGTATTTTGCGTGTCGCGACGCTGGAACACTGCGCGCCGCGACGCCCAGCGTGAGCCGAATCTGCTAACATGCGCCTGGTCAACGGTCAACAATTTGAGAAGTTTTGACTTTGCTAAAATGCGCCGTGCCACGTGTCACCATCACATCCAATCAGCTAACGTGCGCCTTGCCACGTGTCATCATCATATGCTGCCGACACTCAGACTTGACACGTGTCGCCTCGTCATCAGCCACATCATCGGTCAACAAGTCAACCTTGCCACGCGTCGTGCCACATCATCGTCCACGTCAGCAGGTCAACCGAGTCAACTTGCCACGTCAGCATAAACCAATCAGAACGTGACACGTGTCGCCACGTGTCGCAATCCTATTGTGCCGACAGTTGATCTCAGCCGCCATGCCACATCATCGCCACGTCAGTATGACGTCATCAATGACGTCATCATAATAATTGAGAATTAGCCGCCTTGACACGTGTCGCGTGAACAGCTAGCCGCCTTGCTACGTGTCGCCTCCTCATTGTGCCACGTCGACAAATCCAGCATCGCGACGCTGAGGTCCTTGGCGTCGCGACGCGCGAACAGTGAAAATTTTTCCTATAAATAGAGCGCGAAATTTCAGATTTCAGCACACCATTCCCTCTCTCTTATTTAATGTAATAGGGAATTCTCTCTCTCTAAGTTTCATTTTTAATTTTTAGTTTTTACTTTTGTAATAATTTTAATTACTTTTTGTAATAATAGTAATCTACTTTCTTATTTTACAGTTTTTACTATTCACTATGAGGAGGTAACTTCCCTATGCTAGGGTGAAAGGTAATTATTTTACTATTGCTATTTAGATTAATCTCCCTTAAAAATAATATATTTACTATTTAAAATTCTGATTAATAAAGGAATACCGCTATATTGGTCGGTTGGTAATTTAATTTTAATCTGGTTTAAACCTGACTAATCAAGGAATACCGCTATATTGGTCGGTTGGTAAATTTATTTTCTGTTGGTTTGAACCTGATTAATCAAGGAAACCGCTATATTGGTCGGTTGGTAAATTTATTTTGGTACCGCCTTTATGGCTGGATTATGGACAAATATTACCACCTATATGGCTGGTTGGACTTAATTTGACTTAATCAGGATACCGCCAGATTGGTCGGTTGGTAAAATATTATCACAAGTTTATATATTATTTTATGGGAGATATCTAATTTAGTAGTAATAAAAGTAATTCTTTTTGCCTTAGCATTTTATTTCATTTGTAATTTACTTTTCAGCATTTTAACTCACCGCAATTACTTTTCAGCATTTTCATTTTATGTCTTTTAAGTTTTTACTAGCCCTAGCTATGTGTCATAACTAAGTTAGTAATCTAGGGTTGTGATGAAATCCAATATCACCGGTTTATAAGGGTTAAATTATAATTTGGGTAATATAAAGATTTATTTATTGAGTCTTAATCTTAATGCTTTTTATTAACTGGCCACTAATAAATTTGATAAGGTAAACCTAAAATAAACTAGAAATAGGGATTTTAGGTTTAAGACCTCAGACTCAATAACCCACGATCTTCCATGAGGATAGATAACCCTTTAATAGATTTCCTTACAGGATAGAAATATACCTGTCGGGCGGGGATAACCATAATTGGAACTTAATCTTAATGAATCCAGATAATTTGGTTGACATAGACATATGATTCAATTAGGTTAAATTGGATATTTGTAATTGACCATCGAATAGGCTTTTACATAATTTAGTGTTCCAGGTTAATAAATCATTATTTTACCCAACTATAAGATAACCACTTCATCTTTAAATAATATTGGAATAAATCACAACCCTATATAGTTTTTAATATTGAATTTTCTTAAAATCAACCTTAAAACAATTTCATTTTTTAAATTTAGAATCGTCACCTTTTCAAATCAATCAAACAACCTGTTAGAATACTAGTAATCATTTGACCTTATAAAAATTAATAGATAAGATTTTAAGTCCTCGTGGGATCGATACATTTTATACTACTTGAACGATACGTACGCTTGCGTTATACGTGTGTGTTTACGCCGGTCAGATACTCGTGAAGGGTTAATCTGTATGTAATGACTATATTGATGGACACCGATGTAATTCAGCTTATATAATATATATACGGCAACAAGAGTGTAACTTTGAGTTTTTAGTGGAATAACTTAAAGTTAATGATTCAGAATATTTAATTAAATAGTTTAATTAATATTCTGAGATTATTGGAGCTCTGAACTGTATGTTCATTTGGTCACCGTGCTAGCTCGACATACTATAGAAAATTAAATATAATTGGACAATCCAATTATAAACTCACATATATTATTATTAATGTGATTAATTATATATTTGTCACACATGTAACCTTATATTATATTTAATATAAAAAATTAAGTAAATGATTATAAGATAATCATTTAAGATTTAAGATTTAAGATTTTTCTTAAATATTAAATGATTAATATTGATTTTGTAAATGTTAAATTATGTTATATAATTTAATATTGATTTTGAATTAATGAGTTTAAAATTTGATTTTAGAAACTCATTATTTCAAATTGTTAGTTTCATTTGCTTTCATGGTAACATGTTTAATGTCTTTATTAAGTCATTAAATAAATTTTTGATGTTACAAAATAGCAAGGGCTGGCCAAATTTCACATCGGAGGGGTAAGGTTATTTATTTAATTTTTGACAACCCAAACTCTAAGTATAAAACGGAAAATATGATTTTCTTTTGACATACTCTCACTTTGAAAAACCCTAGCCACTCTTGTTCTTATTTTCTTGAAAGAAAAAGAAAGAATAACAAAAAAACAAAAACAAAAACAAAATTAGTGTGTGATAATCTTAATATCTAAAATGTTTAGAGATTTGTTCAGTGAGTCAAGCTCAACCTTGCGTTTGTTGGTTGCGACTCATATCACAAAAGACTCATTGGAAATCAAATTGAAAACTTCAATCTTCATTTTTTATTCTCACGACAGTGAGCAGAAACATATGCTCACTGTCGCCACTTGTTTCTTTCTTTTGGGAAGTGTTTTGAGTTAGATTTTTTCTGTATCTTTTTTGATATTTTAAGGGCTAATTTATGGACACTTCGGAGCTGGTTTAGAGTGCCAAAATACCATAAACTATTACAAAAAAAACAGCGAAAAACCAACATAAGACAGTGAGTTATGCGAGCGTAAAAGGAGTTTTCAGGTGCAAAACAGTCCAGTTTTTTAGATGCTATTTCGAGGCTATTGGGGGCTTTTCGGGGCTGGAAAAATCATCAAAATAGAAGCAAAATAAGTCTAAAGAGGCTGGACAGTTTCGACTAAGAGGGGTAAAGGTAGAAAAATTTTCAAGGGAGATCCTGGTGCCTAACACGCTTCCGTCATGCGGGAAATCATTTCATACATAAATCAATCGTGATGAAGTGCGGAAAGAAAGGGAAGAGCAAGGTAAAGGATTATCTCAATCTTCGTAGATTGTCGTGAGGGCGGTAGGATTGTATTTAGGGAGTATAATATGCTTTGAGAACTCAAGTGCGAGTGCCAAAGCTTGAATGCCTTCAATCCCTTGGACCCCTATCCTTTTAGAGGCCATGAAGTAGCCCCTTTAATAGGTTTAAGATTTCATGGAAGTGTCATATTTCAATCTTATTTAGGCAAGGGTAGTAGAATAGAGACTAAAATATGAGTGCCTAGATATTTGAGATTAGATGTAATCCTTATTGTATTTGGATTTGACTATCGTATTTGTAGGTAGTCTGTATTGATCCAAAATACTTAGTTTTCTTGTTAGGAAATAATTAGTCGTGTGTAAACTGGTGGATAATATCTACTGGGACATAATATAAGACTGCCAGCTGGGACAATGATCAAGTAATGTCGACTGGGATACTAAGTAGCATGATTAGGGTCTGCGACCTTTTAAGTCGTGTGGGCCTTTAGAAACCTTTAGGCTGGATGGACCTCTTCCCCTTATGGTGTATGGGTTCATGGGCCCTACATATAAGTCAGTGTGCAAACTCGTCATTACTTCAGTTGGGCCTTGATGGCAGTCCATAATGCTATTTTGGGCCAGAGCATGTTCTTATGCAAGTTTTTCATGTGGACCCAAGTGTCGTCTGAGACACAATGACGTATAGGTCCTTAGCCCAAATTTGGCTCGTACATCCAAGATATCCATATCCATATTCATGTCCATTATTAAAAGTTGGATATGGATATGGATATCCATGGATATTTTTATTTTTATTATACCTCTCTAATTATATCTTATACCATTAATTTTTGTAGGAAATGACATGAAAAATTCTCCTTAGTTCATATGTGCGTGCAGAAGCATACTGCCATGAGTTTTTAAAATTTCATGGTTCTTTATCTTTGTGAATTCCACTTGATATTCCTAATTATGACTCGTCACTAAGAAATACACTTGTATATGTGTTTGATACTTTTGTTCTTCGTAAGATTATTGTAACACCTCAGTAATATCAATGACTATTACTTTATGAGAGACATGATACATGATATAAATTAACTTCTAACATGTATGACATTCGGCAAATTCCTTGCAGTTCCGAAATCTCATTCCAAACAGCCATTGGTATTTAGGTCATAACTTCTTCATAAGATCTCTGATTTTCATGCATTTTATATCGTCAGAAATCTAAGACCGAGACCTATTATTTCGACGTTGGATAGTTTTCCAAGTTCGAGTTAGAAATAAGTCAAAAATCATGATTTCCATAACTGTTATAGTAGAATTCGTGAATGGCCTAGATTAAGATGACAAGCCCAATTTGTAAGCCCAATTTCGATTCCAAAAATTCTAGAGAAGTCAACTTGCTTCAGGTACAAATTAAGAAGGGGAAAGAAACAAAACTTATCATTTTCCCTCCCCCCATTGGCCGAAGATGTGAGAAAGAAAATAAGGAAGAGATTTCTATTTCCTAGAATAATCTAGAGTAATCCACCACCAATTAAGCTTAACAAGGAGGGAAAAAAAGCTTAAAGACTCTATTAATGAAGAAAGAATTGAATTCAAGGTGAGAAAGGCTTGACCCAAATTTTGATACATTGAGTTTTGATGATTTGATAATTATAGTATGTTGTTAGCTTGAGTTTGATGATGATTGAACAATTATTGTGTTAAGAAAATGGTGATTGTGAGAAACCCCCAATTTTTAAAATCTTTGGTTATGAAACTAAGTTGGGGTCTATAGAATGTATGTGACATGATGTTAGAGGGTGATATTGATGATATTTTGTATAATTGTTATTGTTAAAACTTGAGTAATGTTGTCGAAATTGAGGGTGAAGATGAAGAATTGGTACATGGCCCTGGAAACGGGAGAGCGTCGCGATGCTAGCACCTTACTTCGCGACACGAAACCAAATGATGCCCTTTGTCCAGTTCTGTGAGCATGAACGTCGCAACACCAAGGACTAGTGTCGCGATGCGGAAAACAGAGGAAGCTCACTGCCTCAATTCTATTTTACGGAAGTCGCGATGCTCTAAACTTAGCATCGCGATGCATGTGGGAGTTATGATGCCCAAACCTCACGTCGCGACGTGGAACCACCAGACGCCCACTGTTTCAGCTCATTGTGTGAGCGTCGCGACGCCTATGGGACAGCGTCGCGATGCGTGGCCAAAATTTTCCCAGAATCAGTTTAGTCTATTCCAGTTTCACTCTAGCATGTTTGAGGCCACTCTAACAGTCTCGTATCGACACATGTACACATATTACATCATGACCTAAGTATGATACGCCATGTAGTGATAGCAAGTACTCGAATGGATAAAATTAACCTAATTCCGAAATATATTCCATGGCCTATATTCTAATCAAGTTTATTAATCATAGACCATCGCAGGAACCGCAAGATTCGTCGACGAAACAAAGAATTGCCAGTCATATTCCAATCTATGAGTGGACTCTTTTTCTCAAACTGATTTTATTTAAACTGTTTTTATATGAGACTTACTTTTAAAGCACATAGGGTGTTAGCCAAAGTTTGATTTCAATTATTTTGCGATTGATAATGTTTTAAGAAATATTGATTTAAAAGTATGATTTTGTGATTTTGGAGGCATGAGGGAAAATCCACATCATTTGTAACTTGGTGCAAATATGGAATTGACGGATTCAGAGAACGTGTGTACACGTAGTTCAGGACTAGGGATGACAGATGCCCCTAGATTCTAGATTCAGGGCTAGGGGGATAGCGAGACGTAATGCCCCTAGACCCTAGATTCATAGTCAGAAGGGTAGCATAGATCCGCATCCCCGGCTCCAGTTCAGTGGCTTGGGAGACAGCGAGACATAACGTCCCAAGACCACCAGTTTAGGCGTATGGGGGCGGCGAGACGTAACGCTCTCATGCTTCCAGATTTTCAGAGATCTGGTTTTCAATTTTGGCATATGGGGGATGGCGAGACGTAACGCCCTCATACGTCAGGTTTTTCAGAAACAGATATTTCAGAGAGACATATTTTCAGAAAAGATGGTTTTAAGAAATATTTTTCAAAAGAAATTATTTTATGAGAATTTTAGAGATTTACATACCAAAAAAAGCTTTTAGAAAAGTTTTCCAGAAAGAGAATTGTTTTCAGATAAGTAAAAAGATTTTCAGAAAAGATGATTTCCTTAAGATGAATTTGATATTAGAACAATGGATTTTCAAAAAGCATTTTAGTTCCTATTTTAAACTGTCCACTCACTAAGTCGTTCAAATGATCTAACCCCCCCCCCCCCCCCACTCCCAGTTTCTTTGTTTTGCAAGTTACTCGGAGGACGAGCTCGAGGTGATGGATACTGATGGTAGTCACCAGGGTATTTGAGTCTACCAGGTCAAGTCAGAGTTGAAGTATAGTAATGTATAGAAGGGTTAACGTGTTATGAATAAGAATTGTAGAAAAAGTACATTTGAGTATACATATATCAGTACTAAAGTTCTCTGCATGTTGTTGTTTGGACAATGGTCTCATTTATGAGTCACATTTGAGTTAAAGTTGTAGTAATGATCACAGTCAGCAAGTCCAAGACTCAAGGGGATGAATCAGTCTATCTCCTACCGATAGCATCTCCAAGAGAGAGATGTTACAATTATAATCAAGAACACAATATCGATTTCCATTGTTACAGAAATGATTTCTACAATTCTAAATTTGTTTATAACATGCGGCCACAGGGTTTTGCTTTCACTCTCAAATTTTCATGAATAGTGGGTGTTTAATAAGGGTGGCAGAAAAGCCCGAAGCTCGGTCTGGCCTGACCGGTCGGGCTTTGGCCCGGCCCGGGGTGGAAAAAGCCCGGGTCGGGAAAAAAAATATAAATATATATATATATATATATATATATATATATATATATATATATATATATATTATATATATATATATTAATATGTTTGTATCGTTTTTATTTGTTTTTAACATTTAAATTGTTAATTTATTAGTGAAACTTGTGATTTATTTAGAAATTGTCTTTTGTATATAGTGTAAATGTATTTTATATTTATATATTTTTAATTTTTTTTTTGAAAAATTCGGGCCCAAAAAAAGCCGGGCCGGGCTTTTCCCGAGCCGGGCTTTTTTTTTTGTTGGCCGGGCTTGTCAAAGCCCGGGCCCGACCCGGCCCGTTGTCACCCTTAGTGTTTAGGATTAGCGTAAAAAACAAATCAAACTTTGTTTAAATATTCGGGCTTTTATTAACCATAATCAAATTATGATCTGACAAAATTTTATTTTTTTTTGTTTCCAAGTGTTAGTTAGTATATAATAACTCAGTCATAATAAAGTAATAAAGTAATACTTAAATTATAAATAATAATAAAAAATTATTCAATAATTAATAATAAAATAATATTTTATATTTTAATAAAAGTGTTGATGGTGTTTTCAGGCACTACAACATTTAAGACAATACGACAAGCGCAAAAGGGTATTTCCCTGACTAGTTAAGATCAAGTAGCCGACCCGACCACAACATGAGAAGACCGATCACTTTGGTTCGGATGACCGAGCACTATAGAGGTCGGAAGGAACACTCTCAGCATAAAAGATTATCATGGCCGACCACATGAAGACCGACCAGACAACAAGCCGTGTTCAAAACGACAGCACCCCATTCTTGTGGATAAGATAAGAAAGATATCCTACTCTCACAAGGAGAAGGAGTCAGAATCCGAAAGGGAATACGGAAGAAGAAGGCGATACCGGATCAGGAATCCCTACAAGAAGAGAAGATTGAGCTCAAATAGGATTTCTTATGCAAATAGGAGTCTGATTTCTGTATTATTATAAATAGGAGGGCAGAGCATATGTAAAAGGCATCTGAAAATCATCACAAGAGTGAGTGATTAGAATCATCAAGCTCCAATTTGTAAAAGCAAGAAAGAGACCCGAGGAGTGTATTTGAGTAATAAAGAGTATCATCCTGTTCATGTCCGTGGACGTAGGTCGGATAAAAAAATCCACTGAACCACGTTAAATCTCCTTGTCGATCATTGTGTCTTTCCATCTCTCGCTAAATTTGCTTTTAGTTCCCCATAACTAAACAAATTCACCGTTGAAGGAAGATTACCTCGGAGGTGGTATTCCCATATTACCCCGAGACCAAAATCAGCCGTCAACAGTTGGCGCCGTCTGTGGGGAACTTCACAAAAAGCAGTTCACGTGATAAGACAAATGGCGGAAGGCGGAAATCACCAACCAGGAGGTCCGGCAATGGACTGGATGAAAAAGATGGAAGATAGCATAAGGTCTATGATGGATCGACTAGAAAGAATGGAAGGAGCAAACAACGAGAAACCTGAAACCGGGACCGGCCAGAGGAGGAAAGAGAGGGAAAAAGGGAAAAGAGTAGTAGATGTAAGCGAAGACGAGGGACCCAGAAAGAGAGGCCCTTATGGGATAAGATCTGAAGTGGTAGGAAGAGAGCCACGATCAGAAGACACATGGGAAAAAGAAGAGGAGGAACAATCACCCGACCCCTCCTCCGACAGTTTTTACAACTCCGAGAGGGAGGATAGAAAGTACAACGAAGACGTACAGGAGACCTCCGGGCTTAAGGAACGCCACGCCCGGAACGACAGGCGAACAGAAGGACACAGAAGGCGACACGGGGGCACAACTCGTGAAATAAAGTCTTGGTTGAGAAAAGAGATGACCAGATGGGGAGAAGGCCTCAAGATCGGCGCGGGAGACACCCGAGGCGAGGAAAAGGGGTCTCTCCTTACGGAAGAGATAAGGTCAGCACAGTTCCCGAAGCGATTTAACATGCCGACCATGGCACCATACAAAGGCCACTCCGACCCAAAATCCCACATCGAGAACTTTGTCCTCCTGATGGAAGTACAGGGAGTAACGGGCGACGCCATATGCAAAGTATTTCCCTTAACTTTAGGTGGGCCTGCCATCCTATGGTATAGAAGTCTGGCCCCGGGGAGCATCCAGAGCTTCTCCCAGCTTAAGAAATCGTTTATCCGGCACTTCAAAGGAGCCTGCACCCCTAAAAAAACAATTGGAGAACTAAGGCTCATGAAACAGGGAGACGACGAAACACTGAAAAGCTTCATTGAAAGGTACCACAACACCGTACTCGAGGTCGGAGGGTACGAATCCCAAGAAGCCCTAGAAAGTCTGAAAGGGGCCCTAAGGGTCGGGAAACTGTGGACCCACCTGAGGATCCATGAGACACCAGACTACGCTACCGCACTGGAGGTAGCCAGGAAATACGTCCTACTAGAAAGCGAGGAAAAAGTATCCCGGAGGAGGACAACCGCCAGAGAAAGGGTGACAAGGAGAGAAGACAATCGGCGACCGGAAAGAGAATTCCGGAAGTTCAATCCAAGACCCAAAGAGTTCAAGCCAATGGCACAAAAGGATCAAGGAAAAGGGCCCGTAACTCAAGTAAACCATGTGGTCCGAGAGGAGGCGTATATTCCCCTAAGCAAGCCGCCAGGGGAAATCATCATGGAGATACGGGAGAAAGACCTCTTAATAGAGCCCGACCTCAGGAGGTTTCCCCCAGACAGAAGAAACAAAAGGTCCTACTGCCTACAGCACAATCTAAAAGGGCACACAACCGATGAATGCAAAGACCTGCGGGAACAATGGAGGACCTGGCCCGGAACGGGTACCTGAACAATTACATCGACCACGATATCATGGCCGTCAGACAAAGGGCAAGGAATCGAGAGGTAAACGTCATCGCAGGAGGGGCAACGCTGGCCGGAGGTTCTAACCGGTCGAGAAAAAATTACAGCCGAGCACGGGGGACAGAGGTTCTGAAAACAGAAAAAATCCCAAACCCACAAGGAAATCGGTCAACACCCATTATGTTCACCGATGAAGACGCTCAGGGGGAAAGTTTCCCCCATGACGACGCACTAATAATCAAAGCAACGATCGGCGGCACAGAAGTGGACAGAATCTTGGTGGATCCTGGGAGCGCGGTAGACATAATTTCCAAAGAAACTTTGGAGAGCCTGGGGGTAGAGTACACAGCTCTAACCGAGGACAGCACCCCCCCTGTACCGATTCGGGGGTTCAACGGTCATCCCGCTGGGAAAAATTCAGTTAGCAATGACGATCGGGGCTGCCCCCAAAACCCGAACGATCATGATAAACTTCACCGTAGTAGACTGCATGAGCAGTTATCAAGTTATTGTCGGCCGCCCCTTCATGATGAAAACCAAGGCCGCAATGTCCTGTCATTACTTGAAATTGAAGTTCCTTACACGGGAAGGGATCGGGATCATATGCGGAAGCCAGAAGATAGCCCGCAGCTGTTTTGCCACTTTCTCGCGAGAGACCCTCTGCGTAGAAAGAGGCACCAAGAAGAGACAGAGAGACGAAGATGACGAGAATACAAGGAAAGATCCTGCTCCCCGGCCCGATAAAGCTGCACGGCTTGGAACAGCCGAAGAATTAGAAGAAGTAAAACTGTTCGGGCCAAAGAAAAACATAAAAATAGGGGGAAGTCTGGACGAGGCCCTAAGAAAAGACTTGTTGGAATGTCTACAAGAGTACCCCGACGTTTTTGCATTGGAACATGATGACATGCCCGGAATCGACCCAAAATTCGTAAGTCATCGCTTAGCAGTGAACCCATCACACAAACCAGTAAAACAAAATAGGAGAATATTCAACCAGGAGCGGTGCAGAGCGATAGCAACCGAAGTGGAAAAATTGCTGAAAGCCGGTTTCATCCGGGAAGTAAAATACCCAGAATGGGTGTCCAACGTGGTATTGGTGAAAAAATCTAACGGAAAATGGAGAATGTGCGTAGATTTCACCGACCTCAACAAAGCATGCCAAAAGACAGCTTTCCCCTCCCAAATATAGACCAGTTGGTAGACACAACAGCCTGCCAAGGGCTGCTAAGCTTCATGGACGCTTTCTCGGGATACAATCAAGTCAGAATGCACCCCGCGGACGAGGAGAAGACCACCTTTATCACTGACCAAGGGTTGTACTGTTATAAAGTAATGCCTTTCAGATTAAAGAATGCAGGGGCGACTTTCCAGAGACTGGTGAACAAAGTCTTCAAACCGCTCATCGGCACAACCATGCTGGTATATGTCGACGACATGATAACAATGTCCGGAGAACCAAGAGACCATGTGGCCGACCTGAAGAGAACTTTCGAACTCCTGAGGAAACACAGTTTAAAGCTCAATCCAGAGAAGTGTGCATTCGGGGTAGCCTCAGGAAAATTTCTGGGCTACATGGTGAGTTCACGAGGTATTGAAGCAAACCCGCAAAAGATACAAGCCGTGCTAGACCTGAAATCGCCCCGGACAGTTAAGGAAGTACAAAGCCTTACAGGAAGGATCGCCGCACTCAACCGGTTCATCTCACGAGCAACCGACAAATGCCATCCTTTCTTCAAAGTCATCAAAAAGGCTCAAAAAGGGGTCGACTGGACACCTGAGTGCGAAGAAGCCTTCCAGCACCTAAAACAATACCTGGCACAGCCCCCTCTCCTAGCCAAACCCCTCCCAGGGGAGACACTGTATCTATACCTGGCCGTCTCAAAACACGCAGTAAGCTCGGCACTGGTACAAGAGACCGACCATGTCCAGAAACCGGTTTACTATGTCAGTAAAGCCCTGCTGGACGCAGAAACTCGATACCCTATGCACGAACTCATTGCCCTATCCCTGGTCACTGCGGCACGGAAGTTACGACCCTACTTTCAGGCCCATCCTATCAAGGTATACACGGATTATCCCCTGAGACAGATCTTGCAAAAACCAGAGGCCTCATGGAGACTGATGAAGTGGTCAGTGGAAATAAGCGAGCACGACATCTCCTACCTCCCAAGAACAGCAATAAGAGGGCAGGCCTTAGCGGACTTCGTAGCAGAACTCACGGAACCACAGATCTTGGATGTGGAAGAAGACAGGTGGGAAATGTCTGTAGACGGATCCGCAAGTTCGCACGACTACGGAGCAGGGGTAGCACTAAAAAGTGAAAAGGGAGAAGAAATACTGCTCGCCCTCAAATTTGCCTTCAAAACCACAAACAACGAAGCAGAGTACGAGGCAATATTGGCCGGACTAAGGCTATGTACGGTAGTAGGGGTCCACGACGTAGTGATCAGGAGTGATTCTCAGCTAGCAATACAACAGCTAAAAGGGGACTTTCAAGCCAGAGAACCAGCCATGGTAGCTTACCTGGCCGAAGTGAAGAAGTGGATGGAGAAAGTGGGAAACGTACTCTTCGAACAGGTCGGACGAGAAGACAACTGCGAAGCAGATTCCCTAGCCCGACTCGCCTCTTCAATGAGGACAGAAAACCCCAGAGTAATCCCTCTTATATACCTCCGAGAAAGAAGCATAGAGAAGACAGAGGTAGATGTACTAGAAGAAGAAGGCAAAGATTCGTGGATGCAGCCGATCAAGAGATATCTGGAAACAGGAGAAACCCCTAAAGATAAAAAGGAGGCCAGGAAGTTGAAGTTCAAAAGCACCAAGTTTTCCCTGATTGAAGGAGTACTCTACCGGAGAGGATACACCGTACCCCTCCTAAGATGCTTAGCGCCAGAAGAAGCAGACTACGTGCTCAGGGAGATTCACGCAGGCATCTGCGGAAGCCACGCCGGGGGAAGGTCAATCGCCTTCAAAGCCTTGAGGCAAGGGTTTTACTGGCCGACCATGCACCAGGATGGCGTGAGGATAGCACGGAAATGCGAAGGTTGCCAGAAAAATGCCAACCTCTACCATCAGCCGGCAGAGCAGCTGACCACCATATCCAGCCCCTGGCCCTTCGCGCAGTGGGGTCTAGACATCATAGGGCCAATGCCGAAAGGACGAGGTCAGGCGAAATATGCAATCGTGGCCATAGACTACTTTACCAAATGGGTAGAGACGGAGCCATTGTCCACCATCTCGGAAAAGAAGGCCACAGAGTTCCTGAAAAGAAATATAATCCGCCGGTTCGGAATCCCCCGAGCAATCATCACCGACAACGGAAAGCAATTCGACAGCAGGGGATTCAGGAAACTTTGTGAAGACCTCCAGATAACTTTGAAATTCGCTTCACCGGCCCATACCAAGTCGAACGGGCAGGTTGAAGCCACCAATAAAACCATCAAGTCAAACCTAAAAGCTTGACTCGGATCAAGCAAAAGCCTATGGGTCGAGGAGCTACCGGAGGTACTGTGGGCACACCGGACGACCTTCAAGAATTCAACAGGAGAGACACCCTTCTCCCTATCATACGGATGTGAGGTCGTCATCCCAGCAGAGATCGGAATATCAACCCACAGGGTCCGCCACTTTGAGAACAAGGGGAACGAAGAACTTATCAAAAACCACCTCGACCTGATCGAAGAAATGAGAGAGCAGTCAGCAGTAAGAGCAGCGATCTACCAACAGAGAATGGCCCGCTTCTACAATAGGAGAGTTCGGACCCGCTCCTTCCTACCAGGCGATTTAGTGCTAAGGAGAGTGCCTTTGAACACCCGACGACCAGAGGAAGGTTCGTTAGGTGCCAAGTGGGAAGGACCCTACAAAATCACGGAGGTGGCAAGACCAGGGGCCTACATCCTAGAGCATCTGGACGGCACGAGGTTGAAGAAACCATGGAACGCCGAAATGTTAAGAAAATACTTCCGTAAAAAATCAACTTTCCTTTCCTCTATTTTTCTTTTTTTTGCAGAAACTTGGCAAAGCACCGAATCGGAACAACTGTTGTAAAGAGGGCAGCATGCCCCCAAGCATGAATAAAAATTCCTTTTCTGGTAAAATCCTTTAAAAGCAAAAAAAAACCACCACCGGGACTATTCAAAAAAAAAAAAACTTCGGCTCGGGGCTGGATTTCATTCCGCCCAGGCCACTGAGATAAACAACTCGGGGTCGGGCGATGTCCCACCGAGTCTGTCTTTGGACTGGGGACGTAACATTCCCCCAGGACCAAGTGATTCTTACAGCTCGGGGTCGGGCGATATCCCACCGAGTCTGTCTGTGGACTGGGGACGTAACATTCCCCCAGGACCAAGTGATTCTTACAGCTCGGGGTCGGGCGATGTCCCACCGAGTCTGTCTGTGGACTGGGGACGTAACATTCCCCCAGGACCAAGTGATTTCCACAGCTCGGGGTCGGGCCACGTCCCACCGAGTCTGCTTTTGGACTGGGGACGTAACATTCCCCCAGGACTAAGTGATTTCCACAGCTCGGGGTCGGGCCACGTCCCACCGAGTCTGCTTTTGGACTGGGGACGTAACATTCCCCCAGGACTAAGTGATTTCCACAGCTCGGAGTCGGGCCACGTCCCACCGAGCCTGCTTTTGGACTGGGGACGTAACGTTCCCCCAGGACTAAGTGATTTCCACAGCTCGGAGTCGGGCCACGTCCCACCGAGTCTGCCTTTGGACTGGGGACGTAACATTCCCCCAGGACCAAGTTATTTAAACAGCTCCGGGTCGGGTGACGTCCCACCGAGTCTGCCTTTGGACTGGGGACGTAACATTCCCCCAAGACCAAGTGATTTCCACAGCTCGAGGTCGGGCGACGTCCCACCGAGTCTGCTTTTGGACTGGGGACGTAACATTCCCCCAGGACTAAGTGATTTCCACAGCTCGGGGTCGGGCGACGTCCCACCGAGTCTGCTTTTGGACTGGGGACGTAACATTCCCCCAGGACTAAGTGATTTCCACAGCTCGGGGCCGGGCGACGTCCCACCGAGTCTGCTTTTGGACTGGGGACGTAACATTCCCCCAGGACTAAGTGATTTCCACAGCTCGGGGTCGGGTGACGTCCCACCGAGTCTGCCTTTGGACTAGGGACGTAACATTCCCCCAGGACCAAGTTATTTAAACAGCTCGGGGTCGGGCGACGTCCCACCGAGTCTGCCTTTTGGACTGGGGACGTAACATTCCCCCAGGACCAAGTGATTTCCACAGCTCGGGGTCGGGCGACGTCCCACCGAGTCTGCTTTTGGACTGGGGACGTAACATTCCCCCAGGACTAAGTGATTTCCACAGCTCGGGGTCGGGCGACGTCCCACCGAGTCTGCCTTTGGACTGGGGACGTAACATTCCCCCAGGACCAAGTTATTTAAACAGCTCGGGGTCGGGCGACGTCCCACCGAGTCTGCCTTTTGGACTGGGGACGTAACGTTCCCCCAGGACTAAGTAATTTCCACAGATCGGGGTCGGACCACGTCCTACCGAGTCTACCCTCAGGGCTGGGGACGCAACACTTCCCCAGGCCCAAGTAGCCCTCGCAGCACGGGGTCGGGTTACGTCCCACCGGGCACAAAAACATTTGAGAGAAGAAAAACAAATAAGGAAAACATGAAACACAAAAGATAGAAATGTAAAGATAACATTAATATATGTGTTAATGTATGTGTACATAGGGCCCCAGTAGGGTTACCCTTTCTCATTCAGCCCGCACAGGGGCAGGAACTTCTTCCTCAGCTGGCTCAAATGGCGGGAGAAGCGGCTCAGCATCAGGAGGAGGAACAGCGGCTTCAAACTCGGCAGCAGTGGAAACCTCTGCTTCAGGGACAGGAGGAGGGATCTCAAGGCAGTCATCACCCGCGGCAGGAACCTCCGGTCGTCCTTCATGAGAAGCCTCAGAAGCCGGAACAACCGAAATAGGGGCGGGATCCATCACCTCCTCAGTAGAGGGAGGAAGCCACTTCCGAAACTCCTCCTCGGAAATATCCCCCTTGCAGTAACTGATGGCCGCGTAAATAGGGTCCATGTTCAGACTCGGCAGCACCATCGGTATCATCTCGGCACAGTCGCCAACTCCCTCAAGACGGATGGCCTCCTTCTCGGCCTCAAGATCGGCCTCCCTCTTCCCAAGCTCGGTCTCTCTCTCCTCGAGATCGGTCTCTCTCTCCTTTAGCTCGGCCTCTTTCCTCTCAAGACCATCTCGGGCCCGTGCAACCTCCTCGTCCTTGTTCTTCAACTTAGCCTCGGCACTTGCCACCTTCCCCTTCAAGACGCCAATCTCAGATTGGGCAACCTTCAGGTCCTCCCTAGCATTATCAGCAAGCTTTCTTTCCAGCGCAGCAGCAGCCTTAAGAGCCTTATTCGTTTTAAAGTTCTCAATGGCGGTCGCCTCGTGATTCTTAATCACCTCCTCCCGGTCGGCCAGTTTTGCTTCCACTTCAGAGAGACGATTTTGAAGCCTCTGGGCCTGACCACCCTCGGACAACAGAGTCAAAAGAAGACCCTTATTCTTGGCCATTAGGTAGTTGGCCTGCACAAAAAAAAAAAAAGGGGGGTTCAAGACATAAAGTAAAGAGGACCGGGACCCAAAAACCGAGAAGGAAAGTAAAAATACATTTGCCATCTGAGAACTCATCTCAGTCACGAGGGCCTCGAGAGATACGTCATCATACCTCGAAACCTCCCCGGAGGAATCACCTCGGCCAATTCATTAAAAGCCGGCACTAAGTGTGAGGTAGCCTCCCGGATGCTTTCTCCCAAGTCATCCACCCCGAGGACCACAGAGCCCTTCCGTTTTTTGGAGGAGCCTTCAGAGGACTTCCTCCCCCTACGAACGTCCTTCCTCTTGACCGGAGCATCTTCCTCCTCTCCTTCCTCTTGAACCAATTCGGTCTCCTCGGTCCCAAACCGACGCCTCCTCTTCCTAAGGGGCTTCGGCGGACTGACGAGGCGAGCAGATTCTGATGATTGCACGCCAGAAAGGGAAGATTTCCCCCGAGCACCCGTTTGAACTTGTCTTGGAGACACCTTCTCAACAAGATCAGGTTGTGCCCGAGAAGTTCCAGCATCGACGTGTCCGGTTTTCTTCATGGTACCGGCCAACTTTTCAAGAAACTTTGGCCTCTTCGACATGCCTACAAAAAATGGGAGAAAGAGAAATCAGGATCCGAGAACATAACAAAGACATCAAACACATAACAGGCAAACAGGAAAAAACATCAAAACAGCCAGCATACCTCCACCAATCCGACCCGAGATCTCCGGAGGGACGGTCCGAGTAAGGCCCGAATCAACAAAAGCCGCATCATTAACCAACTCCCTCCAGTGGGCGGCATACCGACGAGTCCAACTCACCCGCCTCCGGACCTGACGAGAAACCTTGGGAGCATCTCGCCAACAAGCTGGGAGGAACCAGAGAAGTTAGAAACCTAAGAAACTAAGAACGGGAACAAAGAAAGAGTTAAGGGGCATTAGACTCCTAACCTCCAGCCCTGAAAATATCCGGCACCAAGGTCTCCCCTTCATCTGAAAACAGGGACCGTCCCCAATCCCGGTAGCCCAAAACCAGAGATCCTTGAAGTTCTTATTGGAATTAGGGAGCCTCTGGACGATGTTCATAGAGCTGTTGTAAGCAGAAAGATAATACCAACCATGATGAGCTTTTGGGTTGGCCTTCAGACGATACACCCTCTTCACCTCTTCAAAAGAAGGCTCCCCGAGCCCTGCCCGATGCCAAGCTGCGTACAGCCCGGCCAAAATTCTCCAACTATTCAGACTCAACTGACAATGAGCGATTTCCATCTCAGCCAACATCCAAGCAAAATAAGGCTGGATCGGCAACCGCAGCCCGCACTCAAAGAAGATAGGAAGGAGTGCCACCGAGCCTTCGTCCGGTTGGCTGGCGCGATCCATGGGGCCGGGAACGTCAAGGGCGATGTCTATCGGAATATTATACCGCTTCCGAAGAAGGGCAAGGTCGTCCTCAGTTATTTTTGAATGACGGTTCATATCCAGAGCCGACGATCCAAGTTCACCGGGCTCTGGGTCCTTCCGAGTAACTCTCTGATGGTAGGAGTCATTTTCGATCTCAGAATGAGTAGGGGT
Source organism: Zanthoxylum bungeanum (assembly GCA_019454045.1). Taxonomy (NCBI): domain Eukaryota; kingdom Viridiplantae; phylum Streptophyta; class Magnoliopsida; order Sapindales; family Rutaceae; genus Zanthoxylum; species Zanthoxylum bungeanum. The sequence goes on along the minus strand of SKCR01027459.1, from coordinate 113,969 downwards.
AGTGTCAAGGTCTTCTACACTAGGCGCCCCTGAGCCCGAGGAGAGCTCTTCAGCAGGGGGAGTTGAGATTTTGGCAGGCCTTTCGGAGGAAGAACCATTATCGGACATCCCTGACTCCCAGAAAAACAGAGAAGGGAGGGGAGGAGAATCAGTCTATGAGAAGCTACCCACAGTTTCCACGCTAAACTAGATAGGGAGTCTCTAAAAGTGCCCTAAAAGCAAGACCCAGCAAAACCACAAGTCTCTCCCTAAGCAAAATAAACAAACAGAATCACAGCATACAAAAGAGGAGAGGTCGCTCAGAAGACTTACTTGTTCTTCTCAAAATGCAGGAGGTTGTACGGTGCGGTGATGCACGTTCCTTATGTGCACAGCAAAGAAAAAGAAAAAGACCACGGTTGACCTTCGGGAGCACGGAGTTGGACGGATCACAGAAAGGTTTTCAGAAGAGGAGGAGAAATTGCCGAAAAAAGGTGGAACAGTGAAAGCCTCGCTTTCTTATAGTCATGACTGGGACGCTCATCACCATCGGTTTTGGCGGGAATCCGGCGGATGTTTGACAAGTGTCGAAATTACAAGAAACCCTAAAGTTGATTTGATGGGCATTTAAGCGGACGTGACTGTTGCGTGTCTCGAGACAAGACGCTGGAATAGAGACAACAAAGCATTTCTTGACCTCAGATCAACCTCCGAACAGAGCAAAAACTGTTATGTAGTTCCCGGCACCAACTAGCACACTTGTTGGAACCGAGAACTAGGGGACAGATGTTGATGGTGTTTTCAGGCACTACAACATTTAAGACAATACGACAAGGGCAAAAGGGTATTTCCCTGACTAGTTAAGATCAAGTAGCCGACCCGACCACAACATGAGAAGACCGATCACTTTGGTTCGGATGACCGAGCACTATAGAGGTCGGAAGGAACACTCTCAGCATAAAAGATTATCATGGCCGACCACATGAAGACCGACCAGACAACAAGCCGTGTTCAAAACGACAGCACCCCATTCTTGTGGATAAGATAAGAAAGATATCCTACTCTCACAAGGAGAAGGAGTCAGAATCCAAAAGGGAATACGGAAGAAGAAGGCGATACCGGATCAGGAATCCCTACAAGAAGAGAAGATTGAGCTCAAATAGGATTTCTTATGCAAATAGGAGTCTGATTTCTGTATTATTATAAATAGGAAGGCAGAGCATGTGTAAAAGGCATCTGAAAATCATCACAAGAGTGAGTGATTAGAATCATCAAGCTCCAATTTGTAAAAGCAAGAAAGAGACCCGAGGAGTGTATTTGAGTAATAAAGAGTATCATCCTGTTCATGTCCGTGGACGTAGGTCGGATAAAAAAATCCACTGAACCACGTTAAATCTCCTTGTCGGTCATTGTGTCTTTCCATCTCTCGCTAAATTTGCTTTTAGTTCCCCATAACTAAACAAATTCACCGTTGAAGGAAGATTACCTCGGAGGTGGTATTCCCATATTACCCCGAGACCAAAATCAGCCGTCAACAAAAAGAATAAATTAATATTTTTAATTTTATACATTAATAATAAATAAATTAAGGAGTACAAAATTATCTCCTAATTAAATTAGGATTATAAAATAATTTTCAATCATATTAGGATATTAGGTTTTAATTATTAAAATAAATATTTTAAAAAAATCAAATAATTAATTTATTATAAATTTAATTACTTTAATTAATTTAATGATTATTAAATAATCATTGTCGGGAACTTTATATAATCGATTATTATATTTTTTTTTATTAATATAAATAATAATTCATAATCATTATTTAATAAATTTGAATAAACTTATTTATTCAATTTATTCTTGAGCATTTAATTAGACTATCTAATACTTTTTGGACCTATAGTTTTGACCACTGATAACATTGGAATTAATGATTAAACTTTTTAATTAATAATCTCGTATCACTGCAGATGTATTATGTCCATCGATATAATCATTGTGTATGGTAAAGGAATAAATTAATATTTTATAATTTAATATATTAATAATAAATAAATAAGGAGTACAAAATTATCTCCTAATTAAATTAGGATTTATAAAATAATTTTCAATCATATTAGGATATTAAGTTTTAATTATTAAAATAAATATTTTAAAAAAATCAAATAATTAATTTATTTATAAATTTAATTACTTTAATTAATTTAATGATTATTAAATAATCATTGTCGGGAACTTTATATAATCGATTATTATATAGTTTTTTTATTAATATAAATAATTATTAATAATCATTATTTAATAAATTCGAATAAACTTATTTATTCAATTTATTCTTGAACATTTGATTGGACTATCTAATTATTTTTTGGACCTATAGTTTTTAGCTCTGATAACATTGGAATTAATGATTAACCTTTTTAATTAATAATCTCATATCACTGTAGATGTATTATGTCCATCGATATAATCATTGTGTATGGTTTAATTCTCCACAAGTATTTCACAATTAGAGATAGGTCATAAAGTCCGTTATATCTCTCTAATTATTATTTGCACCGTTAAGTACTATTGATTCTCTAATGAATAATATATTTATAATTTTTTATGAATATTTAAATCTGTTGAAGTAACAAATATATTAGCTCTCTATTATTCAAGTAGCTAATCAACACTTAAGAGAAATACTTATATACATATTAATAAGAAGGTGTGAATTCTAATATTGTGTTAAATGTCCTTAGCTATATATTAAATTATATTTCCAAAGTACAACGTTATTGATCGGAATCTATACCATTCTCACTCATATAAATAAAAAGACGCAATCCAATACTAATGAGTTCATATACATGTCATTGCATGAATGACTTAAGATTTCATTGCTATATCAAATATTAAATGGATCTTAATTGTAGATAAAATATAAACAAACCCTACTTTGTTTACTCTCTACGAACTATTTAAGATTACTGATCTCAAACTCAAATTCTCTTGTATATGTTGCATATATACTAAGTTTCAGATTACATTAGTAATTTAGGATAATTCTAACAATTATAATTTACAAAATCGTCCACAATGGGCATGACTTGGTGGTATAGGGTTCGGGATCTGCCCTTGAAGTCCTGTGTTCGTATCCATAGAGTGTGTTTCTTGTAAGAGTCTGGGACAGCCGGGGGTTTCACATGCTCTGCTTAAGTCCGGGAGGGGTAGTTTGGCGGCGGAGTTTCCAACGATTCTAAAAAATAATAATAATTTACAAAATTTAAATAATTAGATGAATGTAGAATGCTTACATTTTATTTATTTTAACGTTGACATATTATAAGAAGCTCTTAGGATATAAACCATATCATAAGTACCATTGATTCTCTAATAAAAAATATATATTCACAACGTCATGCATATTTATTTCCGTTGGAGTAACAAGAATTCTATTATTGTGTTAAATATTCCCCGCAACATATTGAATTGTGTCTCCAGAGTACAAAATTATTGATCGGAATCCATAATAATCTCACCCAACATGCAATAGAATATAGGTGAGCATTGGTTCCGGTTCTACTCGGAACCGGTTGGAACCGGACCGATTTTCCGGGTTTGGAACCGGAATCGGATGCAATAGAATATGGGTGAGCATTGGTTCCGGTTCTACCCGGAACCGGTTGGAACCGGACCGATTTTCCGGGTTTGGAACCGGAACCGGTTGTAATCGGGTAGGTTCCGGTTCCAAATATGAAGAAACCGATTTTATCCGGGTAGGTTCCGGTTCCAAAATGGTCGGAACCGGACCATAGAACCGGTTTATATGAACATAAATTTTAAACATTTGGTTGAATCGGTTCATTGGATTGAATTGATTCTAGTCTCACCTTTCTATTATACTGACATTGCTTTGCAAGTGACCCTTGATTTTGAAGCTGTAAAGTTGGGTCTTTGGTTCAAAGTTTAAATCTTCTTTTATCGCATGTCTTAGGGATGCTCATGGAAATACTTCTTTAGGTTGTAGGCGGCATTTTATTGGAAATTTCATTCTGTTCACTTGATTTTTTATTTTTTTTAAGAAATGATTTCTTTTCATCGTCATTTACATAGACTTCCTTGAAAGTAAACTTCAAGTTGATCCTTTGCCAGAATTACTGTTTCTTTTATATCGTTCGACACCCTTTTCAGATGATACATAAAATACATTTACAATTCTAGGAAGGTTTAATCATACGCTGGACTTCTATGCGTAGGATCACCTTTTAGCCTTATGGTTCATGATTATTGATTTTTGGTATAATTTGGCTAATAGTTGAATGAAATTCTGCTTGTGCTATTAATGCTTCATTGGCTGGGTAGGAGTTCTGCATCAGATGACATATATTCCTACAAAAGTTTCTGCCTCTCTTTTAGGAGCATTAATGTATGATTTTCGTGAAGAACTGAAGATCAGTTTGTCCACTGCCTCATCCCGACTATAAAATGCAGAGAGTTTGAAACCTTGGTGCATTATCTTTGCTTAAAGCTTGATGAATTAGCATTCTTAGTAAGTCTAACATAAGTATAATGAAAATCTATATATAACTAAGGATATCAATAATCAAATATTTTGAAAGAAAATAGTGGGCTATTGTATAACCTTTCGTTTTTGAGCTTCTGCACTCCGATTTGGTCCCCGTTTTTTCCTACAGACTCGTATCGGAATGTAGTTTTCATTAAAATATTTTAAAATAGGATAATTCGGAACCGGACCGGAACCGGATTGGAACCGAATAATAGGATACCCTGTTTAATTGGGTAGGTTCCGGTTCCATTTAGTGCGGAACCGAATTTTTCCGGGTAGGTTCCGGTTCTATGCGGAACCGGAACCGAAACCGGTTTTGCTCACCCCTACAATAGAACACTCATGATTGAAAATAATGAATATACGACTATCATTTAGATAAATATGAATTTCTTCGAATCTTTTAACGAAATTTATCTATATTAGGGTTTAGTTATGTTTAATCACATTATACACGCCACATCTATTTACATGTTGTTATATGAACAATTTAGGATTTCGTCATCGTATCAAATAGTAAATGGATCGCTATTATAGATAGACCGTAAATAAAATATCGCGTTTTATTACTCTCTATGAATTATTTAAGATTATTAATATAAAACTCAAATCCTCTTATATTTGTTATACACGTACTGAGTTTGAGATTACATGGTGTTACTATTTTTGTAACACCATATTATCCTTTCACCTTAAAAATTTAAGTTTTTTTTTTCCAATTTTATCATTGATTACAAATATATTGACATGATAATTTATCTGTTATTATGTCAATGTAGCAGTAATTATTATCCCTAAATTTACAATTAGAAATTATTTTGTTTGTATTATTATTTTTTTGAATATTAAAAATATTAACAAAATTTGTATGGTAAGGGTATATTGAAAAATTACAAACAATTATAAATTATAAATTATAAATTATAAAATAGACAGTCTAATCTAACGGCTAATATTGCACACATAAAACAGATAACAGAAAAATAATAACCTTAGCCACTATGGGTGGGATCGGTTCAGTTTGGTTCGGTTTTTACGGTTCGGTTTTTTTATCTCTCAAACCAAATCATTAAATAACGGTTTGGTTCGGATTGAAAATTTTTTAAACCAACGCTTTACGGATTGGTTCGGTTCGGTTTACGGATTATTCTACTTAAAAAAAAATTCATGCACTTAAGTGAAGACAAAAAAACTAGTCTAGCGAACAAATAGTATGAAGTGCTACGGTGTAAGCTGTGACTTCAGAGAACACATGCACTCAATAGAGGATTGAAAAATGAGGCACAATTAATTCTTGTATTTTTTAAAAATTACCTCGAATAATGATGCTCAGAGAACACATGCACTCAATAGAGGATTGAAAAATGAGGCACAGTTAATTCTTGTATTTTTTAAAAATTACCTCGAATAATGATGCTACCATCATTTTAATTAAGATACAAATCCAACAGCTTACTTTCAAGAATAAATCATAAAACAACAAATTTAAGAATAAAATTATTAATAAATAAATTTAAGAATAAAAGTATTAACAAAAAATTTAAGAATAAAAATATTAACATACTAATAAAAAAAAACATAAAGTAAAATTAAAAGAAAAATGCAAATCTTTTTATAAAAATATATAATTTTTTAATTATAACGGTTCGATTCGGTTTAACAGGTGCGGTTCGATTTAGTATCTGAACCGAACCGTAAATCGTTTGGGATGGGTCAATCCGAACCGCAAACTGAACCGTTAGAAAAAAAAAACCATAAATTTGATTCGATTTGCGATTTAGTTCGGTTCGGTCTGTTTTTTTTCGCACACCTATTGGCCACACAAGATCACAGCCCACACTCGCATCCCAGAATATTCCAACAATCTCCGATCTCTATATATAATAAAACCATCTTGAAACAAACCCCTCACAGTCACAGGCATCTTTTAACTCCCATTTCTCTCTCAAGCTTCACTCACATTCATTTTCCCTTTCTTTCTTTTCTTTTTTTGTTTTTTTTCCCATTCCCAAATTTCATTCGAGATGGGATCGGTGTTGCTGTCGGAGCTCGCGACGGAGATTCTGGTCCCGGTATGCGCCGTGGTAGGAATCATATTCTCGCTCGTCCAATGGTACCTAGTCTCGCGCGTGACTCTCACTCCCGAGAGGCCGTCGAGCAATACCGACAAGAAGAATGGATTCAACGATTACTTGATTGAAGAAGAAGAAGGGCTTAATGACCACAGTGTTGTCGCCAAGTGCGCTGAAATTCAGAATGCTATTTCCGAAGGTGAGCTGCTGCCTTTTTAAGTTTTTTTTTTTTTTTTTTAAAGATCTTATCGTTTCGGTTCTAGATCTGGTGGGGGTTTTGTTTTTCCTTTTTGTGATTTATTTGCCTGTCGTGTAGTTTTTTTGGGGTTGTGTTTGAGCTTGGAAGTCGTTTGGTTGCTAGGAAAATGCTACAAAGTTGAAGTATTTTTTTTTTTTGAAAATTTGAGCTAAAGTTTTAACTTACGTGAACGCTATGTATATACTTTTAATTTTGCTATAAATGAAGCCATAATGCTTCTGTTTGGTTGGTGGGGAAGTGAGGGAAAGTGATGGTAAAGTTTAAATTAAAAAAAAAATAATCAATTTTTTTAACCTTTTATGAGCTTTAACTACCCTATCGTTTCTGGAGATGATTGCGCTAATATTTTTAGTTTTTTTTTTTTTTTTTTTTTTTTTTTTTTTTTTTTTTTGTGCTGCTGAAATAAAGCTGCGGTTTCCTTTTGGTTGTTGCCTGTTGGGAAAGTGATGAGAAAGTAAATATTTTTTTACTTTCAGATTTAAACAAATCTCCATCTTTACAGTTGATATTAAGAATTATTATTTAAATTTTCGAAATTTATTTTTTCATGGTGAAGAAATCCAAAAGAGCTGCAATTTTTATGGTTTAATTTTTTTTAACTCATGCTACCTCTAGATCAGCTTTTTAATCAATTTTGTTTTTGTTTTGTTTTTATTTATTTATTCAAATTTATATGATTTGTAATTTTATTATATATTTGGATCTAGTTCATGTGTATTTAGTGTTCACAGTCACTGAATGCATTCGTCTTTTTCTGAATTATGTTATTTAGCTTTTGGGGTGCTATTATCACCTGATATGCACTCCACTGCACTGCCTTAATGTTGCACATGGATGAAGAATCAAAGATTGCGGTGATCCTGGTCCATATTATTAGAAGTAATAGTGGTTAAATTAATGTGCTTTGATGGCTTGATGCCTTATTGCTATTGTTTCTTTTGTGGTTGAATTAGCTTTTAGGCTGATCTTATCTTCTTGGTTCGGGTACTTTATTACTTTTGTGTTGTTCCAAGTTAAGGTTTCTGGCCGTTTGCATAAGATTAATCTATTCTTAACTACTATTACTGTTTCCTTTCGCCAAAAAAACAAATTTATGAATCCTAGTAATAGTAAATAAGAATGATATCTGGAATGCAAATAAGTTACCCCATTCTTTTGAGAAAATGAGACAAGGAATAAATTTGGAGGGAAGATCTGTCGCTCATTTTTTTTTTTAGAAAATGATTTATGATGGTTCCACGCAATATAATATGATCATAAGTGATTATATATTAGTTTCTAGTGAATCGTGGGTATTTTGCTTCTGAGTTTACTGGCTGGTGTTTGAAATGTTTATATATATACTGGCTCTATTTTCATAAGGATGTTTTTGATTTCACCTACCATTCTACCTTTTTTAAAATTGATTTTGAGAATTCGGGGTTATCCTAAGTCCCGACCCTATGCGGAATTATAAACAATAAGCAGGACAAGTCCTGTTACTGCTACTATGGAATTGCAACAGGCAAATAAACAGGCAACCACAATAACAAATAAATAAAATATGCTGCAAATATAAAAACAACAACGATAAATAAAGCAGCAAATAAAATCAATCACACAAAATTCAACACAATAATTTTGGTGACGAAGTGGAAAACTCTTCCGAGTAAAAAACCACTCCAGGTACAGGCTACCACCCGAATCCACTATATCGAGAAAAATTACATACAGCGATGGTCAAGACCTATGGTGGCAACTCCACCGACTCAAGTACCTCTATACTGCAAGAACTCAAGGCAACTCCTCAAGCCCGCGACCCACGGTTTTCTTCAGAACCTCTGAAGTCTCTGAGTAGATTATATCACCAATGACGCCGGAACTCCGACTACCAACTTCCTCCTAAAGAACTCTAAAGGATTAGAGAATTTGGGTTAAGTTGTGTTGAAGGTTTATCAAAGATGGAATCACACCATTAATAGAGAAGACAAGAAGATGAAGAAGTCTTCAATGGTGGATTCAAAGAGAGTTGAAAGCTTTGAGAGATTTGGCTCAAGAGAAATATGCTTCAACTTCTGAGAATGGCGGCTCAGTGTTATATTTATAGGTAGGGTAAAAACCTAGGGTTTTGCAGGCCAAAAACGCGTTCAGATCGCAGTCGCGTTCGAACGCTTACTAGAACGCTACACGAACGCGCCCTTTCTGTGAAGACTCGTTCGAACGTAAATCGAACGCACAACGAACGTGAACTCTCTGGAATGATCTCGTTCGAACCCAACAAGAACGAGACTCGAACATTTGCTCTCTGGAATTCCCGTTCGAACCCAAAAAAGAACGTGCCACTAACTCCACACGTTCGAACCCAATTACGAACGCAGCACCAACGCCACTCGTTCGAACACTGCAACGAACGCACCACGAACGCATGTCTGATGCACAGCAGCCAGAACCCAGTCCAATTGCATAAAGATCTTCATGAAAGATTACAACTCAATTGAACTTGTTTTGTCACGGACACATGCCAATAAAAATGGAACTCACAATCTCCCCTTTTGGCATTCCGTGACAAAATACTACCTAATACAAAGACTACGGTAATAGACCCAAAAAGCAAATAGTCAACTGTCAACCATCAAAACAGTGACTTATTACAAATGGACTCGATCTAACACCTAATAAAGTAGTCTTGAAATTAATGCCACCGCCGCAGCACATACCTGCTACCTGAAAACATTCACAGACAACAATATACCGTGAAAAGCATTGGGATAATCAAATAGAACATAAAGCAGGTAAAAGTCTCATACATGTACAAGTAGAAATCTTCTCCTCCCCCTTAATCTTAACTCCCCTTAAAACGGAGATATCTAAAGGATATTCTACTAATCCCTCCTATGTATTAAGGCTCTCCCCCTTAATATATTACTCTCCCCCTTTTTGTCACGAAATGACAAAGATAAAAAGAAACAGGAAAAATAACAGGAGAACAGGAGAAAACACATGTAAGAGCATAAAACAACAGGAATTACTCCCCTCCCTCACTACAGGCACATAAAGTTAGCAAAATAAGACACGGGAAGCAAACCAAAACTCAGAAAGGTGCACAGGAAAGAAAAAAAAGGTATGCAATAACATGAAGCACACACAGGCACATACTGAGATAAATAAAAATCCTGTCAAAAACTGACTGAAACAGCATTTCAAGCTGATACAATGATACCCAGTCAGTATTCAGCTGTTTATGACATGAAACAATATGCATCATTTTAAAAGTGGCTAAATATAACACTTATGCATATGACATAAACCCAAGCACATAAGGCACTTGCGTGGAAAATAAAGTGCACAACAAATCAAGGCTTAAGACCTTATTTTATGAGCTGGACACAGCCAAAGAAATCCATCTCTAAACAAACCAAGTCCACAAAATAGGTGTTCAAACCCAGCACCACTAGGACCTAAAAATAAGCAACATTGGCTGCATGCTCTAATATTTACCGCAGAAATATCATGAGCTCATATTTAATAACTCTTTCGAGTGAAGGGTTTTTGCCTTTATCTTTTGAATTTGGCCATTTTGGCTCTTTTGCACTTGAGTCTCATTTAACAATATTTTTTTTTATTTTTTTCTTTTGCTTTTACAAGGGGATAGCAAGGTCAACTAGTCAAAGTCACACTATTAAGCAAACAAAGCATGGAAGAAATTAGATTGCCATTCCAAAAACTCATACATGCGACCAAGCCTTGACAAAATAAAACGTGTATGTGAAAGTGCAAGCACAAGATATACCAAAGGTTTTTATCACACACACTCATGTATATAGAGCATCAAGAAAAATAAAAGCATATCATACATGCATAATCATATATCCTACATACCAGGATCACATGCATAAGCTTTTCATGCTCTAACAAGCCATAAAAATATTTTTGGTCTTTTTCAAAATATATATTTAATTTTTTTTTTGATTTTTCATTTTAAAGCACAAAAAAAAATAAAGACACAAAAACAGCTTGTAAAACATCCAATGATACGTGGAGTTGTATCCCGAGTGCAGATCATACTACCGTCCATTCGGAATCGGCTATGAAATTTATGTCCGGGTTTCCATCCTATATACCAAGGGACAAATAACAAAACAAGACACACCACACACACCCATATGCTGTGAAAACAAAGCAAACGTGCAAAAACATAAAACACACGCACACACACATGCAATGGGAAAATAAAATGCATCTTTCAAGCAGAGTTACACCGAAGTGTATTCTCATAATGTCCATCAGGACACGCAGAGGAAGATGGGAATTCATCTTGCTTCCTCACCCAAACCTTTCTAGGAGCCTCTTCCACATGAGAGTTCCCAGACAACAAAGCAAGTTTCTCACTCAAGAATTGAGCTTGTTTGGTTAGTGCAGAAACTTGAGACATTAGATTTGACGAATCAAATCTAGGAGACACACTCTTAGGCCTTCTCTTTTGCTTGTGCAATATGAAACACTTAGGCCTAATATGTCCAGCCTTGCCACAGTGGTGGCACACAGGCACAAACCTCTGACGAGAGCGAGGTTTACCCACACAACACCTCTAGATCGAGGTTGGGTCACAGGACGAGGAATAAAAGGAGGAATAACATGACTACACTCAACAGGTTTCTTGCCTAAGTCATGTTTAGCTGCTACAGGCACAGCTTTGGAAGAAGAAGCCTTATCACAGTTAGGCTCAGAAATAATTCCTAACATACGATCCACTTTCTTATTTCCACTCGAAAATACAGACAACTGGGTTCTAGTATCTTCAAGTTCAGTTTCTAATATTTGGACCCTATTAATTAGACCTTTGTTCCTCTCCTCCAGGTCATCAACCATCAAAAGGCTTTGCTCAAGATTGGCTTGAGCCTCATTCTTTTCTAGCTCAGCAGCTTTCAGTCTTTTACTGACCTCTATATTAGTCTTCTTAATAGCTAAACTCTCATTAAACAGTTCAACATAAGCTACTTGAAGACTTTCCTCATCTACAGACTCATCAAGAGAGACTTCTGAATTAGCATCATTAACTACAATCTCTCTCTCATCAGTCATACTAGCAGTAAAGGCTATATAATTGCCTTTAGGAGAGTCATCACTTTCAGAATCACTAAGAGAGGCTACCATGGCTTTCTTGCCTTTAGTCCTAAGATATGTGGGACACTCAGATCTAACGTGCCCAAATCCTTCACATTCATGGCACTGGACACCTCGGGATCTATTATCCCAATCCCCTCTAGACTCTCTCCTCCGCTATGCCTACTCTCTCTAGGCATATTCTCCATATCCCTATCACTGCTATGGCCACTCTTCTTAAGTTTAAGAAATTTCTTAAACTTCTTTGTAAACAAGGCCAAATCACGATACGTGAGGGAATCACAATTTAATGGTTGACTATGCTCCATAGCAAAAGGGTCAAGGATCGAGTTCAGGCTCTGATACCAATTGAGAATTCGGGGTTATCCTAAGTCCTGACCCTATGCGGAATTATAAACAATAAGCAGGACAAGTCCTGTTACTGCTACTATGGAATTGCAACAGGCAAATAAACAGGCAACCACAATAACAAATAAATAAAATATGCTGCAAATATAAAAACAACAACGATAAATAAAGCAGCAAATAAAATCAATCACACAAAATTCAACACAATAATTTTGGTGACGAAGTGGAAAACTCTTCCAAGTAAAAAACCACTCCGGGTATAGGCTACCACCCGAATCCACTATATCGAGAAAAACTTACAGCGATGGTCAAGACCTATGGTGGCAACTCCACCGACTCAAGTACCTCTATACTGCAAGAACTCAAGGCAACTCCTCAAGCCCGCGACCCACGGTTTTCTTCAGAACCTCTGAAGTCTCTGAGTAGATTATATCACCAATGACGCCGGAACTCCGACTACCAAACTTCCTCCTAAAGAACTCTAAAGGATTAGGGAATTTGGGTTAAGTTGTGTTGAAGGTTTATCAAAGATGGAATCACACCATTAATAGAGAAGACAAGAAGATGAAGAAGTCTTCAATGGTGGATTCAAAGAGAGTTGAAAGCTTTGAGAGATTTGGCTCAAGAGAAATATGCTTCAACTTCTGAGAATGGCGGCTAAGTGTTATATTTATAGGTAGGGTAAAAACCTAGGGTTTTGCAGGCCAAAAACGCGTTCAGATCGCAGTCGCGTTCGAACGCTTACTAGAACGCTACACGAACGCGCCCTTTCTGTGAAGACGTGAACCGTCCGAACGCGAACGCACAACGAACGTGAACTCTCTGGAATGATCTCGTTCGAACCCAACAAGAACGAGACTCGAACATTTGCTCTTTGGAATTCCCGTTCGAACCCAAAAAAGAACGTGCCACTAACTCCACACGTTCGAACCCAATTACGAACGCAGCACCAACGCCACTCGTTCGAACACTGCAACGAACGCACCACGAACGCATGTCTGATGCACAGCCAGAAACCAGTCCAATTGCACAAAGATCTTCATGAAAGATTACAACTCAATTGAACTTGTTTTGTCACGGACACATGCCAATAAAAATGGAACTCACAGATTTCATTATGAATGCATGTACTAGTTTTGTCAAATCCCGTTCATGCATTTATCTGAGTTAGCAGAGGATAGTATTGCATATGCCAATACTCATCAAATTTATCGATGTTTGAATGCAACAGGTGCCACATCCTTTCTTTTTACTGAATATCAGTATGTTGGGGTTTTCATGATTGCTTTTGCGATTTTGATCTTCCTATTCCTGGGCTCTGTGGAGGGCTTCAGCACAAAGAGCCAAGCCTGCAATTACGATAAGCAGAAGATGTGCAAGCCAGCGCTTGCCACTGCAGTCTTCAGCACAGTAGCGTTCTTGCTTGGTGCTATTACCTCCGTTCTTTCTGGGTTTCTTGGGATGAAAATTGCCACTTATGCCAATGCAAGAACTACCTTAGAAGCAAGAAAGGGTGTTGGGAAGGCTTTTATTACTGCATTTAGGTCTGGTGCAGTAATGGGTTTCCTCCTTGCAGCTAACGGTCTTTTGGTGCTGTACATTGCTATCAATCTTTTCAAGCTGTACTATGGTGATGACTGGGAGGGCATTTTTGAGGCCATTACTGGTTATGGTCTTGGAGGATCATCCATGGCTCTCTTTGGAAGAGTTGGTGGTGGAATCTATACCAAGGCTGCTGATGTTGGTGCTGATCTTGTCGGGAAGGTTGAGAGAAACATTCCAGAAGACGACCCGAGAAATCCAGCTGTAAGCTACTCAGCACTTTTAATACAGGGTTCTTTTATTTTTGTTTTTGGCTTTTGCTGATATGGTTAAATTATTATCCTTCCAGGTCATTGCTGACAATGTTGGTGATAATGTTGGAGACATTGCTGGCATGGGTTCTGATCTCTTTGGCTCATACGCTGAATCATCTTGTGCGGCCCTTGTTGTTGCATCCATCTCATCTTTTGGAATCAACCATGAGTTCACTGCCATGTTGTATCCTCTGCTCATCAGTTCTATGGGCATCCTTGTTTGTCTGATCACAACCCTCTTTGCCACAGATTTCTTTGAAATCAAGGCTGTTAAGGAAATTGAACCAGCATTGAAGAAGCAGCTTATCATCTCCACTGTTCTTATGACTGTTGGAATTGCAATTGTTACTTGGATTGGGTTGCCATCTTCCTTCACAATCTACAATTTTGGAGCTCAGAAGGTTGTGAAGAACTGGTATATTTCAAAATGTGATGTTCTTTGGGGATTGAACATGCTAAACTGAAAGTTGTCTATATAGTAATGGTTTTTTTTTGTATTTTTTGTACTTTAAATCACATTAATTGCTTTATGTGATCAAGGTTTGTTGTTTATTGAGTTTATGAGACAGTTGCTGACTTGCAATTGTTGAAGTAGTGCATACATATGCAAGAATTCTTTTTGTCACTACTAACACGGTCTTGGTTTTGTAGGCAACTGTTCTTGTGTGTAGCTGTTGGTCTTTGGGCTGGACTTATCATTGGGTTTGTGACCGAGTATTACACTAGCAATGCATACAGGTAATTGTTTAAGAAAAAGATTTGATTGAGTAGCTATCTTATTGTTTCTTTGAGTTTCCTGTTTTGACCCTGTACTTGCTTTGTTTGCAGCCCTGTGCAAGATGTCGCTGATTCCTGCAGGACGGGAGCTGCTACCAATGTTATCTTCGGCCTTGCATTGGGATACAAATCTGTCATCATTCCAATTTTTGCCATTGCAATCAGTATTTTTGTTAGTTTTAGCTTTGCTGCTATGTATGGTATTGCTGTGGCTGCCCTTGGTATGCTTAGCACTATTGCCACCGGTTTGGCCATTGATGCTTATGGCCCCATCAGTGACAATGCTGGAGGTATTGCTGAGATGGCTGGCATGAGCCACCACATTCGTGAGAGGACTGATGCCCTTGATGCTGCTGGGAACACAACTGCTGCTATTGGAAAGGTACTTGATTTTCTTCTAGGCTCTGTTTGACCTTTGTATTTATTGAACTCTGTTATCCAATCTGTGTCCAGTTTTTGGAAGGTTTTAATTTCTCAAGTGAATGTCACTGTAAATGGTTGAGGACCTTAGCCTAGTATTTCCTTTTGAGCATTAGCCTGGCTAGACACTCCTACAATTCTGCTTGTGAATTTTTTCTCCTTTCTTTGGGTTGTGTAGATAAAAAATTGGTATTAACTATGCTGCATTTCTCGTATCACGCTTAAGTTCTTATCACTCATCATTGCACTTTACCTGTGGTTTTGCCTTAGGGATTTGCCATTGGATCAGCTGCATTGGTGTCTTTGGCTCTATTTGGTGCTTTTGTGAGCCGTGCAGCGATTTCCACAGTTGATGTCTTGACTCCTAAGGTCTTCATTGGTTTGATTGTTGGTGCCATGCTTCCTTACTGGTTCTCTGCCATGACAATGAAGAGTGTGGGAAGTGCAGCTTTGAAGATGGTTGAGGAAGTCCGAAGACAATTCAACACCATCCCAGGTCTCATGGAGGGTCTTGCCAAGCCTGATTATGCTACCTGTGTTAAGATCTCCACTGATGCATCCATCAAGGAGATGATTCCTCCTGGTGCTCTTGTCATGCTCACACCCCTTATTGTTGGAACCTTCTTTGGAGTGGAAACCCTGTCCGGTGTTCTTGCTGGCTCCCTTGTTTCTGGTGTTCAGGTATTGCGGGAACTTTAATTTATTTGTTTGCTTATCATGCAGAAGTAAACAATTAATTGTAGACTATTTTAGCACTATCATAGAAGCTTTAAATTTGAGTTCCACTTGGTCAAATCATAATGCTGATTGCTGAGTATGTGGTGTGCTCTGGTATTTTGTTCCAACAGATAGCGATATCTGCATCTAACACCGGTGGTGCATGGGATAATGCCAAGAAATATATTGAGGTAAGCAGATTATCAAATGTCTCTATCTAGGTTTCATTGTGATGAATTTGCAAATCCTTTAGTAACGTAAAATTTCGGGATGTATTTGTTTAGGCTGGTGCCTCAGAGCATGCAAGGACCCTCGGCCCAAAGGGGTCGGAGCCACACAAGGCAGCTGTGATCGGTGATACCATTGGAGACCCACTCAAGGATACCTCAGGCCCATCTCTAAATATCCTCATCAAGCTCATGGCTGTTGAATCACTCGTGTTTGCTCCTTTCTTTGCCACCCACGGTGGCCTGCTTTTCAAGATCTTCTGAAGAAGGGGATAATTAGAAATACATTGCGGAAGAGGGTCATTTGACTTTGCTTTTGCTTGTAACAGTATCCTCGCCTTTCCTTCACCTTTACTGTCCATATTTTTCCCCTTGGTATGGGATTTTAAGTTAGTTTCCTAGAGTTTAGGGAATTAGTATTTTTGAGGTTTGAGATGATTAGAATGATGGCGAAAATGTTCTTTTCTTATCAAAGGGGGAAGATATGGCGGTGAAATGTTTTTTTGGTCTGTTTACTTTTTTTGTGTTTTATATAGTCTTAGATCAGCTTCCTTTTAATCATCTATGCAAAGGAAAGTGCATTTGGACTGACCGGCTGTGTTTTGTTTTTGGTTGATTTTTTTTTTTATTATTTTACCTATAGCTTTATGACGGTAAGCAGGATAAAACATTTTGATAGTTCAATTCGCTCAAGTGTTATCAAAATTTGTCTAGTGGTATTTCATTACTTATACTTGGATTATGACTGAGTGTTTGCACAATTTTTCGTTAATATGCATATAAGGTTCAAACTTCTTGAAATACAGTCCCAGAAAAGGGTGATGGATTCCAAGAAAACGCCTTCAAGGGGCACAAGTACACATATTACAGTCCTAAAGATTATAAAGTTAAGAATTTAAACTACTTGCTCATTTTGAGTCTTTTTTTTTCCTCCCTTCTTGCTACATTTGAGCCTTTTATAGTGCATGGTTTCGCTAAACGCTCGAGCGGTTTCACCGTCTTCAGCCCATTAAGCTCCCACGTTCCTCACATGTAACTGTTGGATCATGTGCGCAACCGTTGGATCGTGCATGTAACTGCTGGGTAACTTGTTAGATCATGGGGGTGCCGGTCTGTCTGTGCAATAACCGTAAGAGCGTCTACTCACAGCTAGCCATCTGCATGGTATATTCGTTGTTCATTTCTCATCGTTCTTTGCTTGTTTCTTGAATCGTCCTGAGTTGAGTTTTTCTGGGTCGAATCCTTCTTCATCCCCGTCCAGAACGACGTTATATCTTTTCATTCTTAGATACCTTATGCCTTTTCATTCTTTGATATGTTCGGTCTTTTCGTCCTTGGGAGCATTCTTATCCTAGTCAACTTATGATTGTCAATTTCAATGAAAAGTACAGGACAAGATACATTATTTAAATTATTATTAAACTTCTCTATCTGCTTGCTATTTTGTTTAACTTTTTCCTCAATATTTTGTCACTGCATTATTGGGAGAGTTGCCAACCGAAGACAATATGCATAGGAGGAACCTATTTTTATTTTTATTTTTTTTTATATCGGGAAACTCTTTTCATTAAAATATGATATTATTCCATATTTTTATAAATATTATTCTCATAAGTTGAACTTTTATTTCCCAAATGACACACTACGACTCAACCGATTAGACTAAGCACTTGGGGACGGAAACCTATTTTTTTCTTATATGAAATAAACAAAGACATTTTTTTTGTTTCTAAACTGATTTGGTGTTATCACATCATTTGTTGCATTATCTACATTATTTATTTAGATGTTCAATCAGCATCATGGCATTGAATTATTACCTTAAAATTTGCAATCTCCAACGAAATATTATATCATATTTGTGCAAGTTATTTTTTGTAAATTTGTATTTGTTTATTTTGCATTTGATTCAATGATATTCTTTTATAGAATTCATTCATCAAAAGAAACTCTTTCACAGATAATAAATCATCTCTATCTTCTGCTGGAAATGATGATCGAACACCATTCACTTTTTATATGAATATTTATTATTTATGCAATGTAATATTTTCTTTATCATGATTATTTATTTATTTGTATGGTAATTTCTTACTTTTATTTATATATTGTAAATCTAAGTGTTAGATTACTCTAAGAGTTAGAGATTTCGAGTTCCACTCGAAACCTTATATGAAATTAGTAAAGACCCGAGAGTTACAATATATGATGATATAGTTGCAAGAGCTGTAAATGATGTTGAGAAATATCACGCATTCTCTCGAATATAAATTATTCATTGTCTAGATCTATTGACATGGGTCGGCCATTATATTGGTAAGACTAGTGCATTGTCTATATATGTAATGGATATATGGTTTGTCTCAACAGACTATGAGCTTAGCGGAAGTTCGTATAGAAATGCGGATATTCATTAGTGGAATGAATATCGAACAAACTCATAGAAGATGACTAATAGATATTTTATAAAACTGTCAATAGTTATCTTTTCGAGTTGAGTAGTTATTGAGGTCATTTGACTTGAGACACCACAGTGATCTTGTGAGTGATCCTCTATGCCTGATACCATGCATGTCAAAAATCTTTTATGGTCTGACCTCTGGATGACTGTTAGGTGTAGACCGATACTCACGAAGATCGATGTGTGTTAATATGAGGATTTGTCAGTCCATATGGTTGGATTTTGTTTCCAGAAATTTTCAGAGTATATTCCGGAAATCTTTCTGCCGAAAGTTCGTTGAAGAAATTGTTTCCTTAACATTATAAATAATATTGAAAAAGAGTTTTGCATATATTATTTATTAATAAAATATAATTATGAAAATTTATTATATTGAGTAGATAAGGTTTTGACAGTAAAACTATAACCTTACTCAATAGGAGAGGGTAATGACGAAATGACTATACATTAACGTTTTAACCTCAACTTGTATGGTTTAGCGTGTCGTGTTGTTTTTAGCCATGATTTGTAGGTGGGCATGGCTTCATGAATATGTATACATGTATATGAGATATATATGTATATATATAAGTAACAACCGAACATTAGCCTAGAGAGTTCCACTATATTAAGTTTACTCGTTGAGCACTAGGACGACTTTTGTCAAATGTTGACAAAGTGTTTTGGGTTTAAGGATTAAATTGTTTGATCTGATAATTCATGAGATGAATTAATTTAATTGAATTAATTAATTTTATATTAAGAGTTGATATAAGTTTATTGTATAATAGATGTAAATTTGATTTACATAAAATTAGTAAATAATTAGTGAATTAATTTAATTATTAAATTAATATACAAAATTAATTACTTAGTTTATACAAATAAAGGTATTAATTATTTAAGGTAACTATAGTTTATGTAATTAAATGTTTTTAGTTAAAGTAACTAAAATCATTTAATTGTAATTTAGTTTACCTTGTGTTGATGGTGTTTTTAAGCACTATGATATTTAAGCAGCACGGGATGGGTAAAAGGGTAAATTCCCTTGTTGATCGAGATCATTAATACCAACCCGACCACAACAGGTAGAGACCGAGCACTTGATGATAGGTGACCGACCACTTTGGTTCAGATGACCGGACATTATCAGATCGACAACAGCATTCTCAGTTCAAATGACTATCATGACCGACCTCATGAAGACCGACCAGATAGCGGGATATGTTCCAGAAGATGACACTCTATTCTTACGGAAAAGGGATAAGTTGTCCTATTTTCAAGGGGAAAACTGGTGAGTCAGAGTCATAGTAGGATAAAGAAAGTAAAGGTAGTTTTGATTAGGAATCCTTATGGGAAAATGGAATAGTTTTGACTAGGAATCCTTATGGGAAAAGGGAATAGTTTCAACTAGGAAATTCTTGTAAGAGAAGGAATCTGATTTCTACACTATTATAAATAGGAGGGTAGAGTGAGTGTATGGGGCATCAAATTCATTACCATCAAACTTGTAAAAAACAAGTAAAAAGTGGAGATCAAGATCATTATTGTGAGACTTGTAAACTAAAGAGAGAGCTGAGAAGCGTGTTTGAGTAATAAAAGTATCATCCTTTTTGCGCCCGTGGACGTAGGTCGGACCAAGATCCGCCGAACCACGTTAAAACTCCTTGTCGATTGGCGTATTTATCTGTCTTTTGCTAAATTTGTTTTTGGTCCCCCATAACCAAATAAATTCACTATTGAAGGAGGATTACCTCGGGAGTGATATTCTCATATTGCCCTGAGACCAAAATCAGCCCTCAACAGTTGGCGCCGTCTGTGGGGAACTCAACAAAAAGCATCTTGCGTAGTAAGACGATGGCAGAAGATGGAAATCACCGATCGTTAGGGATTTCACCAGATAGTTCGGGAAATCCAGGATAAAGGTCTGTTGGCCGAGCCTAATTTGAGGAGGTTCCCGATTTAGGAGGGAAATAGTAGAGCATACTGTATCTACCATAACGTAAGGGGACATGCCACGAATGGGTGCAGAGACCTGCGGGAGCAGGTGGAAGACTTGGTGAAAGAAGGCTATCTCAGTGTGTACATAGACCATTCGGTTTTTGAGGTCGACCAAGTTGATAGTGGAAGTCATCCGATCGGATGCGTGGAATGCTGAGATGCAAATAGGATGTATTAAGAAGAGCCTTGCTTGTAGTGACCCTTGTAGAGTTGCAAGAAAGGCAACGGATCCCAAAAAGGTGAGTAAAACCTCTTCTGTCTTAGGCTGACATTTGATTATGCTTGTTTGTTTTGGCCCACACAATGATTTTGATATTTGTTTTACGACTCGGGTCTGCTCTTGTACCGCCGAGTCCGTTTTGTTGATATATGTTTTACGGCTCGGGTCTGCTCTTGTACCGCCGAGACCGATGTTTCCTTCCGGCTCGGGTCTGCTCTTGTACTGCCGAGACCGATGTTTCCTTCCGGCTCGGGTCTGCTCTTGTACCGCCGAGACCGATGTTTCTTTCCGGCTCGGGTCTGCTCTTGTACCGCCGAGACCGATGTTTCTTTCCGGCTCGGGTCTGCTCTTGTACCGCCGAGACCGATGTTTCTTTCCGGCTCGGGTCTGCTCTTGTACCGCCGAGACCGATGTTTCTTTCCGGCTCGGGTCTGCTCTTGTATCGCCGAGACCGACGTTTCTTTCCGGCTCGGGTCTGCTCTTGTACCGCCGAGACCGATATTTCTTTCCGGCTCAGGTCTGCTCTTGTACTGCCGAGACCGATGTTTCCTTCCGGCTCAGGTCTGCTCTTGTACCGCCGAGACCGATGTTTCCTTCCGGCTCGGGTCTGCTCTTGTACCGCCGAGACCGATGTTTCTTTCCGGCTCGGGTATGGTCTTGTACCGCCGAGACCGATGTTTCCTTCCGGCTCGGGTCTGCTCTTGTACCGCCGAGACCGATGTTTCTTTCCGGCTCGGGTCTGCTCTTGTACCGCCGAGATCGATTTTTATTTCGGCTTGGGGCTGGATTTCGTTCTGCCGAGGCCACTTGTTTATTCGGCTCGGGGCTGGATTTCGTTCCGCCGAGGCCGCTTGGTTATTCGGCTCGGGGCTGGATTTCGTTCCGCCGAGGCCACTTGTTTATTCGGCTCGTGGCTGGATTTCGTTCCGCCGAGGCCGCTTGGTTATTCGGCTCGGGGCTGGATTTCGTTCCGCCGAGGCGGCTTGGTTATTCGGCTCGGGGCTGGATTTCATTCCGCCGAGGCCGCTTAGTTATTTGGCTCGGGGCTGGATTTTGTTCCGTCGAGGCCTTATGGTTTATTCAACTCGGGGTCGGGTTATGTCCCACCGAGTCGGCTTCTTTGGACTGGGGATGAAATATTCCCCCAGAGCCGTCTTCCTTCAGCTCGGGGTCGGGTTACGTCCCACCGAGTCGGCTTCTTTGGACTGGGGATATAATATTCCCCCAGAGCCGTCTTTCTTTCAGTTCGGGGTCGGGTTACGTCCCACCAAGTCGGCTTCTTTGGACTGGGGATGTAACATTCCCCCAGAGCCAAGTCTTTCTTTTAGCTCGGGGTCGGGTTACGTCCCACCGAGTCGACTTCTTTGGAATGGGGATGTAACATTCCCCCAGAGCCAAGTCTTTCTTTTAGCTCGGGGTCGGGTTACGTCCCACCGAGTCGGCTTCTTTGGACTGGGGATGAAATATTCCCCCAGAGCCATCTTCCTTCAGCTCGGGGTCGGGTTACGTCCCACCGAGTCGGCTTCTATTGGTCTGGGGAGGTGACATTCCCCCAGAACCAAATGTTCTTTTCAGCTCGGGGTCGGGTTACGTCCCACCGAGTCGGCTTCTTTGGACTGGGGATGAAATATTCCCCCAGAGCCAAGTCTTTCTTTTAGCTCGGGGTCGGGCTACGTCCCACCGAGTCGGCTTCTTTGGACTGGGGATGTAACATTCCCCCGAGCCAAGTCTTTCTTTTAGCTCGGGGTCGGGTTACGTCCCACCGAGCCGTCCTCTATTAGTCTGGGGATGTGACATTCCCCCAGAACTAAATGTTCTTCTCAGCTCGGGGTCGGGTTACGTCCCACCGAGTCGATCGTCATCAGCATAAGGGCAAAGCATTTGCTCCCCGGGTAGATATCGGGATCCTCGTTGACTGAGCACATGAAGGTGGCAGGAAAGACCAGATTTGCAGCCAAGACATTTTTCTCTGCTGTTCCTGGAGTGACCACCGACGGATTCATCGGCACACCATCTTTTTTTATAGTTCCCGGCATCAACTCGCAAACTCGTTGTTACCGAGAACTAGGGGATAGATGTTGATGGTGTTTGTTTTTAAGCACTATGATATTTAAGCAGCACGGGATGGGTAAAAGGGTAAATTCCCTTGTTGATCGAGATCATTAATACCAAACCGACCACAACAGGTAGAGACCGAGCACTTGATGATAGGTGACCGACCACTTTGGTTCAGATGACCGGACATTATCAGATCGACAACAGCATTCTCAGTTCAAATGACTATCATGACCGACCTCATGAAGACCGACCAGATAGCGGGATATGCTCCAGAAGATGACACTCTATTCTTACGGAAAAGGGATAAGTTGTCCTATTTTCAAGGGGAAAACTGGTGAGTCAGAGTCATAGTAGGATAAAGAAAGTAAAGGTAGTTTTGATTAGGAATCCTTATGGGAAAAGGGAATAGTTTTGACTAGGAATCCTTATGGGAAAAGGGAATAGTTTCAACTAGGAAATTCTTGTAGGAGAAGGAATCTGATTTCTACACTATTATAAATAGGAGGGTAGAGTGAGTGTATGGGGCATCAAATTCATTACCATCAAACTTGTAAAAAACAAGTAAAAAGTGGAGATCAAGATCATTATTGTGAGACTTGTAAACTAAAGAGAGAGCTGAGAAGCGTGTTTGAGTAATAAAAGTATCATCCTTTTTGCGCCCGTGGACGTAGGTCGGACCAAGATCCGCCGAACCACGTTAAAACTCCTTGTCGATTGGCGTATTTATCTGTCTTTTGCTAAATTTGCTTTTGGTCCCCCATAACCAAACAAATTCACTATTGAGGGAGGATTGTCTCGGGAGTAATATTCCCATATTGCCCTGAGACCAAAATCAGCCGTCAACACCTTGGTTGGTGTTAATTTTTTAACCTTGGTTAAGTTGAATTTTTGTATCTTGTGGTGTAGAGAAAAGATGCTCATATATCATAGTTTAAATAAAATACCATGGTTTGTTAAAAGGTTTGATTTTGGTTTTCTTGATTTTAATTATTAATAAAGCAAAAATTTTTGATACATACCTTTTTTGGCTCACTGCCTGTCGAGAAACAAGAAAAAAAAATACTCACCCTTTTCTGCCTCTTCACTGCCGAACAAGGGAAGAAAGAAAACTGATTTTTGCTCTCCAAAATTCAAGCCAAAATCTCACCAAAAAATTACCCATCTAGTTATCAAGAATATGGAATTAATCCTTAAGAGTTAAGGATCAATTTGTATGTTTGAAATGTAAATTTTTCTAGGGTTTAAGAGTTAAACCTTAGGGAAGTTTTTCTTGTCATTCTTGAGTGATCAAACCACCTTTTGGTCACAAAGATTTTTTCTTCAATAAGCTTGATTTGGTGGAGATAGAAGAAATTCAAAGATTTAAAGGGCTTGGATGCAAACCTTCTCAAATTGGCAAGGATTAAAAGCTATCGTAGGTAAATTTATTTTATAAATTTATTGTTGGGTTGTTGTTGTTGGAAAAATTATTTATGGAATTGTTGGATAATTATAAGCATGTATGTGAGGAATTTTTAAGCATTAAAGCGTATAGAAAATTAATGTATGGATGATATATTGATTTTATATGCTTCGTTTATATTTGACAATTGTTGGAGAATATTTTGATGCTTGGATTAATTTATTAAGTGTTGATAAATTTATTAAAGTGTTTAGAATATTTATTTAAGCTTATGGGAATTATATTGATGCATGAAAAAATTAATATATGATGATATATGATTTTTAGTGCATTAGAATAATTTTAAGTTTATGGAAATAAATATTTTAATATATATTTTCAGGGTATTGCCGAAAAAAAAAATTGCTCGGGATTTGATCTCGCGCGTGTTCCGCTGCACTCGGCATATCCGTTCCTCTGTAACATCTTCACCACTCACCCACACTCACACCCATCCTACTACCCTGCTTGCACACACGCCCCATATTTTATTTTCTTTTTTGTGGCTTTTGTTTTATTTCTTTTCCTATTTTTGTTTTTTGATTGTATGCAGCTGTTATTGTGGCTGATGTAATGTTATGTTATTGTCTTTTGGTGTTTGTTGGTGATGTTTCTCTCAAGTTATGGTGTATTTTTTTTAAGTTTGTTATGCTTCTAGTTTGTTGTGTTGGTGGATTCTTGATAATAGTTTTATTGAGATATTTTCTACTATGGTGGTTTGTTGGTACACTCTTGGTGGTGTTATGCCGTGGTAGATTGATGTATGGTTCTTCGAGGGCCTAGACGGGGACTATTTCTGAGGTGATCCGGGCTGTTTCCCTCTCGACGATGAAGCTTATCCCCCATCGTCTCACTGGCCGACCTTGATCCCTGTTATTTTGAGGTCATATCTAGTATTCAGAGTTTGTCTCGATTTGGTACCGCTCTCGCGGCCCGCACCGAAACAGTATTTAGATTTTGGATCCTGGAGTCAGAGTAGTTTGAAGGAGTAACTTTGATAGAATTTTGCTATCTTTTTAATTTTTTCCTTCTAAGGGTAATTTCTATGTATCATTTAGTACTTTTATAATGTTAGTTTTATTATTGGATCTTGTCTAGTTAGATTTAGGATTTTGTTATATTATTTCATTACTCGGTTCTACTTTATTTCTTTTTCGTTAAGGTTTTAATATTCACCCGCTCTAAATTGAGGAAGGTTACTATGACAATACCATAATTTTTTTTTTATACAACACATTATGATCCAAAGGCGTGAACTTATTAGCGTGAGCTTTTTTTTTTGTTATGAGATATCAATACTGAATTGAATTTATTATTTTATACTTATTTTGTATTATTTGGTGCGTCATAATTAAGCTTAATTTTCAGGCTATCCTATACATATTATAGCTTGCCCGGATGTAATCTAGTCTTTTAATGCAGGTACTGTTTTCTTTCTAAATTCACATCTTTGGTGAATTCTTTTCTAGATCGGGGTCACATGTATAAGACCTGTTAGGGTTGGTGTTCGGGGCATCAATCTGAATTGTATTTATGTCCGATTCATGAATATATATGAACAATTCATTTTTCCATAATATTACTTATTTATGGTTACACCTCTTGTTTTTATATACGTATTTGATCTAATATCGATTAGATTGAAATTAGATCCGATTTAGTGATATGTATATATATTAGACAAAGATCCAAGGATTTACAACGTAGTGCGCAATTACAACGTAATTTGTAATTGATATTGGGAAGTGTCACTATAAGTTGTATATTCTCAAATAAAGTTCCTGGTCAAGATTTACTGACACGGGTCGGTTAGTAAAATCCGTTGAGACCAGTACATGTCGTATATAGAGACTTGATCCGATGGTTTATCCCAATGAACCATGAGTCTTGGGAGACTCGTATAGACGTGTATGTGTTTATTTGATAAACACTGAACGTCTCACCGAATATTTCCTAATAGATGGTACACTAACGTCAATATGAATCTTCTTGA
Source organism: Zanthoxylum bungeanum (assembly GCA_019454045.1). NCBI lineage: Eukaryota > Viridiplantae > Streptophyta > Magnoliopsida > Sapindales > Rutaceae > Zanthoxylum > Zanthoxylum bungeanum. Next base: position 87,503 of record SKCR01027459.1, on the reverse strand, counting down.
ATGGAGTAACATAATGGTCCTTCGACTTGAGATATCATTATGGATATATGAGACATCCTCCACACTTTGATGGCAGTCACGTCACCAATCTATTTAGATCAGACCTCCGCATGTTCGTTGGGTGTGGACTCATGCTCATGATATCATGTGAGTATCAGATAGAATCTGTCGGTCCTGTGTACATGGCATAAATATCATGTACATGTTTGCGATCTGGTAAATCCATGGTCGTAGTATACTTCGGAAGCGAGTTCCAAGAGTTATTTAGAGATCGTAAATTTATATGTCGCCTATATTATACCTTAGGGATTTGAAGTTCAAATCTATATCCCCAGTATAATATCGATAGTCTGTGACAGATGGATTATATGTATGCAATGACCTCGACTTGCATAGTTTAGTGAGATTATTTGTGGTCTGTTGGGGTCACACACAGCAGAAGCACGGTTCGAGCGAAATCTCAATTTGAAAACTTTTAAAGTTACCGAATAAATTATTCGATATCGTATATCTATAATTTATTCATTATAACTAAACATATTATTCGATATCATATAGAAATATAATTAATAATGAAAATATTAGGAAACTTTCACGGAAACGATTTTCCGCAAAATAACATAAAACGCATTTTAGTCGAACCGACCAACCGAGACCACACAGGGGCTGCCCAGGTCAGCTTCAATGGTATTTGGTCAGTTCATGGGCCGCCTAAATAGTGACCGATTCACTGTTTTAGCAGCCGTTACCCGGTAAGCTCAAAAACTCACCTGGTAATGTCGTTTTTCACCATTTTCACTTATTTTCACTCCGAAATAATTTCCGGAAATTATGCTAACACTCAATATGTATCCAAAACATCCAAATGACATATTTTTCATCATAAAAATAATAGATTTTTCAGATCTGATCTGGACAGAAAAACAACACCTATTTTATATTTAAATCCAATTTTCACAAGATTAATCAAATTAATCTTACACCGATTAAGTCCCACCATCATGAAATATCTCTAGAATAATTCTAGGTTATTTTAGAGTGGCTCAACAACTCTAGAATGGCAACCAAGTCGTCCAACAATAAATTGAACTCAAATTACATTAATCTAGTTCAAAGTATACTTACACATGCTTCTAGCCACTCAAACCATCATCTAAATGAAAAAGCCCAAATTTTAAGAAACCAAAAGAAACCCTACAACTATTGTAGAAGCTCAAGAACATCAAAATAATTTTACAAGCTAAAGGAAATTAAAGCTTACCTCACAAAACTTCAAAAATCCCTAAGCTTGTTCTTGATTATTTTTTTTATTATTTTTTTTTTGATTTTTCTTTTTTTTTCTTTTATTTTGTCTCTCAAAAATTTGGAAGCCATTATTGAAGGCTACATTTGGTCACACCCTTGCCAAAGGAAAAAGAAAATTTTTTGTTTCCATTTTGCCAAAAGTGGCTTGAGAAGTTTATAAAAAATTTCGTCATGTTATGTTTTAATTTTAATCATATTAAAATACTTGGTGATAAAGCCAACACTTGGCTCAATCAAAAACATTTATAATATTAAACAACAAATAGGCTTGTTACATTTGTAAAGGAAAAAGTAAATTGTCTAATACATTAATTAGATCAATTATTTATTTACTTTTAAAGTGTCATGCCATCATTAATAATAAATGTGTATCTAATCTAATTATGTATCGAATACAAATACACATTAGAATGACCAAAATTTTCCCGACATGTGTAAATTCAGTTACCGATTAAAAGATTCGAATTAACTAATTTAATCCAATAATATATTATGAATAATGATGAGCGGAAAATATATCATTATTTACTGCCCCTTTTACTTAATATTTTGTATAGTTTCTCGAGTTTTATGAATGTTTTGATGTGTTTTAGTTTATTTTCCAGATAAAATAAAATCTTGACTTAATAGAATCAATCAGGACGAAATATTGAACAAATAAAGGCAAAAACTGGACTTGACATTTTGATTTTGTCGATTGGAAACTTGAAATGGCGTTCTAATGAAGTACAATTTCAAAATTTCAACTTTGCGCAATTGTCGTATTTTGGCCATAACGTTTTACTCCGATATCGGATTGAGGTGATTCAAGTTCTAGATTGAAGAAGACTCAAATATATACAACTTTGAAGTTCATAATAATTTCGAATTCTGAATTTTCCATGACAAAAATTGATAAAATATTCGGAAGTGTGTTATGTGTAATTTTAAGTCATTTTCAAAAATAAAAATAAAAATAAAATAAATAATCAAACTTCCACCAAACATGGAGGATTTTGTGTCATGTTTGGTGCCATATTTGATGCCATGTTTGGTGGAGCAATTGATGGAGAAATTGATGGAAGCATTTAGATTTGTCTATAAATTGGTGGAAGCCTTTAGATTTGCCTATAAATATCAAGCTAAACTTTGTAAATTTTTCATGCTTTCTTTGGAGGAATTTCTCCATGAAAACCTAAAGGAAAGTGTCTTGTATATTTATTTAAATTTCTTGTATTTTCTTTTTATTTAATTAATAAAATTTTGTGTGTTTTCATTTACAACATGAGCATGTAATCTCATTCTGCTGGGGTGAAAATGTGAAACTTTTAATATAATAAATTAGATTAATCTCTCTTATTTTAATTAAAATTTGGATTAATTAGTTTCTGCCTATATGGCCCGTTTAGGTGACAATCTTATTTACCGCCTATATGGTCGGTTTTACATTTCAGACATAGTTTCCGCCTATATGGTCGATTTAGGTAATAACCTTGTTACAACCTATATGGTCGATTGGATTTAATTGAGACAAATGGAATTACCGCATTTATGGTCTTGTTAAATATAATTAATTAATCGGTAACATTGACTATAAGGGAGATTTCTAATTTTGAAATATTAAAAGTGGATCCTTTAACCCCCAGCATTTTCTTTCATTATTGTAATTTTACTTTTATTTATCTCCAAGTTATTTTTTTATGATGTTTTTTTTTATTTAAGTGTTTAGTAATCCTAAGTATGTTTTGTAACTAAACATATTATCTGGGGTTGTGATGAATTCCAATATCACTGGTTTATAAGGGGTTATTTTACGGTTTGGGTAATATAAAGGTTTAATTATTGAGCCTTAGTCTTAATGCTTCTTGTTAACTGGCCATTAATAAGATTGATCTGGTAAACTTAAAATGAAGTTGGAAAATAGATTTTTGGTTTAAGTCCCTAGACTCAATAGCCCACGATATCTCTTAAGGATAGATAACCCTTAATAGATTTTGTTACATGATATGAATATACCTTTCGGGCGAGGATAGCCATAATTGGAACTTAATCTTAATGAATTCAGGTAACTTGGTTGACATAGGAATATGATTAATTGAGTTATATTGGGTATTTTTATCTGACCATCGGAAGAGGCTTTTCATAAATTCGTGTTCCAGGTTAGTAAACCAATATATTACACAAACGTGAAATAATTACTTCATCTTTCAAAGATATTGGAAGAATTCACAACCCTAGATAATTTAATAATATTGATTTTACCTTTAATTCACTTTCGTACTGTTTTATTTACTTATTTTAGTTTTAAGTCACCATCCAATCAAACCACAAATCTATTAGATACTCGTAAACATTTGACTTCATAAATTAATAGCTTAGGTATTAAGTCATCGTGGGATCGATATATTTTATACTACTTGAACGATATGTGCGCTTGTGTTATACGTGTGTGACAACGTGGTCAAGTTCTTGGCGTTGTTTTCGGAGACTTATTTATCTTTCACTATTAATTTTGGGGTTAGATACCTTTACTTGTGTCTAATTATTTTTATTTATTATTTTTGTTTTCTTGTGTTTCAGGTTCTCAGATACTATATGAGACGAACCAGAAGCTTTGAAATCTGACCGCTTGACCCAGAGATTGAAAAAACCATCAGACAGTTGAGAAGGGAAAGGCGAGAAGGTCAAGAAGCAATCATCAACATGAAACATGAACCTTTAGAAGTTGCACCACCAATTCTCATTCGAGATAGAACTATTCTGGTGGTTGACGGCTTCATTTCTTGTATTGTACTTCCTCCCTTATCGAAAAATGCGTGTGGCATTAAAACATGCATTCAGATGATACAGTAGTCAGTTCAGTTTTGGGGGATGCAACAGAAGATCCTAATGCCCACATCAGTAACTTCCTGGAAGTTTGCGTCACTTTCAACTACAACCGAGCAGTTGAAGAAGCAAATGCGTGTGACATTAAAACAAGCATTCAGATGATACAGTAGTTAGTTCAGTTTGGGGGGATGCAACTGAAGATCCTAATGCCCACATCAACAACTTCCTGGAAGTTTGTGGCACTTTCAACTACAACCGAGCGGCTGAAGAAGCAATGAGACTACGTGTTTTCCCTTATTCCTTGAAAGACAGAGCTAAGGCTTGGCTACATTCACTACCAGCAGGTTCCATCACAACTTGGAACACTTTAGCCACCAAATTCCTTGCAAAGTACTTTCCTCCAGCCAGAACTACAAAACTGAGGAATGACATCACATCATTTGTGCAACATGATTCAAAATCCATCTGCGAAGCTCGGGAAAGATACAAGGATTTGCTCAGAAAATATCATCACCATGAAATTGCAAAGTGGCTACAAGTCCAAACCTTCTATAATGAACTTTCTGGACTGATGAGAACCACAATTGATGCTGCTGCTGAATGAGCTTTAATGGCAAAAGGAGAAGATCAGGCTTGAGACTTAATTGAAGAAATGGCCAACAATAATTCATTATGGCCAACAGAAAGGAGCATGATCCAACGAATCGCATGAATTTATGAAGTTGGATCCAACACAACAATGAATGCCAAGATGCATCTGATTTGCAAAAATCTGGAAACTCTTAACATGAAAGTTAATGCTGGATCCATAAGTTCACCATATGGAGGAGCACCAGAGTCAGAATCTTCCAACCAACAAGATGAGACGGTGAATTATGTCAACAATTTCAACAGACAGTGGAATAATCCATATTCCAACACCTACAACCCAGGGTGGAGGAATCATCCCAATTTCGCATGGAGCAACAATTCAAGGCAAAAGAACAATCCACCACATGGATTCCAACAACAAAAAAAAGGCCAGAAGTATGAGAAAGAACCAGAATTGAAAGAATGGTTTGCAGAGATATTCAAAAAGCAAGAAGCAAAATACGATGTTTTAGCAGCTATGGTTCAAAATCAAGTAGCACTGAATCAAAGCCATTCAGCTTCTATTAAAACAATGGAGAATTAAATGGGACAATTGGCCAATGCTCAGAGTTACAGACCGTCAAGTAACCTTCCTAGCAACACAGAACCAAATCCAAGAAACAGATGGAATGAGCAATATCAAGCCATTACTTTGAAAAGCGGTACTGAAATCAACAAAGATGTTGGAATCAAGGCATCCATTAAGGAAGTTCCAAAAGAAACAGAGCCACAGATGGAGGAAAAATAAGTAAAAGAAAAAGATCAAGAAAGATTCACTCCACCTCCACATTTTCTACAACGTCTCCATAAAAACAAACTGGACAAGCAGTTTGCTAGATTTCTAGAGGTCTTCAAAAAGCTGCATATCAACGTTCCATTTACAGAAGCTTTGGAACAAATGCCCGGCTATGTTAAATTCATGAAAGACATTCTGTCACAAAAGCGGAGATTGGGAGATTATGAGACATGAGCATTGACAGAAGAATACAACGCCATCATTCAGAGGAAACTTCCCCCAAAGTTGAAAGATCCTGGCAGTTTCACTGTCTCATGCACCATTGGAGAACATTACATTGGTAAAGCTTTGTGTGATTTAGGTACTATTATTAATTTGATGCCTTTTTCGATTTACAAGAAACTGTAAATTGGAGAAGCAATGCCCACCTCAGTCTCTCTGCAACTTGCTGATAGAATGCTCGTATTTCCAAGAGGTGTAGTTGAAAATATGGGTGTTCATAGGGTCGGGTCGACCCGCGATCCGACCCGCGACGACCCGACCCGACCCGGTCGGGTTTATAAAATTTAAATTCTAATTTCGGGTCTGACCCGACCCGACCCGAAAGGTCGGATCAGGTCACGGGTTTTGGGCAGCAAATTCAGGTTTGACCCGACCCGACCCGATGTAAAATATATTATAATTATAATATATATTTTTAATGGTTTAATTGTGATGAGAAAGTCTTGTGGCTGGAGTGGCAAAGTTTCTCCTTGGTCTTGAAGTAGTGCCAAGTTCGAATCCCACCATCACAATTCTAAATTTTATTTTTTCCTTCTTTTCCAAAAAAAAAAAATATTGTTGCTTCTGGTGGGTTTCGAACTTGTGATAAGATACAAATTTATCCTAGATTTTGCCATCTCAACCACACATATATGTTGTAAATTTTGTATCAACAAAAATATAAAATATATATTATGTTCACTGCAGATTATGCAACCTGACCCGACCCGCGCGGGTCAACTCCTTAAATTTCGGGTTTCAGGTCAAAATACCTGAATGACCCGACCCGATCGGGTCAAAAAAAATTAAAAAACCCGACCTGACCCGACCCGTGAACACCCCTAGTTGAAGATGTGCTAGTCAAATCAAAGTCGACAAACTCATTCTCCCAGCAGATTTCATTATCCTTGACATGGAAGAAGACAAAGATGTACCTATCATCCTTGGGAGACCATTATTGACTACATGTCGAACTGTTATTGATGTACAAAAAGGAGAACTAACCATGAAAGTGCAGGACCAAGAAATTACCTTCAATGTTTTCAAAGCCATGAAATTCCCGAGTGATGAAAATGAAGAGGAATGTTTCAGAATTGATGTTGTTGATAGTATCATCCTGGATACGGATGCAATGCCACTTCCCAAAGATAAACTTGAAGCTTGCATCACCAACATGACTGACAGCAAGCTAGATGATGAAATTATGGTATGTATCAACTATCTTGACAGACCATTTCGCTTCAAATCAACACCACAGGTGGAAAGTTTGGAATTACTGAAAAATTAGTGAATCAAGCCTTCGATTGAAGAACCACCGCAGCTGGAGCTAAAGCTACTTCCGAGCCATCTCAGGAATGCATTCTTAGGAAACACTTCTGATTTACCTGTGATTATTTCTTCATCGCTAACATTGGAACATAAAGAAAAATTACTGAGAGTGTTATGAGAACACAAGAAAGTCATTGGCTGGACTATAGCAGACATTCAAGGCATTAGTCTATCATTTTACATGCATAAGATTCTGATGAACGATGAGTCATATGCAATGTGTGCCAAAGAAATGAAGAATTACTGCAGTCACAAATGAAAAGAATGAGTTGATTCCAACAAGAACAGTGACTGGATGGAGAGTATGCATGGACTACAGGAAGCTGAACAAATGACAAGGAAATATCATTTCCCGTTAACATTCATTGACCAGATGCTAGATAGACTGGCGGGACATGAGTTATATTATTTTCTGGACGAATATTCAGGGTACAATTAGATTTCCATTGCCCCAGAAGATTAGGAGAAAACCACGTTTACATGTCCGTATGGTACTTTTTCTTTCCGCAGGATGCCATTTAGACTATGTAATGCTCCTGCCATATTTCAACGTTGCATGATGGCCATCTTCTCAGACATGCTGGAACAAAGTATGGAGATTTTCATGGATGATTTCTCTGTGTTTGGAGACTCTTTCGACCACTGCTTGTGAAATCTGGAAAATGTGTTACAAACATGCGAAGATACCAATCTGGTACTCAACTGGGAGAAGTGCCACTTCATGGTGCAGGAAGGCATTGTGCTGGGACATCGGATCTCACAAAAGGGAATTGAGGTAGACAAATCAAAGATCGAGAAAATTGAAAAATTACCTCCACCAACATCTGTCAAAAGGATTCAGAGTTTCCTCGGACATGCATACTTTTACAGGAGATTTATCAAAGATTTCTAAAAGATTGCTAAACCTCTATGCAATCTTCTAGAGAAATATGTGTCTTTCAACTTCACCAAAGAATGCCATGAAGCTTTTGAGATCTTAAAACAGAAGCTGATCTCTGCCCCCATCATAGTAGCACCAGATTGGACTCTTCCATTTGAGGTGATGTGTGATGCTAGTGATTTTACTGTAGGTGCAGTTTTGGGACAACGCAAAGCAAAAATTTTCCATACCATTTACTACTCAAGCAGAACTCTGAATGAAGCTCAACTCAACTACACAACCACTGAAAATGAGTTGCTTGCAATTGTATTTGCTTTTGATAAATTCTGCTAATATCTGCTGGGTCCCAAAGTGGTGGTCTACACATATCATTCAGCAATCAAATTTTGATCGCGAAGAAAGATGCCAAACCTAGATTGATCCGTTGGGTGCTTCTACTGTAAGAATTTGACGTGGAGATCCGAGATAGGAAAGAGATAGAAAATCAAGTGGCAGATCACTTATCGAGGCTCGAGAATGGAGAAACAGCTGGCAATGAATTGACAATCAAAGAAACTTTTCCAGATGAACAGTTGTTTGCCATGAAACAACAATATGTCTCTGGGTATGCTGACTATCTGAACTACATAGTATCGAGAAAATGGCCGTTGGAATGGACATGTCAGCAACGAAAGAAGTTCTTCAAAGAAGTCAAGCACTATGTCTGGGATAAGCTGTACTTGTTCAAACGTTGTGCTGATCAATTACTGAGGCGTTGTGTTCCACATGAGGAGGTCAATAGTGTCTTATAGCACTGTCATTCATCACCATACGGCGGACACTTCGGCTGAAATAAAACTACAGCCAAAGTCCTACAATCAGGTTTGTTCTGGCCCACTATGTTTAAAGATACTTACTTATTTGCTCTTCAATGTGACAGGTGCCAGAGAACGGGGAATATTTCGAGAAGAAATGAAGGACCTTTGCAAAACATTCTGGAAGTGGAGATATTTGATGTATGAGGGATTGATTTTATGGGACCTTTTGTTCCATCATTCGGAAACATGTACATACTGGTTGCAGTAGACTACGTATCAAAATGGGTTGAAGAAATTGCACTGCCATCAAATGATTCAAAAGTGGTGATAAAATTCCTTAAAAAGAATATTTACACTTGCTTCGGAACACCTCGGGCAATTATCAGTGATGGTGGCACACATTTTTACAACAGATATTTCGACGTACTTCTATCAAAATACGGAGTTACTCATAAAGTTGCCACTGCTTACCATCCGTAGTCAAATGGACACGTTGAAGTTTCAAACAGGGAGATCAAAAGAATCTTGGAGAGAACCGTTGGATCAACAAGGAATGACTGGTCTAAAAAACTGGATGACGCATTATGGAACTATCAGACAGCTTACAAGACACCCATTGGTATGTCCCTATATCGAATGGTGTTTGAGAAAGCGTGTCATCTGCCAGTGGAGCTTGAACACAAAGTGTATTGGGCATTAAAGAATTTAAATCTTGATCTACAAGCAGCAGGAGAAAAACGGCTCCACCAACTCAACGAATTGGAGAAATTTCGCCTACAAGTCTATGAGAATGCCAAACTGTACAAAGAAAATACGAAGAAATGGCATGATAAAAAAATAGTGCACAGACAACTGAAGCCAGGGCAGCAAGTGTTGTTATACGATTCACGGTTGAAACTTTTCCCTGGAAAGCTGAAATCAAAGTGGTCAGGTCCATTTATGATTACTCAGGTGTTACCCTACGGAGTTGTTGAGATATACAATCCCAAATCCAACAATACATTCAGGGTAAACAGCCAGAGTGTCAAGCACTACTGGGGAGAATCATTTGCGCGACAAAAAAAAAGTGTTACACTTTCAGATCCAGCCTAACGTTCGGGCAGTCATGTCTAGCTAACGACGTTAAACTTATCGCTAGCTGGGAGGCAACCCATGCAATTCGTGTATATATTCAGATTCGGTGTGTTTTATTTTTGTGTGTTTAATGTATGAGGTAAAGTCACATTTCAGATTGGAAGAAGTTCTCGCAAATCTTCACAAGCAATTTCTTTCTCTCCCTCAGAACTCTCTGATGAAAGTCTACAAAGCTCGCTTGGAATGAATGAGACTTCTGATGATCAAAGGTATTCTTAATGACATTCGTTGGTTAATTGAAGCACATGTCCGAATGGCAGGTGAGTCATCTGACTCTTTTGTTTCACATCTGTCTGGTTTAGGAAGAAGCACCTATGCTAAAAAGAGAAGAGCTAAAAGAATGGGTGTTTGATATAAATGTGCACGTATGACATGTAATACTCGTTGTCGTTCTTTAGGAATAATGTCTGATAACCGTGAAGATAAAATTAAATTCATTAAGGATAACTTGAGTAATGAGTCCTTAGATGACATATCTAAGACTCTTGAGACGTATTCCAGTTGATATGTACATCATGCAATTCACATGTTATATACAAAATTCAGAAAAGAAAGACAACATTTAAGTCTCGGGAATCTGACTTTAAAAGACCTTGTTTGCCAATTTATAAGAAAATTAGATATGAAGCTTGTCCCTGACGCATAGCATCATTCAAGCTGTTACTTCCTGTAAATATTATTTTCTTTGTATTTATCTAATAATTGTGATTTGTTTATTTTCTCTGACAGGATCCATATTTTTTAAATTTCACGATATATTTTACTGTTTAGCTAATAACTATCATTTGGCAGGTACTAGCACTATTATTACTCACCCTTTTTCAGGTTCTATAAATTCAGCTCATCATTGCATTCTTGAAGACATCTAGAGTTGAGAAATAAAAAAAATGGAAGCCAATTCAAGAAGACGAGTTGTAAATATTTGTGTGTTTTGTTGTACTAGTGCTGGTTCTAAACCAGAATTCGTAGCGGCAGCACAAGAATTGGGTCGAGTCATAGCTGAAAGGAATATGCACCTAGTATATGGTGGTGGCAATCTTGGACTAATGGGGTATGTTTCAAGGGCCGTACAGGAAAGAGGTAGTCAAGTTCTGGGAATCATCCCAAAATCTTTGGCAGAGGCGAATCTTATATGACCATCAAACGGAGAGGAATTTATCGTACCAGGTATGTCTGAACGACTGGTAGAAATGATTAACTGTGATGATGCTTTTATTGCTTTGCCAGATGGCTTGGGTACGATGAAGGAAATTTTTATAGTACTATCTTGGGCGAACTTGAACATACACCAGAAATCGATTGGACTGTTTAATGCTGATGAATTTTATGATTTTCTTTGTGTGTTTCTTAATGATGCCCGGAGAAATGGGTTTGTGTCGAAGCCTGTAAAAGATATCCTCTTCACTGCCAGAACTGCCAATGATTTAATTGACCAACTTTTAGCCTTTGAACCACAAATTGATCCTATCATTTCCAAGATTAATTGGTCTGATAATGATCGTAGTAAGAAGCGTCGGATAAATCTAGATTTTAACCTTTAATTTTCTTTCTAGATGTAGAATTTCAGCTAACCAGGTACTGTCTTCTAAACTCTTCTTCTTCTTTTTAAGATATTGGGGACAATGTCTCAATTAGGTTTGGGGGTGGGGAATAATTGACTAGTATCTTGTATTTATTTTTCGTTGTGTTGTTTTTATTTGATTTTTAGTCAAAATTTTTCAAAAATTCAAAAAATAAAAAATTTTAAAAAAAAAATTTATTTTGTGTTTTTGTGTTTTTAACTTGACTAATCAGGTAAAATTGGTGTGAGATAGCTATGTAAGGAATTTCCACTCCTGAGACGTGTTTCAACATATTTTGTAACAAGTTAATTTTTGTTTATTTCCTTTTCAATTATTTAATTTGTGAATTCTCCATAATACTGACTAAATTGGATCTTCATATGCTCAGTTGACAGGTATTATCAACATGCATGGTAACATACGACCATGAGTTGTAAGTACAAAGTTTGTAATATTCAGTGCTCTAGTTTTATTGAATGAAGCATCTAAAAAAAAGCAATGCAAAAAAAAAAAAAACATCTGAGATCTGAGTAATTAAGTCCGTAGGGGTGTTTTAACACCTAGTGCTCTAAAGCCAACTGGTTTGGGAGTCACTGACCTAAAGCTCGCTACATGGATTAAAGATGTTATAAAAAAAATATCTGAAATCCGAGTAATTAAGTCTGTAAGGGTGTCTTAACACCTAGTGCCCTAAAGCCAATTGGCTTGGGAGTCACTGACCCAAAACTCGCTACATGGATGGAAGATATTATAAAAAAAAAAAAGATATCTGAAATCCGAGTAATTAAGTCTGTAAGGGTGTCTTAACACCTAGTGCCCTAATGCCAATTGGCTTGAGAGTTACTGACCCAAAGCTCGCTATATGGATGGAAGATATTGTATATAAATAAATAATAAAAAAAAAATCCATTGCCAAAAAAAATGTGTGAATTATGATATAACTTTAGGACAAAAATATTACTCTCTTTTCAACTACACTTATGAATATTGTGGGCACGATGATTTGATTAATACCTTGTTGGTTGTGTATATGAAGAATGGTAAAAATAATCGGAGAATTTACTTATTTGGTAATTTAGAAAGAAAGAAAACAACTACTAACTTGGATAAGAAGTTTCACTTGTTTAGTCACTAACTTGTTTATTCTCTTTTCTCTTGTCTTTTTTGCTTTTGTGTGCATTAGATTGACGTTCGTGGGTATCGTCACTGTAAGCCTTCACGAGACTACAACTCGTCCACTAGGGACACCTGAGAGTTTAAAGGCTTGTTGCATACGCTAAATGCAACTGTGATCCCTACGAAAGTGGCTTAGTTTAATTTTAATTGTTTGTTGCATTTTATTTTGTTGTTTTGCTCGAGGACTAAAAAATATTAGGTTTGGGGGTGTGATGAGCGGAAAATATATCATTATTTATCGCCCATTTTACTTAATATATTGTATAGTTTCTCGAGTTTTATGAACGTTTTGATGTGTTTTAGTTTATTTTGCAGATAAAATAAAATCGGGACTTAATGGAATCAATCAGGACGAAATATGGAACAAATAAGGGCAAAAACTGGACTTGACATTTTGATTTTGGAAACTTGAAATGGCGTTCTAACGAAGTACAATTTCAAAATTCCAACTTTGCGCAATTGTCGTATTTTGGCCATAACTTTTTACTCTGATATTGGATTGAGGTGATTCAAGTTCCAGATTAAAGAAGACTCAAAGATCTACAAATTTAAAGTTCATAATAATTTTTAATTCTGAAGTTGCAATGCCCGAAATTGATAAAATATTCAGAAGTGTGTTATGTGTAATTATTTAAGTCATTTTCAAAAAAAAAAAAATTGTCAAACTTCCACCAAACATGCTTGCATGTTTGGTGGAGGATTTGGTGCCATGTTTGGTGCCATGTTTGATGCCATGTTTGGTGTCATGTTTGGTGGAGCAATTGGTGGAGAAATTGGAGGAAACCTTTAGATTTGCTTATAAATATCAAGCTAAACTTTGTAAAATTTTCATGCTTTCTTTGGAGGAATTTCTCCATGAAAACCTAAAGGAAAGTGTCTTGTATATTTATTTAAGTTTTCTTGTATTTTCTTTTTATTTAATTAATAAAATTTTGTGTGTTTTCATTTACAGCATGAGCAGGTAATCACATTCCGCTATGGTGAAAATGTGAGACTTTTAATATAATAAATTAGATTAATCTCCCTTATTTTAATTAAAAATTGGATTAAATAGTTTCCGCCTATATGACCGGTTTAGGTGACAATCTTATTTTACCGCCTATATGGTCGGTTTTACATTTCAGCCATAGTTTCCGCCTATATGGTCGGTTTAGGTAATAACTTTGTTACCACTTATATGGTCGGTTGGATTTAATTGAGACAAATGGAGTTACCGCCTTTATGGTCTGGTTAAATATAATTAATTAATCAGGGAGATTTATAATTTTGAAATATTAAAAGTGGATCCTCTAACCCCAATATTTTCTTTCATTATTGTAATTTTACTTTTATTTATCTCCAAGTTATTTTTTATGATGTTTTTTTTTATTTAAGTGTTTAGTATTCCTAAGTATGTTTTGTAACTAAACATATTATCTGGGGTTGTAATGAATTTCAATATCACTGGTTTATAAGGGGTTATTTTACGGTTTGGGTATTATAAAGGTTTATTTATTGAGCGTTAGTCTTAATGCTTCTTATTAACTGGCCATTAATAAGATTGATCTGATAAACTTAAAATGAACTTGGAAAAGAGATTTTAGATTTAAGGCCCTAGACTCAATAGTCCACGATCTTCCTTAAGGATAGATAACTCTTAATAGATTTCCTTACAAAATAAGAATATATCTGTCGGGCGGGGGTAGCCATAATTGGAACTTAATCTTAATGAATTCAGGTAACTTGGTTGACATATGAATATGATTAATTGAGTTATATTGGGTATTTGTATCTGACCATCGGAAGATGCTTTTGCATAAATTCGTGTTTCATGTTAATAAACTAATATATTACACAAACTTGAAATAACTACTTCATCTTTAAAAGATATTGAAAAAATTCACAACCCTAGATAATTTAATAATATTGATTTTACCTTTAATTCACTTTCGTATTGTTTTATTTACTTGTTTTAGTTTTAAGTCACCATCCAATCAAACCACAAATCTATTAGATACTCGTGAACATTTGAATTCATAAATTAATAGCTTAGGTATTAAGTCCTCGTGGGATCGATACATTTTATACTACTTGAACGATACGTGCGTTTGCGTTATATGTGTGTGACAACGCCGGTCAAATAATCAGTATTATTCATAACGTGTTGCCCAAGTGCACAACGAGTACACTTTATATTGTGGTACTCTCTAAGTTCATATTTATCTGTCACAAAATCCAATTCCTTGTCCATAATTCACCCACTCTTAAATTATGATGACCACAAATAATCTCGTTGAACTATGCAAGTCAAGATCTTCGCATACGTATAATCATTTCATCACAGACTATCCATATCATACCAGGGATATTGATACAAACATCAAATCCATGTGGTATAATATATTCGACTTATTAATTTACAATCTATAAATAACACTAGGAACTCACTTCCGCAGTGTACCACGGCCAGAGATTTACTAGATCTCAAATACATGCAAGATACATATGACTTGTACACCGTCGGGACTGACAGATTCTATCTTGATACACACCAATGAACAGGCGGAGGTCTGACCTAAATAAGTCGATGACACGACTTTCATCAAATTGTGGAGGATAACTCATAAATCCACCGTGGTATCTCAAATCTAAGAACCATTATGCTACTCGACTCGAGAAGATTCATATTGACGTTGGTGTACCATCTATTAGGAAATTTTCGATGAGTCGTTCAGTGTTTATCAAATAAGTACCTACACATCTATATGAGTCTCCCGAGACTCATAGTTCATTAGGATAAACCATCAGACCAAGTCCGAATATATGAAATATACTGGTCTCAGCGGATTTTACTAACCGACCTATGTTAGTAAATCTTGACCAGAAACTTTATTTGAGAATATACAACTTATAGTGCCACTTCCCAATATTAATTACAAATTACGTTGTAATTGCGCACTACATTGTAAATCTCAAGGTCTTTGTCTAATATATATATTTATCACTAAACCAAATTTAGTTTCAATCTAATCGATACTAGATCGAATACTATATAAAAGACAAGAGGTGTAACCATTAATAGTAATATTATGGAAAAATAAATTATTTGTATTCATAGATTGGTCATAAATACAATCCGGATTGGCACTCTGAGCACCAACCCTATCATGTGTTGGGGTTTTGGGCAAAATATCCGGTTTACGCAGTGAAATGCGGAAAAATCAAATTTTCCTATTTCTTTAATTTTTCTTGGGTAATTAAAATAAACTTATTTATTTTAATCACTCAATAATAAAAAAACATAAATTTTTAACCCAGAAATCATAATTTCAGTAAATTACCATAAGACCCCAAAACTTTCCATTTTAATCATTTTAGTCCTAAGTTGTTCAAAACAAACTTAGGTGATTTCCAATCACAACTAAAATGATTTGTACATCAAATATACATTAAAAACATAATTCTGAAAAAATTTCCAGATTTTTTAGTAATTCTAGAAATGCCCCAAAACTTTACATTTTGATCATTTTAGTCCTAATTTGTCAAATACATAATTAGGTGATTCAAAATCACTATCAAAATGATTTATACATGTCTTATACATGAAAAAACAAATTACAATTCAAGAAAACAATTTTCCCTAAATTTCCGAGAGGTCCCTCAAGTTTCCAAGAATTATATTTTAGTCCAAATTGGTTCAAAACCATTCAAGATCAAGTCCAATCAACACCAAAATTAATATGCATCATATAAACATCATTAATTAATATGAAAAGCCTCAAATTTGGAGAGGGTTATGAACCCTAATTTTACAATTTTCTCAAATTGACAAATTACACCAAATTAAACAAAATTCAATACTTTAATTCAATCCTTTCCACACCAAAAAAGTCTCACCACCATGAAACAATTCAAGAACAATTCTAGGTCATTTATGAGTGGCTAAGCAACTCTAAAATAGCAACCAAATCATCTAATGATTAAAAGTGTGCTTATTAACTATTAATTATCAAACTTTGTTTATATACATGCATACATCTTTCATTCAAGCTTCCAAACTTCATAACACAAATAAAAGAGAGTAGAGAAATAAGAGAACAACATATGTTGTAGCCAAGAACAAAAGAAATATTTTTCTTTAAAGAAAAGTTGAAATTACTTACTAATTTCCAAGATTTATCCATTTTCTTCTTGGTTTCTTCACTTTTCCTCTCAAGTCTCTTAGGTTTTGTGTTCTTTGAAAGCTTAGAATTATCAAGCAAATGAAAAATGAAACCCTTATATACTTAGGGTTGCAAATTTCAAAATTGGGCAAAATTGGAAATAAAAATTTGGCAATTTTTAATCAATATTAAAGAAGTCAAATTCATTTTTTCTACATTTTCCAAAAAGTAAAATACATATGCACCAATCATATTTTGCCATTTAAAAGCATAATGATGATAAAGATAAATGTAGTTAATTATTCTAATTATTTAACAATTAAATAATTACTTAATACCAATATCTAAATACATGTATCAAAATTACTTTAAATATTCCATAATACATATATTTGGAATATGTGTCAAATACTTTATTTGACCAAAAAATTAATGTGTATTTAACAAAATCAAGTATTTAATCCAAATACACATTAACTTGAAAATGACCGAATAACCCTTATGCATGTATCTTTTCGTTTAACTGTTAAACGATTTATAAATAATCAATATTATTTATAATAGTTGCCCTAGTGCTCTACGAGTATGTTTCATTAGTGAGACTCTCTAGATTCAGACATATCCATAACGAAATCCAATTTCGTATCCATAATCCACCCACCCGTAAATTATGACGACCATGGATAAACTCGCTGAATCATACAGGTCAAGGTCTTCACATACGTATAATCCCTCTGTCATAGGTATTCGGATTATCCCAGAGATATAGATAAAAATGTCAAATCACTATAGGTATAATCTCGTCGACGATTCTAATAGCAATCTCTTAATAATAACACTCAGAACTAACTTCTACAGTGTACCACAGGCCCATGGATTTAACAGATTGCTAATTTCACATTGAATACATATGCTCTGTACACATAACTGATGTATCATATCTTGATACGCACAAGATATCATGAGGATCAGTCCACACCCAACGAACAGACGGAGGTCTGATCTAAATAGATCGGTGACGTGACTGCCATCAAAGTATGGAGGATATCTCATACATCCACAGTGGTATCTCAAGTTGAAGGACCACTCTGCTCACTTGACTCGAGAAGATTCCTATTGATGTTGGTGTACCATCTATTAGGAAATCATCGGTGAGTAGTTCAGTGTTTATCCACTATAAACACCTACACATCTATACGAGTCTCCCCAGACTCATGGTTCATTGGGATAAACCATCGAACCAAGTCTCGATATACGATGTGTACTGGTCTCAACAGATTTTACTAACTAATCCGTGTTAGTAAATCTTGACCAGAAACTTTATTTGATAATATACTTCTAGTAGTAACACTTACCAATGTCAATTAAAAACTACTTTGTAACTGTGCACTACATTATATATTATCGGGTCCTTGTCTAATATATACATATCACTAAATTATATTTAGTTTCAATCTAATCGTAATTAGATCGAATATGTATATAAAAGCAAGAATTATTACCATAAATAAGTAATATTATGGAAAAATGAATTGTTCGTATTCATGAATCGGACATGATTACGATCCGGATTGGCACTCCGAGCACCAACCCTAACAGCATGGTCGTCATAATTTACGAGTGGGTGAATTATATATAGGAAATTAGATTACATGATGGATAAATGTAAACTTAGAGAGTCCCACAATATGAAGTATACTCGTTGAGAACTTGGGCAACGCGTTATGAATAATACAGATTATTCATAATACTTTATCATATTAAATGAGTTAATTTGAATCGTTTAACGGTTAAACGAAAAATACATGCATAGGGGCATTTCGGTCAATTAATAATTCATGTGTACTTGTATTTGATACAAAATTTGATTAGATACACATTAATTAATTATTAAATGAGATTTTGACACATGTCATTACTATATATATATATATATATATATATATATATATTGTTATTTAATATAAATAAAAAAATACATACATATAGATATTTATATTTATTAATTATTTAGTTATTTAATTGTTAAATAATTAAGTACTTAAAAATAAAATATCCATAAGTCATAATTAGTATGATAAATGGTGAGATATTTTTGGCATGACATTTAAATGTAGTAGTTATCAAATTTGATTTGATAACTTTTGCTAGATATTTAATTTTGATTAAATGAATTTTCAAATGACCATATTGCCCCTAATTTCGACCACCCTAGCATATAAAATGAAAAATCATTTTTCTCTTTCATAAGCTAGCCATGGCCGAAATCCTCTCCATATAGAGCTTCCAAAATATATCTTGAGAGAAATTTGAGAGAAAGTGATCAAATTAAGAAGAAAGCTTAACGAAATTTAGAGATTGTGAGGTAATCTTTAATATTATAAACTTGAAAATTTTGTTTCTTGTTCTTGAGTATCTAGAATTGTTCTATGGTATCTTTCTTTCTTAAATTTTGGGGTTTTTTTTTTATTTAGATGATGATTTGAGAGGCTAGATGCATGTGTGAATTAAGATTGAGTAATATTAGTGTAATATTAGTTCAATTTTATCATATGATGACTTGTTATCATTCTAAAGTGTTATGACCACTCTTGTAATACCTATGATTGTTCTTGAGTTTTCATTGGTGGTGGTTTTGACTGGTGTAAATATTAATATGATTAATGTTGAGAAAATTGGATTTAAAGCATGAAAAATAATTATTTTTGCATCCAGATCAGATCTGGAAATTCTGGAAATTTTTTGATGAAAAACATGTTATTTAAATGTATTGGATGTGTATTGGGCATTAGAATAATTGCCGAAAATTATTTCAGAGTGAAAATACGTGAAAACGGCGAAAAACGGTGTTACCGGTAATTTTTGACCTAACCGGGTAACGGCTGTCCAAGTACTATTGAGGCTGACTTGAGCAGCCCCGTGTGTATTGGTTGGTCGGTTCGGTCAAAAATATGTTTTATGCTATTTTGCTGAAAAATATTTTCGTAAATGTTTCGCTATGTTTTCTAAATTAACTATGTCGTTATTTGATATCGAATAATATGTTTATGTGAAATATGAATGAATTATTATATTGGATATTGAATAATTTATTCGGTAAGTTTAAAAATTTTAAAGTTACGATTTCGCCTGAACCGCGCTTCCGCTGCGCCTGACCCCAACAAAACCAACTGAGGAATTGGTCATAGTCTGAAAGACATTTTAGAGGCTCTATACTGAGCGCAATCCCGAAATTTGTTCTATACATGTGACCTGCAATTATGAAAAGAATTTATATTCACGCGAGTTTTAGGTTTGAACAACTCTCTATTCAAGCGAGTTCTCGGTCATAATAATTGTGTATGAGAGATGGCCGAGTGATACACTTGAGGATATGAATCATTTGAAAAATATGCGTATTCGATATATAACGAATCTTTTACAAGATCAATTCGGATTGGCCTGGTTCGGTTAAGAAAATGTACATTCAAGCAAAAAAAAGTTTTGAATTAGCCTAACTGTTTTTCTGTGGGGTTACGTTTCACCAATCTGGGGAAAAAATTACAGCAGAGCATGGGGCCGAGGCACAAGCCGTTTGCGGAAGCCCCGGTTGAATCACTTGAGTTTTAGCCCATCAAAAACTGAAATGGGCTCAATCTTTTAAGGCTCAAAAGATCAACGGCAGATAAACCGTTGAAACATGAAAGACAATGTTACTGCGAATCAGAAGAATAATCATCAGTCAGATTCCTTCCTCGTCGAATAAAGTGTTTTTGATGGCCCGATGATGATAATCTCCTTCCATTATATTTATCCATTCGCTCTAATCCCATCTCCCATTATCGCCCCTCTTTTCCTTCACTTTCTGTTTGTTTCCCGAGAAAACAAACCCAGGTAATCAAATAATTTTCTTTTTTTTTTAAATTTTTATTTGTATTAGTTTCCGGAGCACCCTATAGAGAATAATCTGATATTCTCTGTGTAGGATGGTGAGAAAATAAACCTGATTTTTTTATGATTTTAATTGGATTGCTTCAAAAATGAAGTAGTCAGCTAGATTAAGTTCAGTTGAATAATGTAAGTTATAGTTGATTTGGATGTCAAACAATAAAAATTTGGCATTAAATCGTGGTTTTTCCCCTTTTTTTGTGCTTTTTCCTTTTGAAGTTTGAAGTTTCTGAAATTTAAAAATGAAATTTGAGTTTAGACCTGATGGGTATTGATTATTTGGAATTTAAATTAATGGGTAGTTTTTGATTTGTTCAATACTTGTAGTTTTGGAGCGAGAATCAATGGGGACTGCCTCATCTATACTAACTCAGTACGATATTGAAGAGGTTCAACAACACTGCCACAATCTATGTAGGTTTACTTTCTTTTTTATTCTGTTTTATGGGGTTTTAATCTGTAGTTTAGCTCTAATTTTAGTCTGTTTATGGTGTGACACTCAGTTTCTCAACAAGAAATAGTGTCATTGTATAAGAGGTTTTGCCAGCTAGATAGAAATGCTA
Source organism: Zanthoxylum bungeanum (assembly GCA_019454045.1). Classification (NCBI taxonomy): domain Eukaryota; kingdom Viridiplantae; phylum Streptophyta; class Magnoliopsida; order Sapindales; family Rutaceae; genus Zanthoxylum; species Zanthoxylum bungeanum. The sequence goes on along the minus strand of SKCR01027459.1, from coordinate 66,253 downwards.
AGGGATTCATCTCTGCAGATGAGTTTTTGTCGGTGCCTGAATTTGCAATGAATCCACTTTCTCAGGTAATGTTTTGGAATTAATTGATGTTTACATGCTGGAGTTTCAAGGATTGAATTTAACTTTAGTTTCAGCAATGTGGGAAATGGATTGTTAATTCAAGCGTTTTTGTCTTTACGGGGCTTCGCAGAGGTTGCTTAAGATGGTGGATGGGTTGAACTTTAAGGATTTTTTGGCCTTCTTGTCTGCTTTTAGTGCTAAAGCAAGCATGCAACAGAAAGTTCAGCGTAAGTATAGATAAACATTGTCTTGGTTCTGGATTGAACAATTTTAGAACAGTGCCTCGCTCATATCGTTTATTTCTATAAATTCTGGGTAGAAGTGACGGCGGTTTAATTTTAATGCGTTTTGGAAGACGAATTATGAGATTTGCGAATATTATGTTGAACATTGAATCATAAGTGATAAATTTGGGGTTTAATGATACTGTCTCTCTGTCTCAGTTATTTTCAAAGTATACGACACAGACTGTAATGGAAAGGTTTCTTTCAATGACATATTGGAAGTGCTGCGGGATTTGTCTGGTTCTTTTATGTCCGATGAGCAAAGAGAGGTATTACTAAGGATCCATAGCCTCTTTGTCTTTGTTTGTTCACTCCCCCACTTTGAAAATAAAGAAAATAAACAAGTTTTCTCACAAGAGGGTCAATTGCTCCTCCATCTTGCAGCAAGTCTTGACCCAAGTATTCAAGGACGCAGGCTACACGAGGGAGTCTTATTTAACATTGGGCGACTTCATTAAGGTGATTTAAACTTTGTTGATGTTTATCATAAAAAGTTTTATGTGATAATGAACAATGAAGAAAGTTGAAGACATGTATTTAAAGCAAATCCACCCTTAAAGCTTGCTTTCTTGCTGTGGTGGAAATCTCTTTCTGTGAGGATTGAGATGATATAATAAGAACTTCTGCATTCTTTTCAAAATTTTCTATGGACTCTTTGTCTTTGAGGGGTCTTATTGTATTCATTGAAATAAGAAAGCCAGTTTATTCAACCTTTTGTCTATAAACTCAGCTTTGCATCATATGCTTTCTTTAAAAAAATAATCAAATTGTCCTGATGGCTACATATCTTTACTGGGTCAATCATGTTTGCCAACCGCACATTTTCTCACTTTGGTTTCCTATCCGATTTAATTTGTTTCTTATTTTTAAAAATTTTGGGTATGAGAGTGAAACAGTTCTTATTGAAGTGGTGATTCTATCGTCTATGTACATATAGATTTTCTGTCTTATTGGTAGTTTCATTTATTGTGGAAAGGAACCTGGAGATAAAACTGAGATCAGGTATAATTGCAATTGGATGAGAAATTCAGAGTCCCTGCTTTGTGTTGGAAAGTTCTGTAGTGACTAGGGGTTTTGAACGACTAGAAAATTGGGGAGGATATAAATTAAAGTGACCAATCTGAGAAATTTGATAGACCAAATGGGAGAGTGACCAATTTGACAAATTTGATAGATCAAATGGGAGAATTATTGTTATCTCTTAACATATTCCCTTTGAGGATCATCGATTCTGTTTTAATCTAGGTATTTTGAAGAATTCCATTCTGAGGGTTTGTCTTATAGAGTTCCTTTAACAAGCTGGATGATCCTTGTTTGAAGAACTATGATATTTAGATTATTGTATGCCTCCATTGTTTCTGTGTTGCGTGGTTTTATAATTTATGAGTTTATGATAATTTTCGTCGCTTTTCAATCTGTTTCAGGTTTTTGGAAATTCTAGTCTAAAAATGGAGGTTGAAGTTCCTGTTGAGTAACTTAATACAGGAGCTGCTGTCTTTCTCGACCTTTATTGAAGATAAGCATATGAAACAGAATAGTCCCAATCCAATTGTGAAGCATAGTCTGTACTATTGTTCATTTTTGTTCCTTGACCTTGATGAACGGTAAGGAATAAGGAACTTGTGTATTGCAATGAGCTTTCAGGTTCACTGTAAGTGATCCATGTGTTCAATACCTCCTCAGTTTTGGTTTATCAGTTCACACAATTGTTGTTTTACTGTTGAATGGCTGAACATTCATATCCGGATCAATTGTATCAGTTTTCTCTCACTTTCACCTGTTACATATTCTACAATGTATCAAATGACAGGGAATGATTATGGACATTCCATACCATTGGATGATGTTCACAACCGAAAATGCTGGCGAATTGTTCAAGTAAGGTTCGCAGACGCAGTTGCTCTAGGCAATATTTTATTTTATGGGTGGCTAATTTTGCAGGCTAGTATTGGAGTTGAATAACAGAATGAGAGATTGAAGATTTTGGAAGAAGAAAATGGAACGAGTTGGTAAATGACATGTATAAAGATTTTAAAAAATTACAGCATTGCCAGCGGCCTTAGATATCAAGTAACAGGATTGAAAGTTTGGATTGGAACTTTGATTGGTAATCCTTCTAATGAGTTAAATGCATTTCCATGTGACCAAATATGTTATAGTTCTATCTAGATCATTTTTTCCTCTTACTGGAAAGCTGTATCAAATTTCAGATTCAGATTATGAACCAACAATCCATGGTATAAAACCTATAAGATACAGTCTCTAAGCTGCAGGCTGTAATGGGGAATGGTCTGTCACAAGTCCTATGTGAAGATGCAAATCCATGTATTGTCATCAAAGACCACAAGCAAATATGCATTTCAGTAGCTAGTTTTCATGAATTAATGATATTCTTCTTCATGCTTCCTGTAAATTATTAATCTGTGTTTGTTTCTTTTTCTTTGTAGGATTTGTTACCAGTAATTTTAATTATTTTTCAACACATTTTCCAATCATTTATATCCAGAAAAATTCTCATATGCTGCTGCACACTTTTTTTTTTTTTTTTTTAAAAAAAAAAAATAATGAATAACAAGTCAACACATAACCATTACGCACCACATTCAATCATTTATCAGATATACTATGAAATTTTCAAATAATCATTTAAACCGTTACAGTAGCTATGCACACGGTTCAGTTACAATTGGAAACTGTAATCAAATCATACGGTTTATGGTTTGGTTGCAGTTTCGGCCAAAGTGGAACCGCAACCGTAACCTTAAACCGAATCGAACTGTACGGTTCTGTTTGGTTTAAGGTTGAAACCATTTATTTATTTATTTTTGAAATAAATAATTTAAATTGTTATAAAATTAAAAAAAAAAAATTAAAGAATTACTAAAGCATATATTGATAATTTATTTCTTGTTTTGAAAAAAAGAGCTTGCACTTAATTAAGTTGCCTATGTATCATCTTCTGGTGTAGAGCAGTAGAGGAATCAAAGTTCACGTAATTCTGTTACATTTCATTTTATTTTTGGCCTAATACCGTTTTGCTTTCAAAAATTACATCATTCTCTTCTAATTTTAGAATATGACCAAATTAAATTAATTACTTTTTAATAGATGTAATATTAGAATTGAAAGACTTCAAATCATCTTATACACATAAATTCAAAATATGACATGCCCATCGAACATGAAAAAAATTTACCTCCTAAATTTGGTTGGCAAATAACTTTAGTTCACTAATTGACACAATATTAGCTTATGTATTATCAAATCCAATAATTAAATTTCTGCATTAATCCATAATCTTGTAAAATATTACTAATCATTACATAAATATTATGTGCAGTGTGTGTTTAATTAAAAAGACGAAATGTAATAATTCTTTTTTGAATAAATCATGAATCATCAATTCAATGACATGTCATACCCATGTATGAATGTGACTATCAATGGTCACTCCAAATATCACTACAAATAGAAATATGACATTTAAGTTTAAAAAATAATTCACTTAAATGATTTTGACCTTTTGTATATAATTCCATCAATTTTCTTTGACATGTCATCATAGTAAGTCTACATACAGCAGGATTCAAATTTTCTTATATTAAATCGGTACTTTTTCACCAAAAGTAAATGCTAAATGTAGGGGTGAAGACAATTTCGGGTCAAACCGCGAACCGCACCGAACCGAACTGCGCGGTTTGAAAAAATATTAAAAATGATTTTGAACCGCACCGAATCGAACCGCAAATTTAGGGTCGGTGTGCGGTTTTGACCCATGTCAAACCGCGAACCGCCCAAACCGTAAATTTTGACTCGAACCGCGACCCGAACCGCCTAAACCGCCGACCCGCGTTCAAATTAAATATTATTTTATATTTTTCTTCTTCTTTAACTATGAAAATTAAGATATTTAATGATCATATAACAATATGTAATGAATAAATGAAAATTATGTAATTTTTTCTTCAATTATAATGTGAAAACACACAAAAATTTCTTAAAAAAATTTATAATCCAAACCGCCGACCCGAACCGCTCAAACCGCTAAACCGCCAACCCAAACCGCCGCGATTTTCCTTATCAAATTTGCGGTTTCGTTTCTAATTTCCCAAACCGCCAACCCGCGCTGTTTGAAGTAAAAAATAAAAAAAAAAAACCGCCCCGAACCGCACCGCGAACACCCCTAACTAAATGTACCATAACAATAAATTTAATTAGATTATCTTTCCATTGAAAATCATTATATTTAAATGATTTAGTAGAAGAAGAACCTGGACCGGAAGCAGAAAACTAAGTAATTTGTATTTGTGTTGTATCAATCACAAACTCAGCTTTATGAGTACTCCTCATATGACCCGTCATACTTCCATACTCACTGGTATATTTGTATATTTTTACACAATAATTGTAGATATCATTATTCTAATCAGTGGCATAATTCACGATCAAAATGAAATGTTTTGTCAACATTTCAGAATCTCGATTTCTCACTTGAATACATGAAGTTGTTTCGCTGGTGGTATGTTGAGTGATATCCTCAACCTTAATAATGTTAGTGTTGTGTGATGAGCTTGCCATTATAATGAAGAGATTGAGAATTTGAAATAATATCTTTCAATTAAAAAAAGAGAAGGATTGAGCTATTTACACTCTAAAAGTTTCTTTGGACACTATATTATTAAGTACACTCATATATTAATTTTAAAATTTTGATTATTATTTTGTACACTCTTCAATACACCACAATCACCTTCACTTAAATAACTTATATTAATTAATTTTGTTTACTTTACACACTACTTAGATACTAAAAAAATCTTTTAATTCTTCTTCCTCTGTCTCTCTCGTTCCATTAACATTTTTATTTTCATTCATTTTATTAACAAATACACTCTTTATTCTTAAACTATATTACAAATTATTTTATTAAATTTTTTTTTTTAGTTATTTGAACACCAAATTGCATTAAAATCTGGCAATATGAATGCTATACCAAATTTATAAGATATAGTTATCTTATAAATTTAAATATATTAAACAACCAAACAGTTCCATCAATCAATAGGTTTTAGGTTTGGAAGAAAGTGCAAAAATGAAAACAATAAATAAAAAATTAAAAAGAATAAAATATACGTTATTTTTTTTTAAAAAAAAAATCAATAATTTCCATCAATCAAAAAATAAAAAATAAGAACTCACATACATTTTTCTTCCTTATTTTAATATTTAAAATTCAACGAACAGTCTCAGGAAATTTACCTTAAAATATATTAATTAAGAAAATAAAAAGGTTTTAGGGTTTGAAGATAGGAGAAAGATGGACGGACGTGTTTAATGTGTAGAGAAATAATATATATTTATCTACCATAAATTATTTTTATTAGTAATTTACATTATGAGTATTTTAATAATAAATATTTTCATTAAAATATGTGTGTCCAAAGAAATTTTTAGAGTGCAAATAGCCCCACCCCAAAAGAGAATTTGAGATAATAAGAGTAAATGAGTTTAATATATGAGAAATTGAGAGAATGAAGAGAATAAATTATTTGTGATTTCGAAAAATGAATTAATGAGTTATTTATAATTTTTTTTTTTTTTTATGATGCTTAAAATACCTCCAAAATATAGTTATTAGGAGAGACAATTTAGAGATTTTCTATAATTTTATTATATTATTATTAAAAAACAAAACAAAAAAAGTAATGGACAACAACTAAAACCTTTAACCATAACGGTTTAATGGTTTCAACCGTTAACTGTAACGGTTTAATGGTTTCAATCGTTAACCGTAACGGCTATGATTTCAACCGTATCAACTGCCCAAACCGGCGGTTGATTTTCAACTCGATTGTAATCGAATCAGATTAGACAGGTTTGGTTACGGTTCACGATTCAGTTGACCGGTCAACAGTTCGATTGACAGGTGATAAACAATTCGGTTGTGGTGCGGTTGCGGTTCGATTGCAATTCCGAGCCGCAACCGTGTGCATGTCTACGCTACAGGAAGAAGGCCGGGCGGACTCGTAATTCAACTTCTCCGGCTGCATTTAACAAACAAGAAATGGAAATTTCATTCTTTATCAAAACGGTACAAAAATACCGTACAGGTGAATTCATTGCCACAGTTGCTATTAAGTTATAGAGACACATCCAGAAGAAGTATACATCAGATTTCTCCTCTATAACCTCCAGAACCGAAATAATCCCTTCTAGAGGAGGCGATCGCCATGCTTTTCTGATGCTCTAACTTGGGACAATCACTGATACGATGACCAAGCCCACCACAGTATGCACATCCCTTAACCCCACTTGCATTTGTAATTGCTTCAACGTTCTCCATTGGATCATCTAGCTCAGCCAACACAGGAGGAATCCTCTGTTTTGCTTCTTGCAGCAGGTGCTTCAAATCAAGAAGTGTCGTCTCACTTTGGTTTTTGTTTATAAACGTTGTTGCAATTCCAGTCTTCCCGCATCTTCCTGTTCGCCCGATTCTGTGAACATAATTTTCTATTTCGGCAGGCATATCATAATTAATGACATGTTGAATATCAGGAAAATCTAACCCCTTGGAGGCGACATCAGTTGCAACCAAGACATCTTTCTTGCCAGCTTTAAAGGAAGAAATGGCATATTCTCTCTCTTCCTGATCTTTCCCTCCATGGATGGCCACTGCCTCGACTCCTTTCAAGAGCAGATATTCATGAATGTCATCAACATCAGCTTTGTTTTCACAAAATATTAAAACAGGAGGTGGTGTCTTCTGTAGGCATTCAAGTAGGTAAACTATCTTTGCTTCTTGTTTCACGTACTCAACTTCCTGAATCACATCAAGATTTGCTGCTCCAGCTCTTCCCACATTAACAGTAACAGGCTTTACCAAAGCACTTCTAGCAAAGTTCTGAATTTTGGTGGGCATAGTGGCAGAGAACAAAAGAGTCTGTCGTTGAGCTTTAAAGTGGTCAAACACTTCCCTTATATCATCTTCAAATCCCAAGTCCACCAACCTATCAGCCTCATCCAATGTTAAATATCTGTAGACGAAAAACCAGAATCATGAATATCATTATCACTATAAAAGAATGCATGCTTTGTAAAACCTGGAAGACTAAGCAGATATAATGTTTACATTTTAGCTCAAAATCTCAACAATGTGTAACACAGTACAGGCCATACCCACAATTACAGTCAATGGATTAGAGTCGTGATATAGATGGGGCTGCAGAAGGAGAAATTAATTTTCTTTCAAAAATTATATCATTGCTAAATATTTTCCAAAGAAAGGATATTCTAAGAGGAAGAATCATTTCTACCAAACAACAGAATCCACACATGTTCCATAACCTAAGAAACTGGGGAAGTAGGTGTAATGCATACCGAACTGTGTTTCGCACATCCAAAAGCTAAAACCAGCAGGTTCACTCTTGACAATGTTATTAAAACACTGGAAGTATTTATGCTTACCTGCAATTATCCAGATTCATTTTCTTTTTTGCAAGCATATCCTTCAATCTCCCAGGTGTTGCAACAACGATGTGAACACCCCTCTTCACAACCTCCAACTGTGACCGCATATCCACTCCACCAATGCAAAGCAACGGCCTTAACTCTGGATACCCAGCATCCTTCATTGGTATCAAAAACTGTTCTACCACCTCATATGTCTGCCTTGCGAGCTCCCTAGATGGGCATACGATTAAACAAAATGGCCCTTCTCCTGGAACAATAGGCATCATCATCTCCTCATGCAACGCTATCATAATCATTGGCAGTACAAATACCAATGTCTTCCCTGATCCCGTAAATGCAATTCCAATCATATCCCTACCAGATAAAACAACTGGAAGGCCCTGCACCTGAATTGGAGTTGGTTGTACAATCCCTTTCGCTTTCAAATTCTTCAAAATTGGTTCAGGAAATCTCATGTCCTTAAAGTTCTTGATTGGCGGAGGAACATCATCACCATCAACAATAATATGCCACTGTTTTCGAATTAAATCACATGCCTTCTTTGACATCCTTCTAATAGGCAACTGTGGTTTCCATCCCGTCAACAAAGGATCTGTATAAGTAATTCCCTTCGCCAACTCCCTAACTGACATAAGTGTCTTCCTATCCGACAAGTGCTCAATCATCTCCTTCTCTTGTTGCACAATCTGCTCCGTGGGACTAATCTCAGGCTGATCACGCTTAAGCTGTGATGCTTTAACCAGAAGACTAGGTTTGGCTTCGGCAAGTTTAGACTGCTCAAGCTCATCCTCATTTGCAGAGGCCTTCCCCTTGCGCTGAAGTATTTTTTGAGCCTCCATTGCTCTTCGCTTTGTCACTGGAACATACTCAACATAATCATCTTGTTCCTCCATCATTAAATTTCCTGTAACTCTGAAACAAAGTTGCAAAAAAAGTGAATTTTATTTTATATATTTAATAACGGAGTAATTAATACTGATCCAGTATGAATATTGGGAGTTACATATAACTCATTGGGGGAAAAAATTGATGCTTTATAACTAAATTAAAGCATTGTATCGTGTAATTAAATAAACAAAAATTCAAAATTAAGCATAATAAGCAGCTACTGATTACAAGAAAGAGCATAAATAACAAAAAAAAAATACGGATAAAGTTACTTACAGATGAAGAAGAGAAGGGCTGAATACTTGTGACGAAGAAAGTTGAAGTAAACCCTAATTTTGCAGAAGCCCTAAACCGTGAAGATGGGAAATAAAAATAAAAATAAAAATAAAAATAAAAATAAAAACGCGCGAACAGAGCGAGATGTAATCTGTGAGCCTCGATGGATCAGAGTGGAAAGGAAGAAGAAGAAGAGGCTCAGACGATTTTAACGCATATGGAATAGCCGTTAAACGGCGTCATATTGAAACTGTAAGCAAATATATATCATCGTCGGGCTCGGAGAGTCGAAGTCGGTGCCCGCCAGTGGCCATGTAAAAAGGGCCGTCGGCCTTCTTCGAGGTAGGCCTAGCCCAAGTACGAAAATAACTGGGTAAGATTGGGCCGGATAAAAATGAAGGCCTACAAGAAACTCCAATTTTTGGGACCTGAAACCCAAATTAATATTTAAGAATCCTCCCCAATACAAATTTATAATTATACAATCTGAAAATTATAAATATTTTATAACACACTCGACGAAATACCTACTTTTAATTCAAATATGAGAAGAAATAAATTTATGGGGAGATTTATTTTTGACTCTCTAACACAAGAACCTCACCATGCTTCCTATATATATAAATATATATAATGAAACTATTAGGGTTAATAGTTAGGTGGTCTCATGTGGAAATATCATAAACTTCTTACATGAAACTCAGGTTTGCAAGTTTAAAATTTTTTAAAAATAAAATTACTCTAAACACTCCTAAACACACCAATTCAAATATTCTCTTACCTTAAAATCCTAAAATTTTTGTTCTAATATTATAAAAAATTACATAGGAGAAACTAATATGTCTACAAATTCTAACGTCAATGAAATATATATTTAATTTTCAATATACAAAACAAAGAATCATTCAAATTTTTCTTTCAATTTGAATTTCTTAGGATGGAATATGGTGGATACAGAGCTGAATCGGTTTCATTTTCCGATTCAAATTGACATGCCCTCTTCTATGCAATTGCGAACCACAAAAGTTTTTAAGTCTGTTTAAAGGGTTTTAATTGAGGATGTTTTTTTTTTTTTTGGGGGTATTTATAAAAATGTACAAAGTGAAAATCAAAACTTTAAATTTAATAAATGAGTGTATTGAAAAAAAAAAAAAAAGAATTTAAATAGTCCTATCCATGAGAACATCTTTAATATTTTCAGTCTGAAAACCTGCTTCCAGATTCTATCAAATTTGAATGATTCAGAAATCTACTCTCAAAAATGAAATAAAATACGAACCCTTGACCTTAAATTCTAAAAAATAAAAATAGAAATAAAAAGCTTCCTTAAATACTCTAGAAAATTCAAACCCTCAACATTCAGAATGAGACAAGAAGGTGTATATCTAAACCAAAGTCTTGTATTTAGAAACAATAACTAGAAATTAAGATGTGAAGTAAATATTAAATTTTAATTTTAAATAGAATGCATGAAAAGTAATAAAAACTTGTGTTTAAAAACCTTAATTCGATATTTTTATGGAGTACTAACAATTGTTAGATATTGATGACCTTTATTTTGAAAGCTAGATATTATAAATTTGGTGACTTTTTACAGGCTCGACTGGGATGAAACATTGATGACCTTTATTTTGAGCGAATTAAAAGGATTAAGCTACCTCGGGAAATTCGTTAAAAATCCATTTAATGAAAATTTTGATAGGAAAAGGAAAAAAAGACATTAATGATTTGATAATTTTTTTCATTCCCCATAAAAATGATGTCAATATTTTCCTTAAATTAATTTTTAACAAGTACCCTAAGGATACTCGTTAGCATAACCCATATTTTATATAGCATTTTGATAAGTTTGGGAGTATTATGTGAAATCTGGCTATTGGCTAGCTAAGGATTTGAGGAATTATAATACAGCGGGTGCTTCAAGGGGTTGGATCTTTGGCATTAAAAGTTCCACCAAAATCTAAGTGAGTGGTTTACCCTAAATGCTGATGTGGCTTCAAGCTGGATGAAGGTGTTGCAGGATTGGGAGTTATTGTCCGAAACTATGAGGATATTGTGTCCTTATTTGTTATTGATATTCTTAAGGATCATGAGGTGTTGAATATGCAGATGCTATATCTATACGTTTAGGTTTGGAAACTGCTTTGCTTCTGTTGACAGAGGAAATTCTAGTTATCCTGGAATGAAATCGCCCTAAGACGAAGGAAAGAACGAAGGGAGGAAGGACGATGGAGCGAAGAGCGACGAAGATCTTGAGACGACCGAATTAGCGGTTAGGACAAAAATGCATGATGCAGTTGCTTCCACGATCGCAGCAGTTGAGACGCACAGCCTAACGGTTGAAGGCACGATCCAGCAGCTGCAGGGAGATACTGGGACCGTCCAAGCGGTTTACAAGCTTCACTATAAAAGCTCAACCCACGATCAAGCAGTTGAGACGCACAGCCCAACGGTTGAAGGCACGATCCAGCAGCTGCAGGGAGATACTAGGACCGTCCAAGCAGTTTACAATTTTCACTATAAAAGCTCACTCGGACAGAGAGAAAAAGCCCGATCAAATGAAGACTCAAACGAGCATTTTTTTTTTATCTTTTAGTTTCTATAACTTTTAGGACTGTAATTTGTGTGCTTGTGCCCCTTGGAAGCTTATTCACTTAATCAAACACCCCTTGCTGGGACTTTGTCTCAAGAGGTTTGAACCTTACACGTTTCTCTTTCTTCTTCGTGCATAAAAATCGCGCAAACAGTTTTTGGCGACCACAGTGGGAGAATTGGTGTAAATAGTGGAGATGCCTCCGAAAAGAAACGTTCAAACTGGCTCGAGCGCGGAGGAAGGAGGATTAGAGCAAACCAACCAGCTTCACGTTCCAACCGTAGTCGGTCATTTCGAGGGTCTGGCAGACGCTAGTCAATACGAACCTATGAGGGAGCTCGGCCCTAACGCGGTACGCGCGTTGTTCGGTGAATTCACGTAGGATGTTGTCGAACAGGTTAGGCTTCAAAATGCGCATGTCATAGACAAATTCGTATCAACTAGCAACTCACATTACGAAAACATGGCCAAACATCTAAGCTCGTCGAATGAATTAATTGTCAAATGTGTGAATGGCGGGACAGTGCTGCCGTGGACCACGCCCCTCCCTACACCAAGCAGTCAGGAGGTGGGTCCTGGTAATGTTCCTGCGCAAGGGACCAACATCCCTACGGTTCTTAGGGGAGGAATAAGTCCTGGGGGCAATGATCCACAATTAGGGCCAAATATGCACCAAGGGCCAAGTATGGCACAACATGAAGTGGTGTTGCCTCAAGGCATCCAGGCTTCTCAGGGGCAGAATCACGATTATTTTCCACTTTTGAGAGGACAACAACCACCGCCCATAGCCGTGCCATTTAATGGCAACGATATATTAAGGGAACGAATGACCGAGAACCTTCAAGACCAATTCGATCTAGGCATACGGCCAATTCGGCCAAGATATCGGAGCTGTATCCTGATTGGATCGATGTGGCTTATCCGTGGCCTCGAAACTACAAGATACCAGATTTTTCCCTATTTACAGGGTCTGGGGAGGTTTCTACCATGGAACACATAGGGCGATTTACCCTTCAATGTGGGGAAGTCAATGATTTCCACAAATTGAGGTTATTTCACGGCTCATTTTCAGGAGTAGCTTTGTCCTGGTATGTCAGTCTGTCGGCCAATTTGGTAGAAAGTTGGCAGCAAATGGAACAATTGTTCCATGCGCAATTTTACAAGGCCGAATCTGAAGTAGCCTTGGATGATTTGGCAAACCTAAGACAGTTGCCAGGAATGGGCCGAGACATTTTTACAGCGGTTTAAGGTAGCCCGAGGCCGATGTTACGTGCCTCTGCCCGAAAAGAATTTGTGAGAATCGCTCAAGGTTGTCTCAATCTCGATCTAAAAAATAAATTTCAGGATCGCGAATTTTGGGACCTTCCCCAACTCACCATGGGCGAAGTAGACGTTGAATCGGCCGACTTATGTTTGGTCGAATTGGTTAATGGGAAGACTTATATTTGTAAGACGTGGCGGAGCCCCAAGCCAATGAAAAGAACGATAAAAAGAGTAGGAACTTCTCTTTTGATATCACTAAAGTGGATTCCATATTCGACCAGTTGTATAAAGATAAACAAATTAGTTTGAGCGATCGACATATGTTGCCAACAGCCGAACAAATCGGTAGTAAAAAATATTGTAAGTGGCACAATGCATGGTCTCATACAACTAATAATTGTCTTTTTTTTTGAAATGTTTTACAGGATGCCATAGAATCTGGACGAATTACATTCGAGAAAAAGATGGCAGTGGATAACAACCCTTTTCCAAAATCGGTGGAATTGAACATGATCAACCCAGACCTGGCCAAGATGAATCTGCCGAAGGTCAAATTAGTTCTAGACGAAGGACAACACCATCATCATCCAAGTGCTCTGGAAAGGATTAAGGCACCTTCAGAGCATGGAGAACGACTGAATGTTTGTATTCGATGCAAAAACAATATAGAATGGATGAGAGAGTTAGAAGAGACCTGTGAAAGGCCCGTAAAGAAAGAGTCAGCAGCATGACAGTCACAGACTTTCGCCCCAAGATTCTATAGGGAGAATTCAAATTTCGTCCAAAATGTAAGAACGTTTAGGCCGAAAATTCATCGGCCCAATATATGGCATTCATACCGAAGGCCATTGTCAGGATAGCGTCCAGACATGAATTATTCCCCCGTGGATGAAATGACGAGGACGCAGTTAAGGCGACATCAAAGAAACTATGGCCGGATGATGCGCCAACAAGGCGAAGCAAAGGCCACCACGGGTCGTAGCCCTCGCATCATGGAGAAATCAGAAGCAAACAAAAAAGGGAGTGACAGTAAAAAAAGGAGCAGTGACGAGCGGCGATGAATGAACTAAGTTCGACAGGCGAAAGCAGGATGAAACAGACGACGAAGAACCTCCTATCGTCATTCAGTTCGGCAGTATGCCACCGGTTGTGGCCAACCATTACTTGTTGCCCGTGAAATTCAAAGGGGATAACAGCGGAGGAGCTGGAACAAGCGAAGACGTCTATGATAGCAACGAGACCGAATTTGCAGCGCTCTCGATAAAAAATAGGGAAGCTTCGGATGAGGAAATGACCGACATAGAAGAAGAAATAGACATCAACACCGAAGCAAGGAAAATGGGAATTTCACAAAATCGGCTTCTCAAAGAATTATATGAGGCCGACAATCCTGCAGTCGGGACATTGTGAGAAGATTTGGGACGATATCCATTCCTCATTTTTTATGGGACAACTAAGGTAAAATGGACCATCATCAGAGCCGAAAAACGGAGATTGGCCATCAATAACGTCTCTCAAGGTGCACCAGCCACGTTGCTACCATATGGATGAGACGTGGAAGAGAAATCGCCTCAAGCTAACAATGAGGGCGATCAAACAATGGAGATATGTCTGTCAGGTAAGGTGATATTCCCAAAGACACCACCACAAATGACAAAGCATCTGCGGCCGCTGTACGTAAAAGCAAAGGCTAATGTGATACCTATCACCAAAGTGTTGATTGATAATGGGGCGGCCTTTAATGCAATACCAGTTAGGATGCTAGGACGTTTGGCAAAGTCAGAAGAAGACCTACTCCCTACGGAAGTGGTTCTTACCGGCTTTAATGGAGGGGCGACGACAGCCAAATGGGTTATTCCGTTGGACTTGCAAGTGGGAAGTATTACGAAAACAATAGTATTTTTTGTCATAGATGGGCCGAAAACATACAATATGCTCTTAGGACGAGACTGGATACACGGCAACCGATGCATCCATTCATCCCTTTATCAATGCCTAGTTTTCTGGAACCAGAGGTACGAGGTGGAGATAGTGCATGCCAACAACAAGCCTTTCGCTGCAGAGATAAATTCGGCCGAGTATTTCATGTACGAATGGAATTATGGGCCGACCAGAGTTCTAAATGAAGGGGAAAGCCCGACCATTGTGGCTCAAAATGACGAGACGTACCCAGCGGGACTGCTGAATGATTTTTTTCGCACAGACGAGACCAACCACAGTGGTTTTTGGAGAGCCAACACACATTTATTTAAATGAAGAAGAAACAGAATAAGGAGCAAGCCGCCCTTGCAGCCTCCAAGGCCAGATTAATGGCCTATGTAGCAGAGCGAAAAAATGAGGCCGAAGCACAGGCCGTGATTTCGGCTTTAAGAGGTAAAATACTGGCGCATCAGACGGAGGACAAGATAAAAGAACTATGCGGAGTGGACTGCTTGATAGAAGGAGGTGAATCAATGAGGAAAAAAATACGCTCTAAATGGACGACGAAAGACAAATATCTCAAGAGGACAAGATGCATTGGACGAGGTAAATCTGGGGAGCGAGCATGATAGACGCATCACTTACGTCAGCAAGGAACTGGAGTCCCAGGTACGCGAAAAGCTAATTTTTTTTACTGCGAGAGTACAAAGATTGTTTTGCATGGGACTACAATGAGATGCTTGGTTTAGATAGGACGTTGGTGGAGCATGTTGCCAATCATGCCAAGCCATAGGCCTCATAAGCAGCATCCCCGGAAATTTGCGCCCAATGTCATGCCTGATATTAAGAAAAAAGTTGAACGCCTTTTAGAGGCGAAGTTCATTAGGACGACCAGATATGTGGAATGGTTGTCAAATATCGTTTCAGTCAGGAAAAAGAATGGAAAAATAAGGATCTGTATAGACTTCAGAAATTTAAACTTAGCGACACCAAAAGATCAATACCCAATGCCGACAGTAGATTCCCTAGTGGACTCCACGGCGGGGTACCAAGTCTGCTCTTTTATGGATGGGTATGCAGGTTATAATCAGATTTACATCTCCGAAAATGATATACACAAAACAGCTTTTAGGTTCCCAGGCTCTCTAGGGTGTTATGAATGGGTAGTGATGCCGTTCGGCCTGAAAAATGCTGGTGCCACTTATCAGCGGGCCATGAATTTGATCTTTCATGACATGATCGGTGAATCTGTAGAAGTCTATGTGGACGATATAGTGGCGAAATCTATGACTATGGAAAAACATTTTAGCCATTTAGCAACGGCCTTTGAGCGAATGAGAAAGTTTAAACTAAAATTGAACCCTGCCAAATGTGCTTTCGGGGTGTGCGCAGGAAATTTCCTAGGTTTTCTAGTGCACCAACGGGGAATCGAGATTGATACTAATAAATCTCGGTCGATCACTGAAGCTATACCACCCTGAAATAAGAAAGAGTTACAGAGGTTCTTAGGGCAAATTAAATTTTTAAGACGATTTATCTCCAATTGTGCAGGGAAAACAAAAGTGTTCTCTTCCTTATTAAGGTTGAAGGACAAAGACGAATTCGTCTGGACCGTAGAACATCAACAAGCTTTTGACAGCCTGAAGAAATACTTGTCACACAGCCACCAGGTGATGGTACCTCCAGTGCCAGGAAGGCCAATGAAATTGTACATATCGGCCGAAGAACAGTCCATAGCTGGGATGATCGCGCAAGATGATGACATGAACGTTGAGAGAGCCATTTATTATATTAGTAGACAATTGCTGAATTATGAATGTAATCATTCTCCAATGGAGAAATTATGTTTGGCTCTATATTTCACATGTACTAAATTACGAGCCTACCTTAGGCCGAACATAGTGTATTTGATCACAAGAATTAATATAATAAAGTACATGTTTTCTCGTCCTATCTCGCATCAAAGAGTTGGGTTTTGGTCACTGTCACTTTCAGAATTCGATATACGGCATGAGCCCCAAAGGGCCGTTAAAAATCAAGCTTTGGCTGATTTCTTGGCCAATCACCCATGTTTGAGCACTATTAGAGAAATAGAAATCGATCTGGACGAATGCAGCCTGAAACCATGGACGATGTATTTCGACGGATCCAGCACAACGAAAGGAGCTGGAATAGGGATTCTCTTAGTCAGCCCGTTGGGGTAATAATTTCATTCTTAATCAAGTTGAATGAATATTACACTAATAACCAGGCCGAATACGAAGCCTTGATACTTGGGTTGGAGATACTCCTCAACATGGGAGTAACCCATGTATCCATTAAGGGGGATTCGCAACTAGTAATCCAACAAGTGATAAGAACCTTTAAATGCCAAAGCCCATCAGTCATGGCATTATTGGATATGGCCAAAGAGTTGGTAGAGCGATTTGATCATGCAGAGTTGGAACACGTTCCAAGGGCAAAAAATGAATTGGCCAATAGTTTAGCCCAAGCAGCTTCCGAGTACAAGCAAGCAAACATAGATGGTATATATAGAAGCGGCGAGGTGAAGCGGTCTTAATGCGACGAAAGGAAGGGACAAATGTCACGACCGTTGAAATCGAAAAGGAGGACGATTGGAGAAGCGAAATCAAGACGTTTCTAAAACAGCCCGAATGAGGGAAAGATCGAAGGCTAAAACTTAAAGCCCTGAACTACGTAGTCTCAGGAGATGTGCTATATAAAAAATGACAAGATGGATTGTTGTTGAAATGTGTAGGGCCAGCTGAATCCAAAACTATCATGGCCGAAGTGCATGAAGGTGTTTGTGGGGCACACCAAGTAGGAGTAAAGATGAGATGGTTGATTATACGAAGCGGCTATTTTTGCCCGAAGATGGGAGAATCGTGCATCTCATATGCCAAATGATGCATTGATTGTCAGAAGCACGGGCCTATTCAAAGGGCACCAGCGACCGAGATGATCCCAATCATTAAACCGTGGCCGTTTATGGGATGGGCGATAGACTTGATAGGGAAGATTTACCCAGCAGCAAGCAAGAGGCATAATTTCATCATTGTTGCTACCGATTTCTTTACCAAATGGGAGGAAGCTATCCCAGTTGTGGAAATATCCCAAGAACAGATCATCAAGTTCATAAAAGAGCATATAATGCACCGATTTGGTATACCACAAACAATAATGGTAGACCATGGCACCTCATTAAACGGTGAAAAGGTGAAAGATTTGCTGGCCGAGTACGGAATCTGGTGTGTAAACACTACCCCCTATTACCCTCAGTCAAACGGTCAGCCAGAATCGTCCAATAAGACCCTTAAAGGGTTGATTCGGAAGATGGTGACAGACAACGCTAGACGATGGGACGTATATTTGAGTCAGGCTCTATGGGCCTATAGGACGTCACCACGAAAAAGTACTTCAGTGACACCATTTCAGTTAGTGTATGGTGACGAGGCTGTGCTTCCAGTAGAAATGAATATCGAGTCCACCAGGGTGATGTTACAAGAAAAGATGACAAAGGAAGACTACGACGAGTCAATGATCCAGAATTTGTTGGAATTGGATGATATCAGATGTGATGTGCTAAATCGTCTAGAAGCACAAAAGAGAAAAATAGCTAAGGAATATAATCTCAGAGTAATGGCTAAATTATTCAGGGAGGGCGAATTAGTGTGGAAAAATATATTACCACTTGGTTCTAAGGACTCGGCGTATGGAAAATGGTCGCCCAACTGGGAAGGCCCATTCATGGTGAAAAATATGTTACCAAATGGAGCCTACCATTTGCAGGACTTAAACGGAAGAGTGCATGCAAGAGCGATAAATGGCAAGTACTTAAAGAGATATGTGCCCTCTTTGTGGGAGCACGAAAATGTATAAAATACACTGGAATAATAATGTATTTTCATTAATTACGGACGAAAACGTCCTTAAAATACAAGGAATAGATGATATAACGTCTTACAACAACCACTAATTTTGGCTCGAAGACCGCCGAAAACCCCCGGGCAGTTCCTTAATGGCCGAAAACATCTCTCTCCTCAAGCGCCATTCGTCCTGAATCCCCAAACCCACTGCATCCAAATCGTCCAAGCTTTTCTCAAAATCTATATGGGCCAGACCTTCATACTCTGCCATAGACTCATCCATCTCCGTTACTTCAGTAGCAATGGTCCTCCTCTTAGCCTTTTTTCTCATACGGCTTTCCTCGACAAGAAGCTGAATCTCTTTTAACTTTCACTCTAGATCTAGGAAGACCGATTCCTCGGTCATCATTTCTTTTGTAGTGTCCCTTAGGGCCTGATGAAGGGCGTCAAGAGAGCCACTGAGCGTTTCTTTCCTAATTACAGAGGAACGAAGCCCAACCCTATGGCTATACATATTGCGATACCGAGAGAGAATGACTGATATGCCGTCTTGCATTTCTTGGAGGAAAAGTCGATCATCAACCGATATGGGCAAGGCATGAAGGGCCAATATTCGGCTTAATTCGGAGGAGCTTTTGTCCAATTGAAGGATGTTATCTGGCCGAGCAGCCTGACTAACCTCCAGTGCAACAAAGGAAGCGTATTGACCAAGAATCTCCCGAAGGCCCTCCAGGTCTGTACTGGTGTTGACCGAAGGCGAAGGGGGCCGAAAAGAAGTAGAGGACAATCGCCCAAAGTGGTCCAAAATGTTCTGGACCGATTGCAGTAATGGGTCGGATACCTGCACACGAAGAAGGAATTAGCAAAATGAACTAAAGCCATGAGCTAAAGGAAAGGGGGGGAAAACTTACCACCCCAGAACCAGAACTGGAAGGCCGATCCACCAATGCCTCAAATGCCTCAGCTTGTGGCTGCACTAGTTCTTGCTGAGATGAAGGATTTGAGGATGATGGATGTTGGGGACAAGAGCCAGTGGCCATGCGGCTTGAGGAGAAGATGACCGAGCAGGAGAACTTTGTGGCAAGATGGGATACTCAGCCGAGGGGGCGATGATTATTCAGAAGCGGCTAACACTAGGACCGTCGAAACAGGAGCTGCGGAAGAAGCAATCATGAAAGCCGGAGAAGACGGCAGTTCAGGCACAATGGACTCCACTCGAAAAGGAGAGGATGGAGGAGTCGAAGACGACAGCTGTGCGGAGGTCGAAGTCTGGTGCACATAAGTACTTGGAAATACTACTTCTAGCATTGGGCGTTGCGGCGCAGTAGTAGGCCAAGCATCTGTAAGAGAATCAGAGTCGGACGAATCAGAAATGTAAATGACTTCATCTTCTTCGTAAATACGACGAAGTACGTCGTCTTTATACATAGACCGAGCCTCCTCTAACAACTTCAATTCGGACAAACTATAAAGGCCGTCCACGTCCCTATAACCCCCTCGAAGCCCTGAGGCAGAAATCTTGCGTACTAAGGGATAAAGTTGCTTGAGGTGGTGCCAAAGAGACCCAGTCTGCCAAATAGGCTCTGGCACTTCAGCCTCATCATCTGGATCCTGCACAATTGGTACAGAACAGTCTGAAGAGAAGCGCTCAAATAGAGGATGGTCTATTGGAATTTCCTCGACTCTTGGACGTGGACATCCAAATTCAATATATGGCTCCATACCTTGGGGATCGGCTCCGACTTCACCGCCCTCTCCTGGTAATTACTCCATGATGGAACCCTCGGCCACTTCATCCGCATAAGAAGGAAACTGAACGACCGGCATTTCTGCAGGTCTCACCTCCTCGCCTCCACCTATAAGAGCTTCGACCCTCGGAGTTCGCGCCGTTTTGGGCATTGCGGAAGGCGGCTCAATCCTAAGCACATGCATAAGATACACAATTATGATTTCAAAGTACATCAAACTCATGTGCAAAAGAAGACGGGTCTCAAACTCATACCTTAGAGCGACGGACGAGCTGTTGGATAGTTATGACCCATAGCATCACTAATTGTACAGATCATGGTGTTGTTGTACAAATTAACTATGTGACAAAGGAAATTGCTCTTTTATCATTTGTGATTAGATCACCTAGATATATAAATGATGAAAGGTCCATATGATTAGTTCTTGGATTGAGATGATATGAGACAGTATCAATCCACGAAGGTTTAATCATTAAATATCCCTAGTCAGAGTATTATTGAGATTGGACATCGATAATACGGAAAAGACTAGTATTACAATTATGCGCGTTGTGAGGGCATAACGCATAGTTCTCATATATTTGGGTATAGGATATCATGCAAGTGTAGTAAGAGGTTTTGTTTTACCGATAGTACGGAAAACAGCTTCGCTCTGGATAGACCCCTCGGAATTCCATTGGTAGTATGACTATGTGTCTATGGAAGTCCGAATCAGGTAGGTGTATTTGGTCTTAACCTGAGACTTGCACCGCTAATACTTGCGACAATCAATGTACTTTGGTTTTGGTCGTCCATGGCTTAAACAGGTTCTGTGTACGCCTTTCTGGGTATATTGAGAATCGTAGTGTATTGGGTGTGATGTCGAGATGGAAGTATCACTCCAGTCATAGTGGAGATGATGATCACGTAGGATACGGAACTCGTTCTCTTATATGTTGCAGCTATCGGGCTATTATGACTAGATCATGTTTATCCGATTATAGAGACTAGTTACCAGAGATCCGATATGTGCTTTGTATGGGGCAGACACATTTTCAGCCCCAGGCCTTGCACATGACATCCGATACTGGATCGAAATACGCAATACTACGTATACTACGCCTGATATAGATCACATATTCCTGTAAGGATATTTCTGGAGAATGGGTGGGTAGGCATGGCGCTTTGCTAGAAGCCAACCTTGTCTTGTAAATCGGTACACACGTAGTACTAGGTACGTACGTGTTCGGATAGTCCGACGACTGGATTTACTGCCAACATATCCGAGGATCTCATGGGTCGTTTCCCGAAGATTCACCGATGAGGTATGACTGGCACTTTATTAATCTGGGATTAAGTAAAGAGAGAGAAAATTAATCTGGGATTAATTACAGAGTATTTTATCTAGGATAAAATATTTATTAAAGAGAGAAAACGATTAATTTGGAATTAATCGATAAAATAATATATTCGATATATTATACGAAATTGGATTTCGACGCGGAATTGAAATTAGATTTTAATTCGGGCAAACGAGTTAATTTAGAATTAATTCGTAAGCGATGTGAATAGTAATTTTGCTAGGCAAAGTTATTTAATTAAATTAGATTTAATTACGTCGCAACGAAAAATTCGTTAATTTGGAATTAGCGAACCGAGCCCGGGAGTGTTTGCGGGCGCACTCACATTTCGAATTCAAGTGCGGCCCACAAGTCACATCAAGCGTCAAATCACTAGTCATCAATTGATGTGATGTCTAGTCCCTTTGAGTGATATGACAACTTGTCATTGTGATGATTGGTGGTGGTAGTTGGAAAAGCTTTAATGCTTGACTTTTTGAAAGCATATTGGTATATGTTTAATTGATTTTTGAAATCAATTAACTAATACAACAAAAACCAACTTTATCTCTCTATTCTTCTTCTTCTCTCACGCCTAAGGGGCTTTTCTTCTTCCTGAAATTCTCTTTCGGAGTCTTGCGAAGGTGATAGGGAACCGCATCCGTGAGCATGGAATCACATCACACAGCTTGGAGCTTGAGATAATCCATGGCCGAAATTTGGAGGACACAATTACTGCCCACTGCCGAGAGCCTTGGAGGAGAAAAGCTTGGATTTTTGTGTTCAACACATCGCTCAACCGCTCAATGTAAGTATTCCGAAACTTCCTTGTTGTATTCACATGTTGTTTCTTGCTTAAAAGATCCCGGTTAGACCGTTAGTAGAGAAACCCAACAATGGTATCAGAGCGAAGTGAGCATGAAACTTGAATTTAGGGTTAAAATTGGGTAAATTTATTTTGAGCATGATTTGATAAAATTACTTGATTGAGTATGCTTGAATGATGTTTAATTGAAGTTGGATATGATCAATTTCATGAAATATTGATTGGATCAATTTTTCCCCTTTTGGTTGGTTTGGCCGAATCATATGGAGCCCTAAATGTCATGGTATTTTTGATTTTTGATTCATTGGATGACTTGAAATCAATTGGGAAATGTTAATTTGAGATTTAATTGGATTGAATTTTGAATTGGACAAATAACCCTAAAAACCGTGACATATGTAATTGTACATGAGTTGATTTTGATTAAAATGTGTTGGACATGTTTTGAACCTAATGAGCATAATTAATTGTACAAATTTGGGTTTTGGAAATGTTAATTTTGGTACTTAATTATGGCATACACTTTAGTTAATTAAATTATAAAATTTGGAATTTGGTAATTTAATTAATTGGGCCTATTTTGGAAATTGGGCTTTAAAGGTTGTAATTGGGCTTAATGGGCTAGGTTGTACCAAGATTGGTTTAGACAAATTGGTTGGATCCAATTGGGCCCAAAACCAAATCCATAAAGTCTAATTATGACTTAAATGGACCTTTAATATTAATTGGGCCTAATGGGCCTAAATTGGTTTCCTGGCAAATAAGGGTGATTCCTTAAATGGGCTTTGGTATTTGGGTTTGACCCATATTGACCAAAAGCCCATGCCTTAGAAATTAATTAAAAGCCCATTGGACTTTAAATTAAATTGACATTGGATGTTAATCGGGCTTTGAGACCCGTAACGATTAGATTTGGAATCTAAGTCGTAAAGGTTCGTTAATAAAGTGTAATATTTAATTTGGAATTAAATAGTGAATTAGTATTAAATGCATATTAAATTGGATTTAATGTTGTAGTTTAATTTAATTCAAGAATTCGTACTTTGAGTACTTATTCGCAAAACGAGTTGGTCTCGCGCAAAATCAAATCGTTGTTTGAACATTGGATGGTCATTAATTATCAGATTAATTAATTTGATTAGATTGATTGATAACATGCTTGTGTGAATACATGGTTGCGATGCATGAATAATGTATATCGGATGGATATTAGATGGGTTGGGCAATTTTGGAAATTGTTGTTAATAATAAATTTATAAATTGGACCTGACCTGCGTGTCCATCCTATTACCTCCTTACTCTTTGTATTTTTATCTTCTCACATATTCCCCACAATATAAATGAGGTTTCTTTAGAAGTGTTATGTAACGGGTAGAAGAACGTGCTACGAGAGCAGCGGAGAGAGGAAAGGAATAGATTGTTCTAGGAACAATGTGTTAAGTATCCATCCGCATATCATTATTATTTATTTATATGCGCCCTATTATGTGTTTAGAATGCATGTTTAAGGGTGTATGATGATGATACCTTAACAAAGATAATTAATTGGTTGCCAATTGCACGCGAAAAACCCTCAACATCATATTAAGCGTTTTTCCTTCCATTGAGTGATTCTTACTCAAGATCCAAGACTGTCATTGGTTTGTTGGCCAAAGTCAAGGCCTTTGTCCGTCGAGGATGTGTTTGAATCATGAGAGCTTTGTTCCATATTGGTGTCTTGTCCAAGTTGTGATTTGTTGTCCAAAGTCAAGATCACTTCTTGTCCATCGACATTGATTACGGAGCTTTCCATGGTCAATGGTTCCGCTTAACTGGGATCACTAAGTTTGTTGTGCCAAAGCCAAGGCTTAGTTGATTCAGAGGAAAAAGGTTAGGCAATATATTGGATATATTAGCATATATAAGACATATGTTTCGGACTTGGATGTCCACCTACTGGATCTAGGAATTGGATGGGATCCAATTGATCTTAGAGATCTACCTAGTTAATTATCATACAATTTGTTGGCCAAAGTCAAGATTGTGTGTTATTTAACGGGATCCTAGCCCACTAGGAAACAAGGTTTCCCGAGTACTCCACAGAGGGTTAGAGGCTCGCCGAAAAATAGTGGGAGGCAAGTATTAAATTTGCAATATTCGTTTAGTTACTTGCCATACACGCTCATTTCAATTTCATCGTCAAATAAATTAATTATTAGTTGGACTAATATTAATTATTGTTTTAATAAACAGTTGGACTGTATTCAAACTATTTCACTTATAGTTGATTATATAATTGGATTATAGTAATCAATATATTCAATTAACTATTTCAATTAATAGTTGATTTTATAATTGGATTATAGTAATCAATATAATTGATTTAACCTATTAAGTTATAATTGATTATATAGTTGGACTATAGTAATCATTATAATCAATAGTATATAAAATCGTTGATTAAATAGTTGGACTATTATAATCAAGATAATTGAAATATTAGTGTTTAAAACATATCCTGGGTGAAAATGTATTTAAACGACTTTAATTTTCAAATTGGGAATAATGAATCAGGATAGTCCTGAAAACTAAGAAGTTACTTTATTTGATAAAATAACATCTTAAGCCTAAGCCCGGAGTTAAGCAAATAGTAGAGCATAATCTTTGGAAGATTCATGTGATGATAACTTAAGAGCTTAATCCATTATACTTGCCAAATAGACTCATTAATTTCTTAATCAGAACTAAGGATTAGATCCTAAGAGTATGATAATGAAATTCAAGGATCTTCATAGATCTATTATTAGATCTTAGAAGAACTAATTGCAATAGGTTACTCTTGGAGAGTTAATGGCTATTCTCAAGGAGACAAAGCCAAAAGTTTGCAATAAGGCAAGAAGAAGCGCAAGCGCACCTTACTTCGATATTCCAGAAGGCCAAGGCTTGGCCAAAGGCTTCTGGAGTGTGGAAAAAGGGCAAAGGAAAAATCATTATAATCTTCTGGGAAGATAAATGACATATCCCAAGATGTCTGCCTAAAATGTGGCAAACGGGGACACGGAAGCGTGACTGCCGTATGGACAAGGCAGACATGAAGGAATTGAAGACGGTGTAAGACTCCGACTTCAAATATGTTTGTTATAAATATGTTCAATGCTAGTATTAAAATTGGATTTTGGATACTGGATGTGGTACATAAATATGTACTGGTGTGCAGAATCTGCTATGAGCAGGATACTGACTTCAGATGAGATTTATCTACGAATCGAAAACGGGACGAAAGTCGCTATTTTAACCGTAGAAACCTAAGTTTAGGAATTACCCTTCGGGTGTGTACTTAATTAGGAAACTATTACAATGTAACTAGTTTGACTAGATACATTATCTCTATATCAGGGTTTAATCCATTACGGGTATACCTTTATATTCTAGAACACTAAAGTGTTTTATTATATAAAGATGATATTGAGATAAACACATTAGATGTGAATAACAATATTTATATTTTGAATATAAATAAATCTCAAACGTATAACATGACAAACAAATAGCTCAAACTGATTGATCACAAGAGACTTATAAGTGGCATTGTTGTCTGGGACACAATTAACAAGACTCGTATATCCACACTTTCGAAGAGTGGATACTAGGACTGATTTGATTCTATTCAAATGATGTCTACGAATCTAGTTTATTAGGCAAAGTGCCTAAAACACCTTTACTTGGTAAAAGTGTAAATGCCACCGATCTGTTAGCCCTGGTTCATAGTGACGTTGGTGGGCCCATATCTAGCTAGACTAGATGTGGATATGAATATTTCATGACCTTTACGGATGTGGCATCGCGTTATGGTTATATGTTTCTTATGAAACACAAATCGGAAACTTTTAGAGTTTCGACACGAAGTAAACAAACAGATCGACTAAAGTATTAAAACATCACGGTTAGACCATGATGAAAATACTTAAGCAATAAGTTTCTCATATACTTGAAAGAGTATAGTATTCTTTCAATGAGGACTCCTCCCGGAACACGTCAATTTGACTGTGTGTCCGATCAGAGAAACCGAATTTTGTTGGACATGATAAGGTTAATCATGAGTCGCTCTGAGCTACCATTTCCTTCAACGAATACGTTTAAACAGTGCAAAACTTATTTAGAATAAGGTTCCATAAAAATCTGTTAGACAGATTTCATATTAGATATGAACAGGAAAGAAACCGAGTTTCTCATTCCTGTAGATTTGGGAATGCTGGGCATATGTTTGGATGATACCAAACTAAAACCCAAATCGGATAAGTGCCTAATAATGGTTATCCTAGGGATACCAAAGTATAGTACTTATACAACTCACTAGAGAACAATGTAATTGTTGCTCGCCATGCGGTTTTCCTAAGAGGAATACCTATATGCAGTGGTAAGTGGGAGGAAAGTAAAACTCGATGAAAATCGGAGTAATACTGTTCCTGGCACCGATTCTTTAATGGAACACAAATAGTTCATCAAGGATGAAACTATACCAGTAATCTTCGAATACACAAGAACCGCGTAGATCGGAGAGAGTCAGAAAACAACCTGGGGTATGGGTTTCTGATCTCACCTCATGGATTCCATGTATACCAACCAAGTTTGGATACTAGTTGATGTACCACAAGGAATTGTGCTATTGGTACTGTATGAGTCTTCAAAGAAGACATACATGAAAGGCAACAAACCAACGTACTAAGCTAGGCTTGTAGCGAAAAGGTATCGTTATCAACATTGTGTCGATTACGATGAAACCTTTTACCTGTTGCCACGGTAAATCCATTTGGATAATACTTGCTAATACTGCATGTTTCATTCATGAAATATGGCAGCTGTAATGCCAAAACCGCTTTATTTAACGGAAACCTTTTGGAGGATGTTTTCAACATCCTGACGGTTTTGTCGTATCATAACTAGCAAACAAGGTTTGCAGGTTATTCGATCCATGGATGGATTGAAGCAAGCATAGTATTCTTGGAATTATCGTTTTAATGTAATCATAATGGTATATGATTTAATTCAAAACGAAATTGATTCTTGTGTATATAAGGAGGTTAGTGGGAGGGCACTGACAATGAATGTCCTAAATAATGGTAATATGTCATTTCTTGGAAATGATATTCCCATAATTACAATCGGTGAAAGCTTGGCTTTCATGAAAATTCTCCGTAGAATTCTTGGGAGAAACAACATTTATTCTAGGAATAAAGATCTACTGGGATAGATTTAAGTTGTTGACACTCTCCGAGAACTAGTACATTGAAAAAAATATACGCGACCTGATGTCTCATATGCTTTGAGCATAAGGAGTCACAATCGGGCCAATCCAAGTGATAGTCATTGGATTGATGGTTAATAACATCCTTTAATATCTTAGATGAACTAAATATGCTATCTTAAACTATGGAGAAGGAGAACTTGAAGTGACTAGGATCACCGCTGCAAGTTCCCAAACCGATATAAATGACTATAAGTCGTAACAACGGTACTATATAGTTTGAATAACGGAACAGTGAGCTGGAAATCTTCCAAGCAAGATATTGTTACCGAATAAACAACAAAAGTGGATTATTGCTGTAGCTGAGGCAGCAATAGAAGCCATTTGGGTCGATAATAAATCTAATTAGATTAGATATAATTCTGTTAGCAGCTGAGATAGGCTACAACACATGCTAAAGAATTAATGGTCTCATCAACGATCCAGATATATATTTCAATTATTCATCTGATTCGTTCGGATCATACATCGTGGCGATGTGATGATTGAATAAATCGCATCAGATGATAATCATGCAAATCCGCTGACGAAAGCATTTCTCAGCAGAAGTTTGAGCGAACCGTACATAGTTCGGGTGTAAGACACTCGAGTGACTGGCTATAGGCCAAGTGGGAGATTGTTGGACAGTTATGACCCATAGCGTCACTATTTGTACAGATCATGGTGTTGTTGTACAAATTAACTATGTGACAAAAGAAATTGCTCTTTTATCATTTGTGATTAGATAACCAAGATATATAAATGATGAAAGGTCCATATGATTAGTTCCTGGATTGAGATGATATGAGACAGTATCAATCCACGAAGGTTTAATCATTATATATCCATAGTCAGAGTATTATCGAGATTAGACATCGATAATGCGGAAAAGACTAGTATTACACTTGTGCGCGTTGTGATGACATAACATCATAGTTCTCATATATTTGGGTATAGGATACTCATGTAAGTGTAGTAGGAGGTTGTGTTTTACCGATAGTACGGAAAACAGCTTGGCTCTGGATAGACCCCTCGGAATTCCATTGGTAGTATGACTATGTGTCTATGGAAGTCCGAATCAGGGTAGGTGTATTTGGTCTTAACCTGAGACTTGCACCGCTAATACTTGCGACAATCAATGTACTTTGGATTTGGTCATCCAGGGCTTTAACAGGTTCTGTGTATGCCTCTTCTGGGTATATTGAGAATCATAGTGTATTGGGTGTGATGTCGAGATGGAAGTATCACTCCAGTCATAGTGGAGATGATGATCACGTAGGATACGAAACTCGTTCTCTTATATGCTGCAGCTATCGAGATATTATGACTAGGTCATGTTTATCCGATTATAGAGACTAGTTACCAGAGATCCGATATGTGCTTCGTACAGGGCAGACACATTTCCAGCCCAGGCCTTGCACGTGACATCCGATACTGGATCGAAATACGCAATACTACGATACTACGCCTGATATAGATCACATATTCCTGTAAGGATATTTCTGGAGAATTGGGTAGGCATGGCGTTTTGCTAGAAGCCAACCTTGTCTTGTAAATCGGTACAAACGTAGTACTACGTACGTACGTGTTCGGATAGTCTGACGACCAGATTTACTACCAACATATCCGGGGATCTCATGGGTCGCTTCCCGAAGATTCACCGATGACGTATGACTCGCACTTTATTAATCTGGGATTAATTAAAGAGAGAAAATTAATCTGGGATTAATTATAGAGATATTTTATCTAGGATAAAATATTTATTAAAGAGAGAAAACGATTAATTTGGAATTAATCGATAAAATAATATATTCGATATATTATACGAAATTGGATTTCGACGCGAAATTGAAATTAGATTTTAATTCGGGCAAACGAGTTAATTTAGAATTAATTCGTAAGCGACGTGAATAGTAATTTTGATAGGCAAATTATTTAATTAAATTAGATTTAATTACGTAGTAACGGAAAATTCGTTAATTTGGAATTAGAGAACCCGAGCCCGGGAGTGTTTGCGGGCGCACTCGCATTTCGAATTCAAGTGCGGCCCACAAGTCACATCAAGCGTCAAATCACTAGTCAATCAGTTGATGTGATGTCTAGTCACTTTGAGTGATATGACAACTTGTCATTGTGATTGATGGTGGTAGTTGGCAAATCTTTAATGCTTGACTTTTTGAAAGCATATTTGGTATATGTTTAATTGATTTTTGAAATCAATTAACTAATACAACAAAAACCAACTTCATCTCTCTCATTATTCTTTCTTCTCTCGCGCCCAATGGGCTTTTCTTCTTCCTCAAATTCTGGTTTTACCGTGAAAATGAAGGAGAAGCTAAGGAATTTTGTGGCAAAAATTCCTAAGTGCTAGCGCACTTCCGGAGTCTTGCGAAGGTGATAGGGAACCGCATCCGTGAGCATGGAATCACATCACAACGCTTGGAGCTTGAGATCATCCATGGCCGAAATTTGGAGGACACAATTACTGCCCACTGCCGAGAGCCTTGGAGGAGAAAAACTTGGATTTTTGTGTTCAACGCATCGCTCAACCGCTCAATGTAAGTATTCCACAACTTCCTTGTTGTATTCACATATTGTTTCTTGCTTAAAACGATCCCGGTTAGACTGTAGAAACCCAACACGAGTGGCACGTCCGAATCAGAGCTACGACTGGGAGAAAGCTGTCTCCTTTTAGCAAGCTTTATTTTCTTGGGCTTGGACGCCTCAGTTGCCTTCTTCGACCCCATCGGCTCAGAGGACTTGGGGGACAAAGGAATGAAAGAAAAAACTCTCATGGAAGGCAAGGAGAAAAATCGTTCGCGGGCATGTGGCCAGAAATGATCAAAAGAGAAATGAACAGACGTGAAAAGAGAAAAAAGAGCGATAACAAAAGAAGAAATCAAAGAGCGAGTTTCCGCCAAGGAATCCTCAACTTCAGAGACTGAAAAGACCTTAAAACGATCTGACAAAGCAGATCGCGTGTGAAAGAAAGAAAGAGGCCACCCTTGAACGATGCCAAATTGATGGGCAACAAAGTTGGATGAGTACACCTCTACTCCGGCCTTGCCATTGGCCACAGTCATGATGTCATGAATCAGGTCGCGGCTACATAAAAACCTGCGCCATATACGAAGACCTGATTCATCCTCTTCCGAAAGAGGGAGGTCATGGACGAAGGATGGACTATCCGACGTAGAAAAAGGGAAAAAAGAAGGAACTCGAGGAAGAGTATAGAAATACTTAAAAACAGCGCGAAGGGAGAAAGAAGATGGCCGAATTTGAGAAAAAAGAAGACCGACACAATGATAAGGGTGAGTTGAATCAATTGTGCCGAAGACAGGGAAATAGGCTCTCAACCAGAGTTGAACGAGCCACAGGGGACCAGAGACAATGGGTGATGCCCCCGACCGAAGTTGTTTCTGGAGGACGGCCAATCCTCGATATATGGCGGCCAGTAAAAATGAGGTCAGGTCTAAGTGACGGCCGTGGGCAAGGTCGGAAGAGATAGGGAGATTGCCCGCCATAGACTTTTGGCTAGGCACACAAATGATGTATTTACACAGCCAATAATGAAGGAAAGTCGTTCGCTCTAACATCGAAACAGGACCAGCCGTTTTTGAAAACATGTGAAGAAAAGAAGAATATGATGAAAAGGACGAAGGGTCCATTGAAGGAGGAGGGAAACAGAAGTTTGTACAAGCCGATATGGTCACTCCAAGAGGGGCCAGTCCAGTAAGAGCACCAATATCACGAAGGGTGATAGTGAGGGGCCAGACCGGAAGAATGAATACATTGTATTCAGAAGACCAAAAAAGCAAAGAAATAGGAAACAAGTTACGGTCAAAATGGGTCAAAGCTAATGAAAGCTCGATGAAAGGAAGAAGGTGATGTTTGTCCAAAAAGGCTCGAGTATCCGCATGCAACAGCATACGTTAAAACCAGGCTTCAAATGCGGTATCGGGTTTGGGCCAAGTGCAAATCAGATTGGACTGAGCGAGATGAGAGATGTTAAGCGGCTCAGAAAATGGGAGGCCAGAAAAAAAAGGGAACTGCTGAACCAACGGAGCCGTTGCAATAGTGTCATCTTCAACGAAGATGGGGGTAAGAGCGCACTGGCCGAAATTCTCATCAAGAGTGTGAACGCCAAAGGTGCCCACAGAAGAAGATTCCAGCGCCATCTTATAATTAGCGAAGGTTGAGGCGCTAGTTTTTGGAGCAGATGATGAAGAAGCCATTGATAACAGGTGGTCGAGAATGCGATAAAAATAAGTTTGTAGAGGAGGTCGAAGGTAAAGTGAGAGCCAGAGGGGGATAAATCCATATGTAACAGACGAATGGTTTAACTTAGGACATGTGTCGCAATACGCGTCGTCGAGAAGTGAAAGCGGCGGGAAAACAGAAAAGGATGAAAGGTTACTTCTGACAAAAAATGAGACCTACAGCAGGGAGCCCCCTCAATTGGTCAGGTAACACATGGAAAAAAGCACTTCATGTGAAAACAGTATCATGGCTTGGGAGTATATAAAAAGAGGAAAGTTGAAGAAGTAACTTGCAAAGCACTTCACGTGAAAACAGTATCATGGCTTGGGAGTATATAAAAAGAGGAAGGTTGAAGAAGTAACTTGCAAGGTCTCCCAACCGCCCATTTAAGGGCCGACCTTACTCAAAACATCGCAGCTTGGCCCTCCGTAACCAAGCGAACTCCCTAAGATGAAAAAGAAAAGATCGGGAGAGGCAGAAGGAAGTCGAGAAAAAGAAAATATCTGCATGAAACAAAGGCCATCAGAAGCGAAAGCTTCTCTTTAATAAAGTGTGAAATGAAATGTAAAGAGATTAGCTAACGGCCATCCACACGGTGTGAGGTGTGAAATGGAATGTAATGGTGTGGATGGACTATGTCTATTAGCGACGGTTGACCAGGGTCCTCTATGTGGAAGGTACTGCATCTCCTGGTTACGGATGGGTTACGACCGGTGACAATGGCGGATCGTATGCCTCTACGCGGAGGGTGCAACACTTCTCGACTTCACAGATTCTCTGGACTGAGGAACCGGCCGGGGGACTAGCTTCCCACATTCTCTGGACTGGGGATCGGCTAGGAGACTGGCTCGGTTGGAGTTGTGGTCTTCCCTGCACGAGGAAGGAACGAACCTGGACGAAAAGCCGAAAAATCGCCCTAGAACAAAGAGGAATGACCGTACAAGTTTCTATCATTCCAATCTATACGCCTTTTCATCGATGGAAGACCGAAAAAATTCACCTCGATCTTCACTTCCGGTTCAATCAGGGTGAATTTAGGGGACAATTGTTGACAGAGGAAATTCTAGTCACCCTGGAACGAAATCGCCCTAAGACGACGGAAAGAACGAAGGAATGAATGACGATGGAGTGAAGAGCGACGAAGAGCTTGAGACTACCGAATTAGTGGTTAGGACGAAAATGCATGATGTAGTTGCTTCCACGATCGCAGCAGTTGAGACGCACAGCCTAACGGTTGAAGGCACGATCCAACAGCTGCAGGGAGATACTGGGACCGCCCAAGCGGTTTACAAGCTTCACTATAAAAGCTCAACCCACGATCAAGCAGTTGAGACGCACAGCCCAACGGTTGAAGGCACGATCCAGCAGCTGCAGGGAGATACCATGACCGCCCAAGCAGTTTACAAGTTTCACTATAAAAGCTCACTCGGACAGAGAGAAAAAGCCCGATCAATTGAAGACTCAAAAGAGCATTTTTTTTATCTCTTAGTTTCTATAACTTTTAGGACTATAATTTGTGTGCTTGCGCCCCTTGGAGGCTTATTCACTTAATCAAACACCCCTTGCTGGACTTTGTCCTCAGGAGGTTTGAACCTTACACGTTTCTCTTTCTTCTTCGCACATAAAAATCGCACAAACAGCTTCAGGCTTAACACATTTGCAAATTGAATTATATTCATTGAATATTGTCAACCATATCACTCAATGATTTAGTTATCGTAGGAAAATCTTTTGGATTATTCAGGATATCCAATATATGATGGTCCCTTCAAACCATTTTACTATTCATCATGTGACTCGTTCTGCCAATATTATTACTCGTGATTTAGCTAAATATGCTTTTGATATGAATTATTTTTCTAGATTGTTAGATATTAGTTGTGTGTTGTTAGTAGTTGTGTGTTATGTTAGTAATTGTATAGTTGGTAGTAGTTGTGTGTTGTGCTAGTAATTGTATAGTTGGTAGTTGTGTTTAATATAGTAGTTGTGTATTTATTATGTTAGTTGTATAAATGTCTATATAAAGGCCTTTCATTTGTAAGTTCTAATCAAGCAAATGTTTATAGACATTTTCTTCACAAATTCTCACATGGTATCGGGAGCTTAGGTTCTTTCCGGAGGTGAAGAACACATCAAACGGAAATTGGTTCCGAAAATTCGGGTTTCGGAAAAGTTGTTAAAAATTAATTTTAAGCATACCATCATCTTGCTCACGTCGAGACAAGCACGGTGGTATTTTCTGGAGGTTGAAGACAGCCACGTCAGCACACAGTCATCCACCACGTTAGCATAATCCGAATCGTCAAAATCAATCCCGATCTTATACTATTTGACAAATGGGAAAATCAGATGCTATGCAACCTATCCCTACCGTCCTCACCGGTTCAAACTACCATCTCTAGGTTCAGGGAATGCGTAGTTTTCTCAAGGGTAGGAAACTATAGCGCTATATTACTGGAGATGTCAAGCCCCCCACTCGTCTCACTGATGAAACTGAAGGACAACTCGCTGATCGTCTCGAGGATTGGGACAGTAAGAATCATCAAATTCTGACATGGTTCCGGAATACTTCGGTTTCATCCATTCATCATCAATTTGGCCGCTATGAAACTGCCAAAGAAGTTTGGGATCTGCTTGCATTAAGGTACACATCTTCTGATCTCTCTAGTCAGTATCAATTGTGGGAAAAGTTGCATAATTTGAAACAAGAAAAAGGTCAGTCTATTACTGAATTTCTTGCACAAATGGAGAATATTTGGGACCAACTTGCTCTGTCAGACCATCAATAAGTTGCACTGTTGATGTAACTAATTATACGGCACATCGTGACCGTATGCGGCTAATTCAATTCCTTATGGCCCTTACTGATGACTTTGAATCTTGTCGAGCTTCATTGTTACATCAATCTCCCTTGCCTACATTAAAAGCTGCTGTCTCTTGGTTATTGTCTGACGAAACTCGTCTCGGCTTACGTAAGCCATCTCATGATGAGGCTGTGCTTGTCGCCGCGGGTAAATATTTCTCAAAATGTGGAGGTAAATTTTGTCGTACCTGCAACAAATCTGGTCATACTCTGATTGAATGTGGTCTTACTGAATGTCCAAATGCAAGAAAAGAGGCCATATTGCCTCTCACTGTCCCACTAAGGTGGGTTATCGTTACTGCAAGCTGTCTGGCCATTCCATTAAGCAATGCCCCACTCGTCCACCAAGAGCTGACCAGCCCTCCAAGATAGCAATTCCAATTGCTGCTGCTACCTCTGAGATCACTGCCTCTCCTACATCCACTAGTAACTTAGAAACACTCATTAGACAAATATTCTCCACTCATCTCAGTACTTCTACTGCCTTATCTGTCAATTCAGGTAATTCTCCTTGGTATTTTGACTCTGGTTGTTGCAATCATTTGACTTCTCAATCCCCGTTATTTTCTTTCACCTCCCCCACCACAAATATTTCTCCAATTTTCACTGCAGATGGCTCACAAATGCTTGTAAGTCGGTCTGGCCACATATCAACATCTACACTCACATTACCAAATACATTTATTATTTCCAAACTTACATTCAACCTTATTTTTTTTGGTCAACTATGTGAACTTGGATTAGAATTGATATTCTCCACTAATGGTTGTCATGTGCAGGATCCGCAGACGGGACAGATTCTTGGGACAGGCCGTAGAATTGGACGTCTGTTTGAACTCACCTCTATGCATCTTCCTTCAAATCGTTTTTCCCAACTATGGCTGTATCTACTCCATCTTCTCTTCACTTGTGGCATATGCGTCTTGGTCATGCCTCGATAAATAAACTTCGTCCTTTAGTTTCTAATGGTTCACTAGGTTCTGTTAAAGACCAGTCTTTCCATTGTGTCTCTTGTCAACTTGGAAAACAACCAGCTTTATCATTCCATCATAATGAACATAATTTTGTTGCCCCATTTGATTTGGTCCACTCTGATGTATGTGGACCTTCACCTACAGCCACTATGGGAGGATCTAAATATTTTATCTTGATTATTGATGACTATTCTCGATTCACATGGATCTTTCTTATGAAACAACATTCTGAACTGCCTCAAATTTATATTGACTTTGTAAATATGATCAAAACACAATTTTCTAAAATTATCAAAATTTTGAGGACCGACAATGCCAAGGAGTATATTGACTCAAAAATTCAACATTTTTTAAAAGCCCAAGGAACCATTTCACAACGATCTTGCCCATATACCTCTCAACAAAATGGACGAGTAGAAAGAAAACATCGTCATATTTTAGATTCCACTCGATCTATGCTCATTTCATCCTCTTGTCCTGAATGCTTTTGGGGTGAAGCTGCCCTTACGACTGTTTATGTTATTAATCGTATTCCTTCTTCAGTTACCAAACACAATTTGTCTCCTTATGAGTGTCTTTATTGTGTTTCCACTCCTTATGATCTTCTCAAGGTTTTTAGGAGTGTTTGCTTTGTTTTTCTTCCTCCCACAGAGCAACACAAGTTAGAACCTCGTGCCAGACTTTGTTGTTTCTTAGGATATGGTATTCAACAGAAAGGGTATTGTTGTTAGGATCCTGTGTCAAAGAAACTTCGCATCTCTCGTCATATTATTTTATGGGAACATGTTATGTTCTCCTCTCTTTCTAAGTTCACAGTGTCACCTTCAGATCCACCTCCACTTTTCACTAATCCATCTATCGAGTTGTTTCCACTTGATATAGGTACTCATAGTGAGCATACAGATGTCCAACCTCCATCACCGCCTGTTCCTGATGATGCCCCTCCTGCAGATACTGCACCAGAGACCATTGGTGACTCATCTCCACCCTATCCTACCCGAGTAAGAAATCCTCCCTCTTACCTTCGAGATTATCATTGTTTCACTGCTCTTGTCTCTTTGCATGAACCTCAGTCCTATAGGGAGGCTTCTTCTAATCCTCATTGGCAGCAAGCTATGCAAGATGAATTACAAGCATTGACAAAGACTGGTATTTGGGACTTGGTTTATCTTCCTCATGGCAAAAATCCAGTGGGATGCAAATGGGTTTACAAAATCAAAACACATTAGATGGATCTATTGAGCGTTATAAAGCACGTCTTGTTGCTAAAGGATTCGCTCACGAGTATGAGATTGATTATGAGGAGACCTTTGCACATGTTGCTCGTCTTACCTCAGTTCGCAGTCTGGTTGCTATTGTTGCTGCTCAGAAATGGAGTCTGTTTCAGATGGATGTCAAGAATGCTTTTCTCAATGGTGATCTCACTGAAGAAGTTTATATGAAGCCTCCTCCAGGTCTTGATCATCCACCAAATACAGTATGTCGCCTACGACGTGCCTTATATGGTTTGAAGCAAGCTCCTCGTGCATGGTTTGCCAAATTTAGTACCGCTGTCAGACAGATTGGATTCACCTCCAGTCCACATGATTCGGCCTTATTTCTTCGAAAATCCGAAAAGGGTATTGTGATATTACTTCTTTATGTTGATGATATGATTATTACTGGAGATGATATTTCAGGCATATCAGATCTCAAGCAGGCTCTCAGTCAACAATTTGAAATGAAAGATCTTGGTCCTTTGAGTTATTTTTTAGGCCTTGAGATTATTTGTTATGATGATGGTTATCATCTCTCGCAAGCCAAGTATGCCTCCGATCTTCTTTCTCGGGCTAGCCTTACAGATAGCAAGACAGTTCCAACTCCAATTGAGTATAATGTTCGTCTTACACCTATAAATGAAGATAACACTCTCCTTGATGATCCTACTCTCTACAGACAATTGGTTGGAAGCCTCATTTATCTTACAGTCACTTGACCATACATTGCTTATGCAGTTCACATTGTCAGCCAGTTCATGACCACTCCTCGTTCTACTTATTATACTGCAGTGCTTCGTATTATTCGTTATGTTAAATGAACTCTCTTTACCGGTCTCCATTTTTCTGCTACTTCATCATTGGTTCTTCGAGCCTATTATGATTCTGACTGGGCAGGAGACCCTACTGATCGTCGATCAACTACGGGTTACTGTATTTTTCTTAGTGACTCACTTATTTCTTGGCACAGCAAGAAACAGACATTGGTTGCCCGCTCGAGTACTGAGGCTGAATATAGAGCTGTTGCTGCTACTACAGCTGAATTTCTATGGTTACGTTGGCTTCTAGAAGATATGAGAGTCCCTCAACCATCATCTCTCACTCTTTAATGCGGCAATAAAAGTGCTATTGAAATAGCACATAATGATGTTTTTCATGAGCGCACCAAACACATTGAGATCGATTGTCATTTCATTCGCCAACACGTTGCTTGTGGCACTATTTCCTTGAAGTATCTCAAATCCACCGATCAGCTAGCTGATGTCTTCACCAAATCCTTTCTTCCGGGACGTTACACTACACTTGTTTCCAAACTCAATTTGGTTTCGTCTAAACCACCTTGAGTTTGAGGGGGGATGTTAGATATTAGTTGTGTGTTGTTAGTAGTTGTGTGTTGTGTTAGTAATTGTATAGTTGGTAGTAGTTGTGTGTTGTGCTAGTAATTGTATAGTTGGTAGTTGTGTTTAATATAGTAGTTGTGTATTTATTATGTTAGTTGTTTAAATGCCTATATAAAGGCATTTCATTTGTAAGTTCTAATCAAGCAAATGTTTATAGACATTTTCTTCACAAATTCTCACATATATGGATGGAGGATTTTCCTCATGTTGGCTTAAACTTAGGGTAAGTTCTGTGTTACTCAGTTTTTGTTTTGGCTGCAAGTATTGATTGTTTTAGTTTAATGAAATTCGTTTTCTTTCAAAAAAAAAGAAAAAAAAGAAAAAGAAGAAGAATAGTTAGATAATTGTTGTTCATTATGTAAACTTTAAGTTAAGCAGTGGACTAAAGGAGAAACGAATTAGTAACGAGAAACTGTTACTTTAGTTACGTGAGACACGAAATACATAATATTGAATCAATCGTAGTTATTTAATTATTATCTTTCTTTTCATTTGATGAATTTTAATTAAAAGTAAAACCAGTGCACACGGCATAATAGGAATTTTATTTACAGTGGAGATCCCAGGCTGCAACATATAATGATTAAATATTCATAAGTATATCATTCAATATCTAAATCACCATTAAACAGAATAAATAGGAAAATTTCATAAATAAATCAAAGTCACGCTTCATTATCACCATATGAAAAATACAACTCGTACAGACATATTATTGGACAAGGTTCAAAGCTTACGATCGACTCACCCATATTTCACTAAAATGAAGTTGCCTCGACAAGCCTTTAAATTCAAAGTCTAATGTCCCGATAACATATTTTGAGCTACCCGTGCTGTGAAAATAGGGATGAGTATTTGGAAAATACTCGTAAGAATTCGATTATTTATTTCAAAATTTTTATCTTTGAAAATAATGATGAATGATTAGTTTATTAAATACAAATAAAAATACATTTAGAAATATTTCTCGAATTTTAAAGTATCATAAATCACACAAATTCTATAAATCACAGACATGCACATATGTCACAATATAACCATGAGATTGACTCTCCCATCATAACAAAAAGTAATTTGACAACCTCCATGGCATTGTGTAATAAATCATGACATTTTACAAACTTTCACAGAGGGTAGTCTTGTCGTACTATCCGTACAAGATTTATAATCACAACACTGAACATGTTCCTATCCACCTAATCTCCAAGACTTCTATATGGAATCCACCGTCATGTCCGACACAGGCTCAAGAGCCCTCACATAATAACGTGCACAAGATTTATCGACTCTAACCTATGGCAATCCTGCCCATCGATATTTAGGACTTTTATGTGGTCAAATATCCATGACACTTTATGAACTTTCACCGATTGTAGTCTTGTCACACTATCAATATGGGCTTATAGACTCCCGAGTGGTTGAACATCCATGATATTTAATTATTTATGTATTTTCACCGAGGGTAGTCCTGCCATAATACTCACACAGAGTTATAAACTCTTGTGTGGTCGAACAACTATGACACTTTACGAACTTTCTCTGAGAATAATCTTAACACACTATCTACACAAGGTTACAGACTCACATGTGGTCGAACATATGATGAATATTAAAAAGTGTACATTTAATAAAAGAAAAATTAGTCATTTTACACTCATAGTTGTAAGGTTTTACGGGTCGGTGCGCAGTAGAAAAAATATCATTTCCAAAATCGAATTTCAAAATTTTAACCCTTGTAGTTTGATACCAAACTCTAAAGTTCGGTTTACCGAACTTGACTTTGATCAATCAAAGACAATCTTCGGTTGATTGAAGATGAGACATAATATAATTCCAAATCTCATACACTTCGGTCGATCGAACTCTGAAGTTCGGTCATAGGATTTTGGGAAATCCATTCTTTGTACACCGAACATGAAATAAT
Organism: Zanthoxylum bungeanum; assembly: GCA_019454045.1. Taxonomy (NCBI): domain Eukaryota; kingdom Viridiplantae; phylum Streptophyta; class Magnoliopsida; order Sapindales; family Rutaceae; genus Zanthoxylum; species Zanthoxylum bungeanum. The sequence continues at coordinate 25,800 of SKCR01027459.1, read as the reverse complement.
TGTACAATGACCCTTAATCTATTTGGAACATATCCAAACACTCAGATTATTGTATAACAACACTAATAATCAAAATTAAATATTTGAACACATTTAAACACTTAATTACTTGACATTTAAACATAAATATGTCATATATACCTAAACACGTAAACTTAATATTTAGGCAATCAATTGCCAAGTCCCACTATAGAAGTGCTCTAGAATAATTTTAGGCCATCAATATGTGGCTTGGTAACTCTAAAATTGTACCCACATAAGTTAATACATCAATCTATCAATAACCTAACAATTAGGTTTATTTTTGTTAAGTCTATGTGATAGGGCAAGTGCTGCGAAAGCGTAAGTGTTGGTGGACTAAATCGACTTTTAAATGTATTTAAAATGCATAAATTAATCTATATCATATACCTCTAATTTTTCTGTATTTCACCCATATCACTAATTATATAAAATATTAAAGAGTGATTACGCATAAATACTAGGATAAATTTTCGAAAATATTTTCCGTGATTACACGTTAATCGATTACCGATTCACCGAATTGGGTGATCAGAATAACCAGAAAATCCCATCATCATGTTGTGATTCACTGATCACTCTTGAGTGTTTTGAGGAAAAACCGAATCACTTTCTATTACTACAAGAATAGATTACAAGTAAGTGTTTAAACTTACAAATACAAAACCTCACTACAACACTCTCCATACACTCTTTGGGATGATTTACATTCACTGGAAATGGTTGTATTTATAGCCAAGATTGCACACTGTTCATTCATGATTTTATGCCACAATTCACTCCTTAATTCATGGAATTATCAAAAGTTTGATGTTTGTTTCAATAAATTTCAAAAGCCACCTAAAGTTGCCTTGGCAGCTTCTCTAAATCATCATCTGACAGTTATCCCGAATATGTCTCTACACAACTCTAGCTTGTCTCGAGTAACCACATTTGTTAACATGTCAGCTGGATTCTCATATGTATGGATCTTCACTAGTCTCAGCAGTTGTTGATCCATCACATCACGTATCCAATGATAGTGAATATCAATGTGTTTCATCCGGGAATGATACATTGAGTTCTTTCTCAAGTCCAGAGCACTCTGACTGTCACAATGTATCTTGTATTCTGTCTGTTTGATCCCTAACTCTTGGAGAAAATATTTTAGCCACAACATTTCCTTTCCTGCCTCAGCTATAGTGATGTACTCGGATAATGCAATACACATCTGCAATCTTGACTGCCATGACACAGCTCCCCCTGTAAAAGTGTAGATGAAACCTGATGTAGATTTCCTACCATCAAGATCTCATACCATATCTGAATCTGTATAGCCTTCCAAGATCGGATCAGCTCCCCCATAACTCAGAAGAAACTTCGTTGTACCCTTGAAGTACCTAAGAATCCATTTGACTACCTCATAATGTTGTTTTTCTGGGTTAGAGAGAAAATGACTCACTACACCCATTGCATAAGCAATATCTAGCCTGGTACATACCATAACATACATTTGACTTCCAACTGCTGAAGAATATGATATCGATGACATCTCCTCTATCTATTTCTTGGATGAGGGACACAAACTCTTGCTCAATTTGAAATGGTGTGCTAGCGGAACGCTGACTGGTTTGGCTTTCTATATGTCGAATCTTCTGATTATCCATTCAATATAACTCTCCTGTGAAAGCCACAACTTCTTGTTCTGTCTGTCACGAACAATCTCCATTCCCAAAATCTGTTGAGCTGGTCTTAAATCTTTCATGTCAAAATACTTAGAGAGTTCCTTCTTCAGCTGGTTGATCTTCGCTGCTTCTTGTCCAACAATCAACATGTCATCTACATACAGTAAAAGAGCAAAAAAATTTACATCTGGAAACCTCTGGATGTATACACACTGATATGCTGCAGTTCTTTTGTATCATTGACCCACCATGAATGAGTCAAACTTCTTGTACCACTGTCTCGGTGCTTGCTTGAGCCCGTACAAACTCTTTTTCAGCTTGCAAACAAGGTTTTCTTTTCCTGAAACCTTGAATCTTTCTGGCTACTCCATGTAGATTTCTTCATTCAGATCACCATGAAGAAATTCTGTTTTGACATCCATCTGTTCAAGCTCCAAGTTCAATCTGGCTACTAATCCTAGGATGACTCGGATTGAAGCCATTTTTACCACTGGTGAAAAGATCTCATCAAAGTCAATTCCATTTTTTTGTAGGAATCCTTTGACTACTGGACGAGCTTTCCGCTACCATCTTTCTTGAGCTTGAACAACCATTTATTCTTAAGTGCCTTCATTCCATGTTGGAGCTTGACTATCTCATAAATGTTTTTTTTTTTTTTGCAGAGATTCCATTTCATCCTGCATTGCGTGCAACCATTTATCTTTGTCTTTATGAGATATAGCTTCGTTGAAGGTTTCTAGCTCCCCCTCGTCAGTAAGCAGAATGTATTCAGATCTTGAGTATTTGATGATGGAATCCGACCTCGCTCAGATCTTCGTACTAGAGGTTCACTGGTTTCTGGCTGTCTGTTGTCATCCGGATCTGTGGATGATCTTGTAGCCTCTGATGGAGCATGTTGCAACTCCCTCTGCTCAACACCACCTTCCTCATCTGGTTCTGCTTCTGGCATGTCTTGCACCCCATCATCATTTGTGGCCACTCGTGTTGGTGCTGGGGTTGTGTCTGGATTTGCATCAGCTTTATTGGCACTGGATTTAGAAGACATCCTGGGCTTTTCAATGTCTTCTATTGTCTGGTCTTCGAGAAACACTACATCTATGCTTCTGATGACCTTCATTTCCTTCGGGCCCCATAGCATGTATCCAAATTCCTCGTCTCCATAGCCTATGAAGATGCATGAAGTAGTCCTTGCATCGAGCTTATACCTAAGCTCATTGGATACGTGTGCAAAGGCTAAACATCCGAATATTCTGAGGTGAGAATATTAGGGATTCTTACCAGACTACACTTTCTCTGAAATCTCAAAGTTCAACGGTACAGATGGTGATATGTTGATCAGGTAGCATACGGCACGAACAGCTTCTCCCCAGAATGGCTTTGGCAGCTTAGCCATGCTGATCATGCTTCTGACTTTCTCCATAATGGTGCGGTTCATCCTTTCAGCGACACCATTGTGTTGTGGGGTGCGTGGAACAGTCCTTTCGTGTCGAATACCATGGCTTCCACAGTAGGCATTGAACTCCCTAGAAGTGTATTCGTCACCATTGTCTGTGCGAAAGCACTTCAGTTTCTTCCATGTTTCACGCTCGACCATGGCATGGAACAGTATGAAATACTCCAGGACCTGATTCTTTGATTTCAGAAAACACACTCATACTTTCCGAGAAGCATCGTCAATAAAAGTCAGAAAATATTTATTACCGCCTAGTGAATTTACCTCCAAGGGACCACAAACATCAGAATACACCAGACTGAGTAACTCTGATTTTCTTGTAGAAGTGAAATTGAAAGAGACTATGTGTTGCTTACCGAAAAGACAATGATTGCAAGGATTCATAGCAGCATTTTTAGAGACAGAGATTAGATCCTTCTTTGTCAAGGTAGACAACCCTATTTCACTCATGTGACCGAGTCTCTAGTGCCACAGATTCTGAGAAGCCTCCGATTCAGCTACATTGAGGCTTTCTGACATATCTTCACATGAATCTTGTATAGAGTTCCACAAATATGTCCTCGGGTGATGACCATGACACCTTTGATCATTCTCCAAGTGTCATTGATGAAATGGCTAGCATAACCCTGTTTGTCAAGGGCTACCCCCGAGATTAAGTTGAGCCGAAGTTCTGGAACATGTCTTACCTCCTTCAGGGTTATCGTATACCCTGTATTTATCTGCAACTGTATTTCACCAATTCTCATTATCTGAGAAGAACTGGTATTCCTCATATTCACTGCTCCAAAGTCTCATGCTTTGTATGTTGTAAAGAAATCCCTGTGAGGAGTGACTGTTAGTGTCCTAGACATGCCATGGGATCTCTAAGCGTGATTCATGTGTGAATAAAATCAAAAATAAGTTGCGGAAGACTTACATTGATCGGTTGAGTTCAAAACTTTTATGATTTTTGAAGCTCCAAAGCTCATGGGTGAGTATCCCTATCACCTTCATTTGACTCCCATATGTGCTAGCAAGAACAAATGGAACAAATTTGATCTCCCAAGGAGAAGTAAATTTGCCCTATGGAGAGAGAAGTAATCGGCTCAATCAAAGAAGCAGAGGCCATTCGGCCATCTTCAAAAACAAAAAGCCAATTCGGCCAACCCAGAGAGCAATTTGCTCTTTTTATTATTCGGCCATTCTGATCAAAAGCAATCGGCCAATTTGATTTTTCACTCTTCAAAAGAAAATAAATCAGAGGCCATTTATTTCTTCAAAAGCCAAAAGGCCAGTGGCCAATTCTTTTTTTCAAAAGCAAAAGAAGTCAAATGCTTCCTTTTTTTTTTTAGATAAGCAATCAGAGGCCATTTATTTAATTATATTTTTCTCTTCAAAAGGTAAATAGTATTTTATAAGTTTCCACTAAAACCCATCATCCATATCAATCACCAAAGGTGACTAATGATGTAAGTGAAGTGGGCTCCACTTTAAATTCAAAATTCAAGTGGGCTTGCTCTGGGCTCGGATTCGTTTAATCCGATTAAACGAATTTTCCGTCGCGACTTATTTAAGTCTGATTTAATTAAATAATAATGTCTCGCAAAATTATTACGAAAGTCGCTTATGATTAATTCAAATTTAATTCGTTCGCCCGAATTAAAATCCAATTTTAATTCCGATTTAAAATCCAATTTCATTTAATATATCTAATATATTATTTTAGCCCAATTAAATAAATTAAATAGTAAAATTTAATTTAACTATTAAATTTATTTTACCGATTAATTCCAAGTTAATCGCGTTCTCTCCTCTCGATGAATTTAATCCTAGATAAATTCTCGACGCAATTAATCCCAGATTAATTCTTTCTCTGATAATTAATCCCAGATTAATTCTTGCCGTAATTAATCCCAGATTAATTTTCTCTCTCTTAATTAATCCCATATTAATATTCTCTCTTTTAATTAATCACAGATTAATATTGTTCGAGTCAAATATCATCGGTGAATCTTTGGGATGCGACCCAAGAGATCCCTGGATATGTTGGCAGTAAATACGGTTATCGGATTATCCGAATGCGTGCGTACCTGGTACCACGTTCTTACCGATTTACAAGACATGGTTGGCTTCTAGCAAAGTATTGTGCCTACCCAATTATCCAGAAATATTCTTCTACGGAATACAAGATCTTTGTCAGGCATAGTATACGTAGTATCACGTATTACGATCCAGTATCGGATGTCACATGCTAGGCCTGAGGCTGGAATTGTGTCTGCCCCTTACGAAGCATATATCGAATCACTAGCAACTAGTCTCTTATGATTGGAAAGTCATGACCTAGTCATACTTCCCAGATGGCTATAGCACTTAGAGTACCAGTTCTGTATCCCTGCGTGATCATCATCTCCATATGACTGAAGTGATACTTCCATCTTGACATCACACCCAATACACTATGATTCTCAGTATACCCAGAAGAGGCGTACACAGAACCTGTTAAAGCCCCGGACGACCAAAACCAAAGTATATTGATTGTCGCAAGTATCAGCGATGCAAGTCTCAGGTTAAGACCAAATACATCTACCCTGGTTCGGATTCCCATAGACACATAGTCATGCTACCAATGGAATTCTGATGGGTCTATCCAGAGTGAAGCTGTTTCCGTACCATCGGTAAACAGAACCTCCTATTACACTTGCATGAGTATCCAATACCCAAATATATGAGAACTATGCAGTTACGCTTCCATAACACGCACAAGTGTAATACTAGCCTATTCCGCATTATCGATGTCCAGTCTCGATAATACTACGACTAGGGATATTTAATGATTAAACCTTAGTGGATTAATACTGTCTCATATCTTATTAATCTGGTACTAATCATATGGACTTTTATCATTTATATATCCCGGTAATCCAATTAAAAATGATAAAATAGCATTTCCTTTGTCACATAGTTAATTTGTACAACAACACCATGTTCTGTACAAATAATGATGATATGGGTCATAATTGTCCAACAGTGACGTGGTAGGATGCTGCATTATCTACCACCCACTCGACTTCCTGAGTTGCGGTGTGAAGGCATGCTTCTTCCTGGCCGGAGCATATGGCTACATCTACTATAGTAACTACTAGTGTCTCCGCATCATTCTTCTTCGGCTGGTTATTGCCTTGTCCCTGCTCCTGTTGCAGTTTTCGGCAATTATTCTTTAAGTGGCCTTCTATGCCACAGTGGAAGCACTTGTATGTCTTTTTCTCGTCCTTGGATTTGCCTCTACTTTTTCTTCTGCCTCTCCTCCCACCTTGATTTTTCTATTGTTGTCTTCCTCAATGCTCCGAGACAAGGGCTTCTGTTTGATCTGAGCCCACGTCTTTTCTTCTGGCTTCTTCATTTGACAGGGCATCTTTTACCATAGGCATGGTAAGTTTGCCTCATGGAGCTGAGTTGCTGAGAGTAACCACCAGTGTCTCACAGCTATTAGGAAGAGAACTAAGTAGCAAAAGGGCTTGAACTTCGTCTGCCAGTTGCATGTCTACTGCAGACAACTGGTTCACCAGAATTTGGAACTCGTTGGTGTGTTCTACAATGGAAGTTTCACTCCGTAGCTTCAGGTTCACCAAACGCCTCATGATTAAGGCTTTATTCCGAGCTGTTTTGGCCTGGAACATATCTTCCAATTTCCTCCATATTTCGTAAGCATCTGTATCACGTGCTACGTGATGGAAGACACTGTGACCGATCCACTGTCTAATCTGACCCAGAGTTCTGTTATTGAGTTTGTTAAAGTCATACTCTTTAACAGATTATGATCTCACTCCCTTCACCTCGATAACATCAAAAAAATATTTACAGTGTAAATAATCTATCATCTGAGGTCTCCAGAGGGAGTAATTAGTTGCTGGTCACCGTTACGTCCGGAACGGTCGAAAATGGTGGAATAGACACTTCGTTGGTCTAAATCCGACTCAGGGGCTGATTTGTAAATTCCTAAAATTTCTGAGGCAAAATTGTAAATTTCAAAGACTTCATGGGGCTAAATGAAATTTACCAGAATACTGACGTGGCAAAGTGGGACCGGACTGCTGACGTGGGAGCTGACGTGGCAAAGTGGGACCAGCTTGCTGACGTAGATGCCACTTGTCGGATGACGTGACGGCTGACGTGGAAAGATGACCTGGCTTGTTGACGTGGCAGTGGTGCTGACATGTCAGATTGTGTGGCGCCACGTGTATCGTCTTCAACCTTGCAATAGCGCGTGTGGTGCGTGCTGCGACTGGACTCCACTCGGCACTCGCTGGCGCGTGCGGCGTCTTTGGGGCTCCGTTTGATCGCTGAAAAATATCACCGAGCTCGTCTCGACGTGAACTAGCTGATGGTAGCCTCAAATTGGATTTTTGACAACTTTCGTCAGAACCGTTTTTTCGAACCGAAACTCTGTTTTTCAGTTTTACGACCCCAAAGAAGAACCAAAGCTCCTGATACCACTTGTTGTAATTCACTGATCACTCTTGAGTGTTTTGAGGAAAAACCGAATCACTTTCTATTACTACAAGAATATATTACAAGTAAGTGTTTAAACTTACAAATACAAAACCTCACTACAACACTCTCTATACACTCTTTGGGATGATTTACATTCACTGGAAATAGCTGTATTTATAGCCAAGGTTGCACACTGTTCATTCCTGATTTTATGCCACAATTCACTCCTTAATTCATGGCATTATCAAAAGTTTGATGTTTGTTTCTCTAAATTTCAAAAGCCATCTAAAGTTTCCTTGACAGCTTCTTGGCAGTGGCTTGCAGCTGGAAAACTTCTGGATTCATTCTTCAAAGGTTGGTATCATGCATGCATGAGCCATGCAACTGCAGCCTGACTCTTCACATCCTCAATATTAGATCAGCCCACAGCTACAGTAACTTAAGTATTGTATCCTTAAGCATTCTTCTTGATTGCAAGAACGTGGTATCCGTTAGCATTCTTCCTGACTTCATTTTCCTGTAGCTATTGAGTTGGATTTTGTTTTGCTAACTCTTCAATCATCATTTCTCTTTGTGGCCTAAAACAAGAAAAATAAAGATTCCATGTCCATTGATATTGTTTTATGCTAAAATAACAAGGTCAGCATTTGGGACAAGGAAGAACATAAATAAGATTGCACTCCTCAGCAGCAATTGTGGGATCAACTCCAACGACAACTTTACATAGAAACGTGAGTTGATATCAAATTTTAAGATTACAAAGTAAATTAGTTTGGTTGTAAAAATAATTTTTTTATCAACTTAACCTCAAGATGGTGAAGATAGAAAGAAAATACCGAAATCACAACAAATCGGATTCAAATGATATGTTTCATCCACAGTTTTGTGACTTGTTCAAGTAATTTAAAATTTTGTTTCAAAATATCAATTCAGTTGACTTTAATTTTTTTTCTTAAAATTTTCTCATTTCTTCAGTTTTAATTTTTTTTAATATATAATTAGTTTTTGTCTATATATTGATATGCGATTAATATACACTAATATAATTATTTTCATACACATGCAAATTATTATTTTGTTGTTTGAAAAAGTAGTGGACAAATGAGAAGTTAGTTTATTCGATAAATGATTCCGTTGATGCTCTTCACCATATGTCAAAGTCTTTTTATAGTTTGGATATAAAATGTAAATTTAGTATAAGATAGAACCAATAACTTTTGATATTTAAATTGTAACTAATTGATCATTTGCCTGTTTTAATATTTGAACAAAATATTTATTTTTTGCTTGTAAATATAAATATTATATTTACATATATTAATGTATATCATTAAATAAATGTATCAAAATTTTTATTATGTAAAATTTTACAATACAAAATATCATATGGTGCACAATTAATTTATAACTTAATGCTTAATGAACCATTTAAAATTCACTCACAAATAATCCTGCACAATTAATTTATTTCCTAATATATAAAGTCTAATTATTTTTTTCTTTAAACAATCAATGTTTTATAGTAAAATTTATCATCAAAATTTACAAACAAATCATATTTCTGACTATCAAATATTTTTTTTTAAAAACTATGTATTTACATAATATATTTTATTTTAAATATTTTTTTTATAATTTTTTAAATAATAATATTTTTTTTATACCATTCAATTAATCTTTTTTTTTTTTTATATTATCAAATTACTTTTTAAAAAAATAATAATAATTTGACAAATGTATCTTTTAAGCAAAAGAAAATTTCAAAATTCCACGTATGAAAATATATCCTTCAAAAAGAGAACCTAACTTTCCTCGAAAGTATAATTTTGTTTTTAGTGTTGCCTTATATAATATACTTAATTTAAGTGGTCCCCAAGGATGTGGCTTGGTGGTGTAGGGTTCAAGATCTCACTTTGAGGTTCTGGGTTCGAATCCAGGGGTGTAATTCTGGTAAGACCCTGGACAGCCAATGATTTTACCTGCGCCGCGGCCCAGAATGGGTGGTTTGGTGGCGGTTTCCATTTTTTTCAAAAAAAAAAAAAAACTTAATTTAAGTGATTCACATAAACTTATATGTTTGTTTTTATCATTTAATGCTGAATTCTAGGTAAAAATAACTGAACAAGATTAAGTTAAAATTTATAACTTAGTGTTTAATAAACCATTTAAATCTATTAAATATTAAATCACATTCAAATTGATTTAATATTATTTAAAAATGTCACCTTTTGATACAAATTCAGAACCGCAAAAAAACAAAAACAAAAAGAAATGAACCAGTACGAGAGAGAGACAATACAAACAGCTGACCCTGATCTCTAGGGTTTCATCTTTGACATCTCAAATTTATCAATACAATATGAATCCTTCGTTTCCCATTTCAAGATTTCATTCATTGTAATTTTTTAGACTTTACCCACTTTTTCATTTTAATTATTTCATCTTCAAATTTTGACCTTTATGGTCTTTAAAAACCTGATCATCATTTTTGTTTTTCATTAGAAATGCATAGTAATTATTCAGCTGTTCCCAAGAATTCATTTGTAGAGTTACAAATACACAATGATTCTCAAAACCGAACATCCCCACAAAAAACCAACATCAAAATGCAAAATTCTGATGAAAAAAATGATTCAAATTTCAAGAATTTCGGTGATGGTAAATCCTATAACTGGTCTGGTGTTTCTGGTGCTGTTTTTAACTTAACCACGACGGTTATTGGTGCAGGGATCATGGCATTGCCTGCTGCAATGAAGGTTCTTGGAGTGGTTGTAGGTTTTGTGTTGATTATCTTGATGGGTATTTTGTCTGAAATTAGTGTCGAATTGTTAGTGAGGTTTTCGGCTATCTGTAAGGCAACATCCTATGGGGAAGTTGTGGAATATGCATTGGGTAGGCCTGCCAAGATTTTGTCCGAAATTTTTATAATCATAAACAATGCTGGTGTTCTGGTTGTGTATTTAATCATTATAGGAGATGTAATGTCAGGATCGCTTCATCATATTGGGGTTTTCGATCAATGGTTAGGGAATGGGATGTGGGATCATAGGAAATTTGTGATTTTGATAGTGTTAGTCTTATTTCTTGCACCGCTTTGTGCTCTGGATAGGATTGAATCTTTGAGCACCACTTCAGCTGCTTCTGTAGCTCTTGCTTTTGTGTTTGTTGTGGTTTGTTTTATTATTGCATTTATTAAGCTTGTTGAAGGAAAAATTGATCCTCCTAGGATGATTCCGGACTTTGGGTCAAAGAAGGCGATTTGGGATTTTCTTGTGGTGATTCCGATTATGACAAATGCATATGTTTGTCATTTTAATGTTCAACCAATCTATAATGAGCTACAAGGCCGGTCCCCTGAGAAGATGAACCTTATTGGAAGGCTTACTACTATAATATGCATTGTGGTTTATTCATCGACAGCCATATCAGGGTATTTACTTTTCGGAAAGGACACTGAATCTGATGTGCTGATAAATTTTGATAAGGATCTTGGGATAAGTTACAGTAGTGCCTTGAATTATATTGTCCGGATTGGTTACATTTTTCACATGATCCTTGTTTTCCCTGTCTTGCATTTTTCACTACGGCAGGCTGTGGATGCCTTGTTCTTTGAGGGATTAGCTCCATTGTTGGAGAGCAGGAAGAGGTCTCTGGCTTTAACAGCGGTGATTCTGGGGTCGATTTACTTGGGTTCTACCATGATCCCCAATATTTGGACTGCTTTCAAATTTACAGGGGCAACAACAGCAGTGTCATTGGGTTTTATTTTCCCTCCTCTTGTGGCATTGAAGTTAAGGAATCAAGGACCAGGTTTAAGCCCTGGGGAGAAGTTCTTGTCAGGGCTGATGTTAGTATTGGCTATGGTTGTAAGCTTTGCAGGAGTTATTGGAAACATATATATATAGCATGGAAACCAAGTCTGACTGAGGATCGATCCCCAATAAGTTATTCTGTGAGATTTTTTCACAGAGTTTTAATTTACTTTTGTTTTTCTATTCACATTTCACAAAATTGAGGTTGTTGATTTTGCTAACAAGTGGAGAGAAAAGCTTGGAAATATCTGGTGGCCATGTACACGTTATTGATACAATGTGCATGGTTTATATATTTTTCTTCATAGCACCTGTAATAAGTTGTCTCTCCATTAATTGGAGTATTAACATTTCTTTGCTTTCTAATTACTACATCAATAGCTTGTCCTAGGTTTATTTTTTTATTTTATTTTATATATATATATATATATATATAAATGTATAAATACAAGAACAATACTGCCGCTGAAATGAATTTTCGTCTTTATTTTCTTCTAAAAGTTAGGAATTTGAAAAAAAAAAAGTTTTCAATATTTGGAGTGATTGCTTTGATACCTGCTGTGTTTGTTTATCTCGATTTGATTAGCAACTCACATCATTTTATTGCTTGGTTATATGTGAAAGTGAAAATTCAATCTGTTGTGATTATCTGATTATTGAAAAGTATTTTTCGAGGAAAAATCGATTCTATTAGTATAAGAATATACTTTATAAGTATTACAAACTTTACAAAAAAACCTCACTCTCTTTTACACTCTCTAAGCTTTATTCACTTGAAACTTAATGTTTTGGAATGGTTTGAGCTCTCAAATGAGCTCTCTATTATAGTAAAATAGATGACTCAAAAGTCAACAAAATAACAAATCCACCTAAAGCTATTTTGGTGGTTTGCTTCAATTTCTAAAAGTGATGCACCATTGTAAATCTCACACCTAAAGTTATTTGGAGGCTTGTAATGATGGTGATGAATATAGCCGGATTCTTTAATTCTCCCACTCCAGCTGCATTTGAAACGATTTTCATCTGACAGCTATCCCGGCTATGTCTCTACACAGCTCTAGCTTGTCCCGAGTAACCACTTTTGTTAACATGGCAGCTTGATTGTCATATGTATGGATCTTCACTAGTCTCAGCAGTTGTTGATTCATCACCTCACGTATTCAATGATAGCGAATATCGATGTGCTTCGTCCGGGAATGATACATTGAGTTCTTGCTCAAGTCCAGAGCATTCTGACTGTCACAATGTATCTTGTATTTTGTATGTTTGATCCCTAATTCTTGGAGAAAATGATTTAACCACAACATTTCCTATCTTGCTTCTGCTGTTGCAATATACTCAGCTTCTGTTATGGATAATGCAATACACCTCTGCAATCTTGATTGTTGCTCCCTCTGCAAAAGTGTAGATGAAACCTGATGTAGATTTTCTACCATCAAGATCTCCTGCCATATCTGAATATGTAGAGCCTTCCAAGATTGGATCAGCTCATCCATAGCACAGATATAACTTCGATGTACCCTTGAGGTACATGAGAATCCATTTGACTACCTCCCAATGTTGTTTTTCTGGGTTAGAGAGAAAACGACTCACTACACCCACTGCGTGAGCAATATCTAGCCTAATACATACCATAACATACATTTGACTTCCAACTGCTGAAGAATATGGCACTACTGACATTACCTCTATCTTTTTCTTGGACAAGAGACACGGACTCTTGCTCAATTTGAAGTGGTACGCTAGCGGAATGCTGACAGGTTTGGCATTCTGTATATCAAATCTCCTGATTATCCATTCACTATAACTCTCCTACGAAAGCCACAAACTTTTACTTTGTCTATCTCGAACTATTTGCATTCCCAAAATCTATTGAGCTAGTCCCAAGTCTTTCATGTCGAAAGACTTAGAGAGTTTCTTCTTCAGCTGGCTGATCTTTAGTGCATCTTGTCCAACAATCAACATGTCATTTACATATAGTAGAAGAGCAATCAAATTTCCATCAGGAAATTTTTGAAGGTAGACACACGGGTCTGCTGCAGTTCTTTTGTAGCCTTGACTCACCATGACTGAGTCAAGCTTCTTGTACCACTGCCTTGGTGCTTGCTTGAGGTCGTACATGCTCTTCTTCAACTTGCAACTGGTGAAAAGATTTCATCAAAGTCGATTCCCTTTTTCTGTAAGAATCCTTTGACTACTTACCGGGCTTTGTGTTTTACGATATTTCCGTTGTCATCTTTCTTCAGCTTGAACACCCATTTGTTCTTCTGTGCCTTCATGCCTTGCGGGAGTTTGACTATATTATAAGTATGTTTCTTCTGTAGAGATTCCATTTTATCATGAATTGCATACAACCATTTTCCTTTGTCTTTATGAGATACAACTTCTTTGAAACTTTCTGGCTCCCCATCGTCAGTAAGCAAAATATAGTCAGATCTTGAGTATCTGTTTGATGGAATCCAGCCTCGCTTATATCTTCGTACTGGAGGTTCACTGGTTTCTGGAGGTTTATCGTCATCCAGATTTATGGATGATCATGTAGCCTCTGATGGAGTGGGTTGCAGCTCCCCCTGCTTAACACCATCTTCCTCCTCTGGTTCTGCTTCTAACATATCGTGCACTCTTCATTATCTGTGGCCACTCGTGTTGGTATTGGGGTTGTGTCTGGATTTGAATCAGTTTTTTCAGCATTGGAAGTAGAAGATATCTTGAGCTTTTCAATGTCTTCTAATGTTTGGTCTTCAAGAAACACTACATCCCTGCTTCTGATGACATTCTTTTCCTTCAGGTCCCATAACCTTTATTCAAATTCCTCGTCTCCATAGCCTATGAAGATGCATGGAGTAGTCCTTATATCGAGCTTTTACCTGAGCTCATTTGATACGTGTGCAAAGGCTAAACAGCCGAATATTCTAAGGTGAGAATATGAATGATTCTTACCAGACTACAACAACCAGGAAATGACATTGATGTCTACCTTACACCATTAATTGAGAACTTGCAACACCTTTAGCATTCTGGTGTTGAGGCACATGATGCCCACAAGAAAGAGTCATTCAATTTGTGAGATGTGTTGCTATGGACCATAAAAGACTTCCCATCATATAGGAACTTGTCTTGGTCCACTATAAATGGGTATCATGCATATCCATATTATTGTGAAGACACTATTTCTTGTAGTCTACCTCATCATAAAAAGAATATATACATTGGACATCATCGTTTTCTCTCTTCTGGTCATCATTTTCGATATCAGAAAAAGGCATTTTATAATAAAGTAAACAAACGAGGTCCACCTACTCTTTTAACAGGTCGTGATGTTTGGGAAAAGGATATATGGATAAAGAATAAATGAGGAAACAGAAAAAAAAAAAAGCAAGAAGTAAAAAATATTAACAAAGAAACTCTTCAATGGTGGAAGAAGAAGTCAATATTCTTTGATTTGGAATATTGGCAACACTTACTTGTTCGACATCAGTTAGATGTTATGCATATAGAAAAATTATATGCGGAAGCATCTATAGTACATTGCTCAATATTCTCGAAAAGGCAAATGATGGCCTTAATTCAAGAAATGATCTTGAAACGTTAAAGATTCGGGAATAATCGACACCTAATTACTCAAATAATAATCTCTTCTTACACCTTAATGGTTGAGGAAATGTTGTGTTCTGTCTCTCTAACATCCAGCGATAGTTGTTGGGCTGGACAACAGGCCTCGGAAAACCGGACTGTGTCTCCCTGATATGGGGTGTATCTTCACCTCTTAACGCTCGTAATGTTTCCATCGCCCAATAGTGATCAATTTTTCAACAACCTGAAAAATAAAAGAAAAAAAATTACAAATAAAAATAAAGAAAATTAGATACAAGTAAAGTAGATAGCTTCAAAATTACGTATACGCAAGCGCACGTATCGCACAAGTAATATAAAAATATCGATCCCATGAGGACTTATTTCTGCCGATTCTATTTATTTACAAGTATCTAATTGTTGTGAGAAGGGAATGATTGCTGATTTGGTTGGTTGAAGTTGGATTTACTAAATAAATAAATGAATAAAAAGACAAAAGAAAATACTAAAGAAAATAATAAAAAACAAGACAAAACATCTAGGGTTGTGAATCCACACAATATTATTCTAATGATGAATTGATTCTCTTATACATGTGTAATATATTAGTTTGTTAACGTGGAACACGAAGATATGCATAAGTCCATGTCGATGGTCGAATGCAAACACCCAAAGTAACCCAATTAACTATATCTCTATATTAACTAAGTTACCCGAATTCATTAAGTTCAAGTTCCAATTATGGCTACCCACGACCGACAGGTATGTGTCTATCCTGTAAGTAAATCCCCCCTAAAGTGAGATCGTGTGCTATTGAATCTAAGGCTGAAATATAGAATCACTTTGTCAAGTTCATTCTACATTTACCCTATCAATCTTATTGGTGATCAGACAACAAGAAGCATTAAGATTAAAATTCAATAAACAAGTCTAATGTATTACCCATTATATTAGAAAATCAATTATTAAACTCGTGAATATTTTGCTTCATCATTTCCCTAGATAAAAATAAAATATTGGGGGTTAGAGGATCTACCTTTAATATTTCAAACCTAGGAATCTCACTTTTTATAATATATAAACTGACAATATTACCTAGTTAATTTATATTCGGTATTAATCATGTCAAAACATATAAAACCAGCCATATATGTGATATTCCATTTTAGTCTAATTAAACCAGCCATATAAGCGGTATAGTCTGTCACACAAAACCGACCATATAGGCGGTAATCCAATTTTATATTTAAACCGACCATATAGGCGGTATCATAGTCTGCCATTAATTAATCCAGATTATTAGACCAGCCATGTAGGCGGTAATAATTTATATATTATTATTTAAGTGAGATTACCTAAATTATTATATTAAAGGTTTCATCCTTTTACCCCATGGAAAATAAATTAGCTAGACATAAAAGAAAATAAAAACAAAAAAAAACTATTATTACTAGAAATAAAAATACATAAATAAAATTACAGAAAATAAACACACAAGATACAGTCCTCGGATCCTTAGAAAGAACCTTAAGGAAAATATGAAATTTACAAATGAAATGGCTTGGTATTTATAGGCAAATAAAAGGCTTCCACCAATTTCTCCACCAAACGGTCCATCAAATACTCCACCAAACACTCCACAAAGCACTCCACCAAACACTCCACCAAATACTCCATCAATTTTTATTTTTGATAATGACTTTAGTAATTGATTTTTCATCAATTTTGGTCATGAAAACTTCAGAATTCGAAAATCTTATGAACATCAAAGTTGTAGATTTTTTAGTCTTCCTTAATCTGAAACTTGAATCACCTTAATCCGATATCAGAATAAAAAGTTATGGCCAAAATAATAAAATTATGCAAAGTTGAAATTTCCGAAATTGTACTCCGTTAGAACGCCATTTCAAGTTTCCAACCTCCAAAATCCAAATATCAAGTACAGGTTTTGCCTTTCTTTGTTCCATATTGCGTCCTGATTGATTTCATTGAGTCCCAATTTTATTTTATCAGTAAAATAAATAAAAACACATCAAAATGTTCATCAAACTCGAGAAACTATACAAAATATTAAGTTAAAGGGGCGGTAAATATTGATATATTTTCCGCTCATTACACCCCCAAACCGAACATTTTGCTAGTCCTCAAGCAAAACAAACAGAAAAAAAATGAAATAAACAAATAAGACTAAATTAATCTAAGCCATTTTCGTAGGGATCACGGTTGCATTTAGCGTTTGTAACAAGCCTTTAAACCCCTAGGTGTCCCTAGTAGACGAGTTGTAGTCTCGTGAGGGTTTACATCGATGATCCCCACAAACGTTAATAAAATACACACAAAAGCAAAAAGACAAAAGAAATAAAATAAAATAAAAGCTATAAATACAATGTCCTCAGAGAATGTCTAGCAACAAAGTTAAAGGAACCTTCAAAATGTTGGACAGTTATGACCCATAGCGTCACTATTTGTACAGATCATGGTGTTGTTGTACAAATTAACTATGTGACAAAGGAAATTGCTCTTTTATCATTTGTGATTAGATCACCAAGATGTATAAATGATGAAAGGTCCATATGATTAGTTCTTGGATTGAGATGATATGAGACAGTATCAATCCATAAAGGTTTAATCATTAAATATCCATAGTCAGAGTATTATAGAGATTGGACATCGATAATGCGAAAAAGACTAGCATTTGCGTTGTGAGGGCATAACGACATAGTTCTCATATATTTGGGTATAGGATACTCATGCAAGTGTAGTAGGAGGTTGTGTTTTACCGATGGTACGGAAAACAGCTTCGCTCTGGATAGACCCTTCGGAATTCCATTGGTAGTATGACTATGTGTCTATGGAAGTCCGAAATCAGGGTAGGTGTATTTGGTCTTAACCTGAGACTTGCACCGCTAATACTTGCGACAATCAATGTACTTTGATTTTGGTCGTCCAGGGCTTTAACAGGTTCTGTGTACGCCTCTGCTGGGTATATTGAGAATCGTAGTGTGTTGGGTGTAATGTCAAGACGGAAGTATCACTCCAGTCATAGTGGAGATGATGGTCACGTAGGATACGGAACTTGTTCTCTTATGTACTGCAGTCATCGGGATAAAATGACTAGGTCATGTTTATCCGATTATAGAGACTAGTTACCAGAGATCCGATATGTGCTTCGTACGGGGCAGACACATTTCCAGCCCCAGGCCTTGCACGTGACATCTGATACTGGATCGAGATACGCAATACTACGTATACTACGCCTGATATAGATCACTTATTCCTGTAAGGATATTTCTGGAGAATTGGGTAGACATGGCGCTTTGCTAGAAGCTAACATTGTCTTGTAAATCGGTAAAAACATAGTACTAGGTACGTACGTGTTCGGATAGTCCGACGACCAGATTTACTGCCAACATATCCGGGGATCTCATGGGTCGCTTCCCGAAGATTCACCGATGACGTATGACTCGCACTTTATTAATCTGGGATTAATTAGATGAGAGAGAAAATTAATATGGGATTAATTACGGAGGTATTTTATCTAGGATAAAATATTATTTAAAGAGAGTAAACGATTAATTTGGAATTAATCGATAAATTAATATATTCGATATATTAAACGAAGTTGGATTTCGATGCGGAATTGAAATTAGATTTTAATTCGGGCGAACGAGTTAATTTAGAATTAATTCGTTAGCGACATGAATAGTAATTTTGCTAGGCAAAGTTATTTAATTAAATTAGATTTAATTTTGTCGCAACGGAAAATTCGTTAGATTTAAATTAGCGAACCCGAGCCCGGGAGTGTTTGTGAGCGCACTCGCATTTCGAATTCAAGTGCGGCCCACAAGTCACATCAAGCGTCAAATCACAAGTCACATCAAGCGTTAAATTTCTTGTCACTTTAAGTGATGTGATGTCTAATCTTGTGTGATTTGAATAGTAGATGGGAGTTGTTGGAAAAGCTTTTGAAAGCTTGAAAGACATTTACCATTTGTTTAATGTTTGGTATTTGACTTTTTGGTTCTGTGTATTAGATATACAAAAACAAAACAATTCTCTCTCTCTCCCCACAAGTTTCGGCCAAGAGGCCTTCTTCTCATTCTCTCCCAATTCGGCCTAGGGCCAATTTCCTTCACAAATTCTTGGCTTGGCCGAGACATTAAAGAAGAAAAGGGGAAATTTTATGGCAAAATTTCCTAGTGCTAGCACACCAAAGAGGGCATACAAAGGTGATAGGGAAACCCACTTGTGAGCAAGGAATCACCAAATGAAGCTTGGGGCTTGGAGCACACTTGGAGGACCGAATTTGGAGCTAAAAAATCTGCTCACTGCCGAGACCACCTTGGAGGGAGAAAAGAATTTTTGTTATTCGACGCATCACCTCAACCGATCGATGTAAGTATTCTGCAACTTCTTCGTGTATTCACATGTATGTTTCATCGCTTTATTCGATCCTCTGGACTGTAGAAATCCAATAATGGTATCAGAGCGGAGTTGAGCATGAAACTTGAATTTAGGGTTAAAATTGGGTAAATTGATTTTGAGCATGATTTGATGAAATTTTTTGATTAAGTATGCTTGAATGATGTTTAATTGAAGTTGTATTGGATCAATTTCATGAAAAATGGATTGGATCAATTTTTCCCCTTTTGGTTGGCTTGGCCGAATACCACATGCCCTAAATGTCTTGGTATTTTTTGTGTTTTTGATCATTAGATGAGTTGGAAAACAATTGGGTAATATTGAATTGGATTTAATTGGATTGAATTCGAATCAGATATAAAAATACCCAAAATGCCGAGACTACTATAGCATGAAATGGGTTTGATTTTTGTTTAAAATGTGTTGGACATGTTTTAATGTTTATAAGCATGATTAATTAGGCTAATTGGTGTTTTGGAAATATTAATTTGAGTAATTAATTATTGCAATACACTTTGGTTAATTAGATTATAAAATTTGGAATTTTGATAATTTAATTAATGGGCTTATTTTTGGAATTGGGCCTAAAAGGTTGTAATTGGGCTAAATGGGCTTGGTTGTACCAATATGGGTTTAGGCAAATTGGTTGGATCCAATTGGGCCCAAAACCATTTCCATAAAGTCCAATTATGACTAATGGACCTTAATATATTAGTTGGGCCTAAATTGGTTTCTAGGCATATAAGGTGATTCCTTTAAATGGGCTTCAGTCTTTGGGTTAGACCCAAGTTGACCAAAAGTCCATGCCTTAAGAAATTAATTGAAAGCCAATTGGACTTTAATTAAATTGACATTGGATGTTAATCGGGCTTTGAGACCCGTAACGATTAGATTTGGAATTTAAGTCGTAAAGGTTCGTTAATAAAGTGTAATATTTAATTTGGAATTAAATAAATGAATTAGTATTAAATGCAAATTAAATTGGATTTAATATTGTAGTTTAATTTAATTCAAGAATTCGTACTTTGAGTACTTATTCGCAAAACGAGTTTGACTCGCGCAAAATCAAATCATTGTTTGAACATTGGATGGTCATTAATTATCAGATTAATTAATTGGATTAGATTGATTGATAACATGCTTGTGTGAATACATGGTTGCAATGCATGAATAATGTATATCAGATGGATATTAGATGGGTGGGGCAATTTTGGAAATTGTTGTAATAAATTTAGAATTTATTAATTGGACCTGCGTGTCCAGCCTATTACCTCCTTACACTTTGTATTTCTCTTCTCACCTATTCTCCTCAATGTAAATGAGGTTTCTTTAGAAGTGTTATGTAACGGGTAGAAGCAATACTTGTGCTAGCGGGAGAGAGGAAATGGAGATATTTGATCTAGGATCAATGTGTTAAGTATCCATCCGCATATCATTATTATTTTATTTACGCGCCTTATTATGTGTTTAGAATGCATGTTTAAGGGTGTATGATGATGAGACCTTAACAAAGATAATAAATTGGTTGCCAATTTACACGCGAAAAACCCTCACAAAATATTAAGCGTTTTTCCTTCCATTGAGTGATTCTTACTCAAGATCTAAGACTGGCATTTGTTTGTTGGCCAAAGTCAAGACCTTTGTCCGTCGAGGATGTGTTTGAATCATGAAGGCTTTGTTCCATATTGGTGTCTTGTCCAAAGTCAAGATCACTTCTTGTCCATCGACATTGATTACGAAGCTTTCCATGGTCAATGGGTTCCGCTTAACTGGGATCACTAAATTTGTTGTGCCAAAGCCAATGCTTAGTTGATTCAGAGGAAAAAGGTTAGGCAATATATTGGATATATTGGCATATATAGGATATATGTTTCGGACTTGGATGTCCACCTACTGGATCTAGGAATTGGATGGGATCCAATTGATCTTAGAGATCTACCTAGTTAATTATCATACAATTTGTTGGGAAATGTCAAGATTGTGTGTTATTTAACGGGATCCTAGCCCACTAGGAAACGAGGTTTCCCGAGTACTCCACAGAGGGTTAGAGGCTCGCCGAAAAATAATGGGAGGCAAGTTTTAAATTTGCAATACTCGTCTAGTTACTTGCCATACGCGCTCATTACAAATATTTCGTCGTCAAATAAATTATTTATTAGTTGGACTAATATTTAATAGTTGTTTTAAATAAACAGTTGGACTTTATTCAAACTATTTCAATTAATAGTTGATTTTATAATTGGATTATAGTAATCAATATAATTGAATTAACCTATTAATTATAGTTGATTATATAGTTGGACTATAGTAATCATTATAATAAATGGTACCTAAATCGTTGATTTAATAGTTGGACTATTAGAATCAAGATAAATTGAAAGATTAGTGTTTAAAACATAATCCTGGGTGAAAATATTTTTTAAACGACTTTAATTTTCAAATTGGGAATAAAATATCAGGATGGTCCTGGAAACTAATAAGTTACTTTATTTGATAAAATAACATATTAGGCCTAAGCCCGGAGTTAAGCAAATAGTAGAGCATGATATTTGGAATATTCATGTGATGATAACCTTAGTGCTTAATCCGTTATGCTTGCCAAATAGACTCCTTAATTTATTAATCAGAACTAAGGATTATATCCTTAAAGTATGATAATGAAATTGAAGGATCTTCATAGATCTATTCTTAGATCTTAGGAATACTAAATTGCAATAGTAAACTCTTGGAGAGTTAATGGCTATACTCAATGAGATAAAGCCAAAGTTTGCAATAAGGCAAGAAGCGCAAGGCGCACTTTACTTCAACATTCCGGAAGGCCAAGGCTTGGCCAAAGGCTTCTGGGTGTGGAAAATGGACAAAGGCAAAGTCATTATAATCTTCTGGGAAGATAAAGGACATATCCCAAAATGTCTGCCTAAATTGTGGCAAACGGGATCGCGAAAGCGTGACTTCCGTTTGGACAAAGCAGACATGAAGGAATTGAAGACGGGCAAGGCTCCGACTTCAAATTTGTTTGTCATAAACATGTTCACTGCTAGTATTAAAATTGGATTTTAGATACTGGATGTGGTACATAAATATGTACTGGTGTGCAGAATCTGCTGAAAAGAAGGATACTGACTTCAGTTGAGATTAATCTGCGAATTGAGAACGGGACGAAAGTCGCTGTTTTAACCGTAGATACCTAAGTTTAGGAACTACCCTTCGGGTGTGTACTTAAATTAGGAAACTGTTACAATGTAACTAGTTTGACTAGATACATTATCTCTATATCATGGTTTAACCTGTTGCGGGTATACCTTTATATTCTAGAACACTAAAGTATTTTATTATATAAAGATGATATTGAGATAAACACATTAGATATAAATAACAGTATTTATATTTTGAATATAAAATGAATCTCAAACGTATAACATGACGAACAAATAGCTCAAACTGATTTGATCAGATAAGACTTATTTGTGGCATTATTGTCTGGGACACAATTTAAACAAGACTCGTATATCCACACTTTTGAAGAGTGGGTACTAGGACAAATTTGATTCTATTCAAATAATGTCTACGAATCTAGTTTATTGGGAAAAATGCCTAAAACACTATTTACTTGGTAAAAGTGAAAGTGCCACCAATCTGTTAGCCCTAGTTCATAGTGAAGCAAGTGGGCCCATGTCTAGCTAGGCTAGAGGTGGATATGAATATTTCGTGACCTTTACGGATGTGGCATCGCGTTATGGTTATGTGTTTCCTTTGAAACACAAATAGGAAACTTTTACAGTTTCGACACGAAATAGAGAAACAGATCGGCTAAAGTATTAAAACATCATGATTGGACCATGATGAAAATACTTAAGCAGTAAGTTTCTTAAATACTTGAAATAGTATAGTATTCTTTCAATGAGGACTCCTCCCGGAACACGTCAATTTGACGGTGTGTCCGAACTGAGAAACCGAATTCTGTTGGACATGATAAGGATAATCATGAGTCGCTCTGAGCTACCATTTCCTTCAGCGGATAAGCATTAAACAGTGCAAAACTTATTTTGAATAAGGTTCCATAAAAATATGTTTGACAGACTTCATATTAGATATGAACATGAAAGAAACTAGGTTTTCTCATTCCTGAAGATTTGGGTATGCTAGGCATATGTTTGGATGATACCAAACTAAAACGCAAATTGGATAAGTGCCTAAGTTGTAGGTTATCCTAGGGAAACCAAAAGTATAGTACTTATACAACTCACAAGAGAACAATATAATTGTTGCTCGCCATGCGGTTTTCCTAAGAGGAATACCGATATGCAGTGGTAAGTGGGAGGAAAGTAAAACTCGATGAAAATCGGAGTAATACTGTTCCAGGCACCAATTCCTTAATGGAACACAAATAGTTCATCAAGGATGAAACTATACCAATAATCTTCGAATACACAAGAACCGCGTAAGTCGGAGAGAGTTAGAAAGCAACATGGGGTATGGGTTTCTGATCTCACCTCGTTAAGATGACAATCTTATTGAGGAATACGAACTGACTACGTATGAGGAAGTGATACAATGTATCGACTCCCAATTATGGAAAAGTGCCATGATATCCAAAATGGATTCCATGTATACCAACCAAGTTTGGATACTAGTTGTTGTACCGGAAGGCATTGTGCCTAATGGTACTATATAAGTCTTCAAGGAAGACATACGTGGAAGGCAACATACCAACGTACTAAGCTAGGCTTGTATCGAAAAGGTATCGTTATCAACATTGTGTCGATCACGATGAAACCTTTTACTTGTTGCCATAGTAAATCCATTTGGATAATGCTTGCTGATGCTGCATGTTTCATTTATGAAATGTGGCAGCTAAATGCCAAAACCGCTTTCCTTAACGGAAACATTTTGGAGGATGTTTACAACATCCTGACGGTTTTGTCATACCAAAACTAGCAAACAAGGTTTGCGGGTTATTCGATCCATGGCAGGATTGAAGCAAGCATAGAGTTCTTGGAATTATCGTTTTGATGTAATCTTAATGGTGTATGATTTATTCAAAACGAAAATGATTCTTGTGTATATAAGAAGGTTAGTGGGAGAGCACTGACTATGAAATTCCTAAATAATGATAATATGTCATTTCTTGGAAATGATATTCCCATAATACAATCGGTGAAAGCTTGGCTTTCATGAAAATTCTCCGTAGAAATCTTAGGTTAAACAACTTTTATTCTAGGAATAAGATCTACTGGGATAGATTTAAAGTTGTTAGTACACTCCGAGAACTCGTACATTGAAATAAATGTACGCGACCTGGTGTCTCATACGCTTTGAGCATATGGAGTCACAATCAGGCCAATCAAAGTGATAGTCACTGGATTGATGTTAAGATCATCCTTTAGTATCTTAGAGGAACTAAGGATGCTGTCTTATACTATGGAGAATGAGAACTTGAAGTGACTAGGTTCACCGCTGCAAGTTTCCTAACCGATAAAAATGACTATAAGTAGTAACAACGGTACTACAAAGTTTGAATAATGGAACAGTGAGCTGGAAATCTTCCAAGCAAGATACTGCTACCGAATAAACAACAAAAGCGGGTTATTGCTGCAGCTGAGGCAGCAATAGAAGCCTTCTGGATTAATAATAAATCTAATTAGATTAGATATAATTCTGTTAGCAGCTGAGCTAGGCTACAGTGCAGGCTAAAGAATTAATGGTCTCATCAATGATCCAGATATATACTTCGACTATTCATCTGATTCGTTCGGATCATACATCGTGGCGATGTGATGATCGAATAAATCGCATCAGATGATGATCATGCAAATCCGCTGACGAAAGCCTTTCCTCAGAAATTTGAGTGAACCGTACATAGTTCGGGTGTAAGACACTTGAGTGACTGGCTATAGGCCAAGTGGGAGATTGTTGGACATTTATGACCCATAGCGTCACTATTTGTATAGATCATTGTGTTGTTGTACAAATTAACTATGTGACAAAGGAAATTGCTCTCTTATCATTTGTGATTAGATCACCAAGATGTATAAATGATGAAAGGTCCATATGATTAGTTCCTGGATTGAGATGATATGAGACAGTATCAATCCAAAAAGTTTTAATCATTAAATATCCCTAGTCAGAGTATTATCGAGATTGGACATCGATAATGCGAAAAAGACTAGTATTACACTTGTGCGCGTTGTGAGGGCATAACGACATAGTTCTAATATATTTGGGTAGAGGATACTCATGCAAGTGTAGTATGAGGTTGTGTTTTACAGATGGTACGGAAAACAGCTTTGCTCTGGATAGACCCTTCGGAATTCCATTGGTAGTATGACTATGTGTCTATGGAAGTCCGAATCAGGGTAGGTGTATTTGGTCTTAACCTGAGACT